>HG995342.1:4684262-5262730 GCA_905333045.1 Lysandra bellargus
ATCGATCCTAGTCGTACTGTACAAAGACGGCCATATAGGTTAGGTATCGAAGAAAAGGCGGTTGTTCGAGAAAAGGTGAAGGAACTTTTGGAAGCCGGAGTTATTCGCCCAAGTTGTTCACCATTTTCTAGTCCAGTGTTGTTAGTTAAGAAAAAGGATAAGTCTGATCGAATGTGTGTAGACTATCGAGAGCTAAACGACAACACAGTCCCCGATAGGTATCCTTTGCCTTTGATTAGCGACTTGATAGCTAGGTTAGGGGAAGCTACATGGTTTACTGCGCTGGATATGTTGAGTGGCTATCATCAGATCCCTGTTTCACCGGAGTCTATAGAGAAAACTGCGTTTGTCACGCCAGAAGGTCAATGGGAATATTTGACTATGCCTTTTGGATTGAAAAACGCTAGTTCAGTCTATCAAAGAGCAATCATAAAGGCGCTAGGTGATCTTGCTTTTTCTTTCGTAGTGGTGTACATCGACGATGTTTTAATTCTGTCTTCTACGATCGAAGAAGGTATCCAGCGTCTTCATCTTGTGCTTGATGTGTTAACAAAAGCAGGTTTTTCGTTGAACTTGGTAAAGTGTTCCTTTTTAAAGAAGCGTATAGAGTATTTGGGTTTCGTCATTGAAGAGGGTCATGTGCGACCAAATCCTAGTAAAATAGAAGCTCTAACTAACCTTCCCCCTCCATCTAGTGTCACCCAGCTTCGCCAATTTATTGGGCTGGCATCCTACTTTAGACAATTTGTAAAAGATTTTTCCAAAACTATGGCTCCATTGTTTAAGCTTACTAGCACTAAGAAGAAATCGCTCGACTGGCAACAGTCACACGAGTTAATCCGTAAAAAAATCATCGCTCAATTGACAAGTGAGCCTGTCCTTATGATTTTTAATCCCGACCTCCCGATCGAAGTTCACACAGATGCCAGTAACGATGGATATGGTGCAATGCTCATACAAAAGCTAAACAACAAGCAGCACGTGGTTTCTTATTTTAGTCGTAGGACGAGTCCAGCTGAATCCAGATACCACTCTTTCGAATTAGAGACATTGGCTGTGGTAAATGCAGTAAAGCATTTTCGCCAGTATCTACAGGGTCGTAGGTTTAAGGTGGTTACTGACTGTAGTTCAGTAAAAGCGTCTAAGAAGAAGGCTGATTTGTCCCCACGTGTTCATCGTTGGTGGGCTTACCTACAATCTTTCGATTTTGATATTGAGCACCGTGAAAGATCTAGGATGGCTCATGTAGATTTCCTGTCTCGTAACGCAATTACTCCAAAATCTTCTATTGAACATGTAGAGCAAAAACGTGTTGATATCGCCTCTCTTTCTGATACTTGGCTACAGGCAGAGCAAGAGAAAGATGAGGAGATCTGTAAGATTAAATCCGATTTTCAAAATGAAATGTTGTCTGAGGATATCAGAAAAACCTACGAAATTCGTTCTAACATTCTTTATCGTAAAGTACAGAGAAACGGTCGCACCAGGTGTCTTCCTATGGTTCCACGGGCTTTCAGGTGGGCCGTAATTAATAATGTCCACGAGTCGATAATGCATCTTGGATGGGAAAAAACACTCGAGAAAGTTTATGATCATTACTGGTTTCCCGGCTTGGCAAAGTATGTTAAGAAGTTTGTGGACAGTTGTATTACCTGTAAAGTTTCAAAACCTAAAACTGGTCGTGTCCAAGCTGAACTCCATCCAATCCCTAAAATTGCTATCCCCTGGCATACAATTCATATTGATGCATCTGGTAAATTAAGTGGTAAAAATGACACCAAAGAATACGTTTTTGTTATGGTCGATGCTTTTACTAAGTTCGTTCTTTTGGTCCATTCTAAGCACATCGACAGTGTCAGCAGCATCAGAGCTCTTAAGACTGGTATCTCATTGTTTGGTGCACCTCAACGAGTCATAGCGGACCAAGGTCGTTGTTTTTCTAGCAAAGACTTTTCCCATTTTTGTGATAGTCATGACATCCAGTTGCATCTAATCGCGACTGGCGCTAGTCGCGCCAATGGTCAGGTTGAGAGGGTGATGGGCACCTTAAAAAGTATGTTGACGGCGGTAGAGTCTAGTGACGAACGTTCTTGGCAAGATGCCCTTGGCGATATTCAGTTGGCCATGAACTCTACCATTAACCGTGTCACTAAGGCGAGTCCGCTCGAGTTACTAGTAGGAAAGGTTGCTCGACCCCTTGATCTAATAACTGTTGATGACAATAGTGAGACAATTGACTTAGATGCAATGAGAGAACAAGCTTCCCGAAATATAGCCCAAAGCGCTAATTATGATAAATCTAGATTTGACAGTAATAAAGCTCTAATCCAGAAATGCGTAGTTGGTGATTTTGTTCTAATTGAAAATGAGGAACGGAATCAACTAAAATTAGATGCTAAGTTTAAAGGACCGTTTAAAGTTATAGAAGTATTGAGTGGTGATAGATACTTGTTAAAATCACTAACCTCAAAGAGGACATACAAATATCCTCACGATAGAGTCAGAAAGATACCCGATCAACAAGTTCCCCCTGAATTGGATATCCTATGTGATAATGATGATGTTGATGAGGATGATAGTCAGTAGCTTTATTTAAATAATTTTTTTTTTTTTTTTACATCACTTTTTACACCCACACCCTACTGCCGAAGGAGTTACCAATGCCGATGTACTGGCGACACATTACTGGACTTACCAATGCCGATGTACTGGCAACACACTACTATTGAAGGACTTACCAATGCCGATGTACTGGCGACACATTACTGGACTTACCAATGCCGATGTACTGGCAACACACTACTGCCGAAGGACTGGCCACTGCCGATGTACTGGCAGCACACCACCATTGAAGGAGTAACAATGCCGATGTACTGGCGATTTGTGTTTAAAGTGATACTCAGGTTGTTAATGTTCATGATACTAAAAGACTCTTTTATCGTAACAACTGTGTTGATTGTGGTGTCTTGATGATTCGTTACAGTAGCCTAAAAGCATTGAGATAAAACGTTACATTTGAGGTTTTGTGATGTTGTTTGTTTCAAGTAAAAGAAATATTAACTTTCTAATTGACAATGTATTGTGGCAGGATAGCCGAACAGATTACTGTCTATGTTTTTGTCTTGTTTACAGATCCGTCACACGCGGACGTGTGAATGTCATGATGGCCGTGTCGGATCGAGACGTGTAGCGCCATCTGCTGGCAGGAGTTTGCACACTTGCAAATATTCACTAAATCATTAACTGCAATCCTTGCTAATAGAGGGCGCTTTATGTCGAGAAGCGCCATACGGATTTAAATGTAAACGTTCTTTCAATAGTTTCGCCATGTTGGCGAAACTTACACACAGTAGGTGTTTTGATGTTAACATCCTTTTATTTTGATTTTTAACTTGAATACGGTAACTAATTTGATTTATTAATTTGTTATGTAATGTTGGCAAACAATGTTGACAATTGACATCCTTTTATTTTGATTTTTTTAATTTGAATAGTTACTGATTTGATTTATGATTTGTTAAGTTATGTTGGTAGACAATGCTAACTTTCTTATTATCTTGATCGTGATTGGCGAGCTTGTACACGGTTACTAATTTGACTTTCTTTTACTACTTTAGCCATATTGTCAAGCCTGTTTATAGTTGCGAATTTGATTATGATATTTACGTTGATATGTTGGCTAACCTATTCACTTTAGCCAATCAGATTTGAAAGATTGTGTAAAATTAAATTTAGTTATGTTGGTACACAATGTTAAGTTTGTGATGATTGGTGGAACGCAAGCTGAAAAAGTTTGGACATGCTTCTTGGCGGGATTTGGTGTTAACATTTTGGAGAACTAAAAAGATTGAGGGACATTCTGTTCGAGGCCTACCAAAGAATAACCACCAAGAAACTTGTCTGTTCCCGAAGTCAATATGTCCGAGGACCAAGAACGCCCTGATACACCTGCTCTGGCTTCTCCTGTTCCGACATA
Organism: Lysandra bellargus; assembly: GCA_905333045.1. NCBI lineage: Eukaryota > Metazoa > Arthropoda > Insecta > Lepidoptera > Lycaenidae > Lysandra > Lysandra bellargus. The sequence continues at coordinate 4,688,239 of HG995342.1, forward strand.
TATATATATATATATATATATATATAGATATCGTTCTAGAGTTTGGAGGTTTGTGGTCACTTTTTGGACGTTTCTTTCACAAGGACTATGGCGCCCAGCGTTAACTGAGAAATTCAAAGCGGAGACCTAAAATTTGATGCTTAGCATCAGGCTAAAACAACAAATTATTTTCATCACATATTTTATCAGTCTGCATCAATGATTTTAGTGTGTTTGAATTGAATAAAAATTGACTTAAACATAACTTTCTAGGTCCTACTGTATTGGTGTAAGAAACGGTGAAATAGAAATGAAGTTGGCGAGCTGTTTCGTCGATCAAGCCAAAGAGAGAGTGAGGAAACTCATTAAAGAAATAGACGATGGGGAATTCTTGAACTTGGACCGCTACAGGACGAGTTTTGGCAAGAAGATGCTGGAGTCCAAGACAGAGCTCTTAGAGAAACCCACGATTAGAGTGTTTTGGTAAATAAATGTTATATATTGTTATAATTATTATGTTTTTTCTACCATAAGCACTGACCTCCATTATGCAAGTACGCTGTAATTATGATACTCGACTGTTTTTTGTGCCTATTTGAAGCGGAATCAGCGCCTCCAATGCGGGGGAAGAGAACTAAATCTGACGTAACTTGCAAATGGCTGCTTAATCGCTATTGGTTGTAGAAACTAGTATTAGTTTAAGTACTCCCACTACTGCTATCAGCGCCAATATGGCGACTTTCAAACGTCATTTTTACGTCAGATTTATTTCTCTTCCCCCGCATTGGGGGCGCTGATTCTGCTTCAAATAGGCACAAAAAATAGCTGTCATTTCAAAGGGTATCATAAGTTCAGCGTAGAGATCAACTACGATAACATGGCGCGCCCCTCCAAAATTCAAAATGTTTGAAGTGCGTTGTCAAAACGTTTAAAGTGCGTTTGTCTTGCGCGGTCGGCTAGTTATGATTAGTTGACCAACAAATCTTGGTAATAAGTGACATTAAGAGCCCGGGTTACCCCCGAAATTCTCATACATACGTAATACCAAAATCATTTTCTCATACGAAAATATTTAACATATTTGAGTTATTTTTCAGCTTAAAATAGTAATTACCTAGGTTCCTGAACAAAAATTAACTTCAAAATATTTTAACACTAAAAAAAAATTTTTTTGTGTATAAATTTTTTTACTAAATTTACTATTAAATATTTAAACACTAAAGAATAGAGTAAAACACTAAAAAATATATAAATAAATAGTAAATTTACTACAAAATATTTTAATACTAAAAAATATTTTTTAGAGTTCAAATATTTTGTAGTAAATTTAATATTTATTTATATATTTTTAGTGTTTTACTCTATTTTTTTGTGTTTAAATATTTAGTAGTAAATTTAGTAAAAAAAATTTATACACAAAATTTTTTTAGTGTTCAAATATTTTGAAGTTAATTTTTGTACAGGAACCTAGGTAATTACTATTTTAAGCTGAAAAATAACTCAAACATGTTAAATATTTTCGTGTGAGAAAATGATTTTGGTATTACGTATGTATGAGGATTTCGAGGGTAACCCGGGCTCTTAAGTGAAATATTACGAGTACTGGTTGATTGGTTGAATACTTACTACATACAAACTCTTTTGACTACACACATTGAAACAGTAATTTGGAGGGGCGCGCCGTGTTATCGTAGTTTATCTCTACTTGTATAATAATAATAATAATAATATCTATGGACGCTTCACACCACGTCAGCCTGGCCCCGTGCTAAGTACCTGAAGGACTTGTGTTACAAGGAAATATATTTAATACTTTCATACTATACATATATTTAAGATTTTTATTATATGATACACATATTTAATACACATCCATGACCCAGGAACTTCATAAACTCTTTGTTCCGTCGGCGGGACTCGAACCCGTGACCTCCGGCTTGAGTTACCAACGCGCTCACCACTGCGCCACGAAGGTCGTCAATGGAGGTCAGTGACCATAAATTAACTATAGACTGCCGAATGTGTCAATATACGTGTCACAATTTAATCTTATCAATGGCATACTGCAAGTAAAGTTAGAACTTGAGTCATCTTCCATAGATTCAAGAAAAGTTTTCAATGAAATGGCGATCAAAATAGATTTGTCTATTAATATTTTATTAGTGCTACGGTATTAAGTTCTTCTTCTTTTAAAATATGGCTCCTTGGTGAATCGCCAATGTCAGAGTGGGAAAAATAAATAATAACACATAATTTACTTATGGCAAGTAATCCCCTTTTGGATAAACACTAATGTACGAAATCCCCTGATCCGCGGGTTTGAAACTGTCACCGATTGTCACTGTCTTCGTGACGTCTAACTTCTTCTTCCTCTTTCGTAATTTGCCAACGCTGGCTTCTTTAACTTTTTTCTCTGGGAATGCAATAGTCTTGTCTACTTTGGTCTCCATAACTTGCACTTTAGTTTTCTCTTTTCGTTTATAGTAAAATACTTCCCAGGCTAGAGTTATCATGGCTAGTCCTAGACCGAATAGTGTCGCTATGAATACACCACCTGTAACAGACAGACGTGTTATGTTTTTAGATGCCTACTAAGTTAGTAGTTACGCAATCTACTACTACTAGTACTAATCTACTATAGCCCAGTCATTGAACTGCAGAAACACGGCCTATGACCAATCGCTTGTCTCTTACAGCCAAAAACTCGTACTTGCCTATATCATTTCTATCGAAGCACCATAGCTGTGTTTTTGCTTGTAAATAAATGAAACACGGCGCTGGCCGTTTTTCTTTATGTTCGGTGATGTTGGTGTGTTCGGTGAAAATATGTCAAAAAATATGTAATTACCCAAACTCTCAAGAGTAATTCCTTCTGATTCATCTGCGTCCGGGCATGATTGTCTGGCGGTCTCGTTCCAGTATCTGAAAGTAATGAAAAGTATTACAAAAACTTTATCAGACTTGGACCTCAAACTATAGCGAATTTGTCATATTATAGAGTACTGCCTAGATATCTATACATTAAAAATCAAACTGATAAGGTTTTATCTTATCTACAAATCATTTTTCTAAAGCTAGGTACTCATAATATACTCATAATACCCAGCTTTAAGTAGCTTCGAGTACAAAACTTTTATTTCTGGACGTTTAGCTTTCAATTTTGTATTACATACCAAAATAAAGATTGGCCAAATTAATGTTTCTGTAAGTACCTAAATTAACCAGTGATAGGCAATTACAAGCCAAGGGTCAGATTAGCGTCGAGGGTCTACTGTAGATTTGTTTTCTCTCTTCGTGCCCTTTGTCTGCAAACAGCTTAAAGACTAACTTGGCAGTGAGCTGCTCCAGCACGCGCTCCTTCTGCAAGTTGAGCAGGGCCCTGGACAGGTCCTCCTGCAGGCGCGAGCCCTGCTGCACGGCGATCGCGTACGGCTGCTCCGCGAACACTTCCCCAACCTCCGTCAGGTTGCAGTTTTGTGTTATCTCGTATCTGGGGATGGAAATGATAAACTATACAATGTATCCCAACGCCAGTAAGATCCTTTAACGTGAGCCCGAGTAAAAAATAAAATGGCTGCCATTTCGCAACCGTGAGCGAGAAAAAAAATGCCATACAAAGGATCGGACACTGGTGTCGAGACACAATGACAATTGCTTTAGAGCCGGTAATCCAATTATTTATATAAGAGTCCGAAAGCTTATGTTGCTGTTGTTTGATTGAGTCCACGTTGGCCAACAACATTGCGGTAATTTTTCGAATCTGAGTTAAACGGAATAATCCTTTCTTTTGGCTTTGCTGTTGTCGGATAAAAACTAGTTACGAAATACTTATACAGATTATCCTGGCCATTGCAACGAAACTTTTGAGAACTGTCTAACCCCTGAAACTGATACGATTTTAATTTACGAGTCTGATTGGTACCAAATTAAGTATAGCCACAGAATATATATTAGTTGTACCAACAGAATTCCCACTGGCGAAACTCGTTTAGAGAATTAACGACTCATGCTACGATACTATAAAGTTCAAATTCCGAGCGCGCAGTGCTAGGTGCCAACAATTACATTTGCCTATATCTCCGCTCTCTTTCTATCGCATAACTCGTACCTTTTCTGAAGAAATCAGGGTTGTCTCTTTTAAAAAATAATATTATAATCTTTATATTTAATTAACTGCATTTTATTTAACTCCAATAATCTAAGATATTATGTCAGTACTACGTAGATTTAACTATCATAAATTCGCGTGTCACTAGTTACGCGTACTTAGATTCAATAAGTATCGTAAACCGTTACTTATTCTTAATAATTGAAACCGGTCTTATATTACCTACTTAAAGTGTTTGTATAACTTAGTTATTTTTGTAAACAAATAAGGTTTCGAATAGTACACCTACGATGCTTACTATTAGTAATAACTTATAACCTTATTAATTATTGTGTTTTTTTGACAATGAAATACCTTAACTTATTAATTATACGTCTACTAATAAAGGTACCTACTAAGCTAGGCTAAAAACCTACCTACTAAGGTAACCCAACTAATTCTATTATTATTACATTCTATTTCAACTAGTATTTAAAACTATTTAAATCATAAGTAATCGTAATTTTACTCTATAACAAATTGTACAAAATTTAAATCTATAATAAACAATAATAATAATAATAACAGTTTAAAAAAGTTCTAATACCTCTCATCGTCCTTCGGGAGCTTAAAGAAAGTTAAATTTGGTTCACATTCCGTGTTAAGACAGTTAAACACTGCGCAATATTTCTTTGCCTTTTTCTATTGTCCATTGTGATTACATCTGGGGGCACGGCAGTGCCCCACCCAAGCTTTTTAGCAAAGGCACGGCCGTACCATACTTTTCTCGAAGCGGTTCGCGGCTATTTCACACCTCCTTTATCTTCGATGTTAACAAAGCTAGAGATTTAAAATTTCGGTCACTAGAAGCAAGTATTAAAACCTCCAAATTACATGAAATTTCGATAAATAGTTTAGTAGTTACGGATGGTCAAAGTTACTACATTTTGTCACTGACTGACAGATCATCAAAATTCTAAGGTACTTCTAGCAAACTTAGAACCTTGAAATTTGGTACCCGGAGAGGTCTTTATTCACAATGAAAGGAAAAAAATTATGAAACCGGCCAAGTGCGAGTCGGACTGGCGTACATAGGGTTCCGTACCGAAAATTTGTATGGGAGCCCCCCTTTAATACTTCAGTCGGAATTTCCAGGAATTCTATTGTTGTCGCGATCACCGGTGCTCGCGCGGGGCCTGAAGGATTAATAATAAGTTTATTTAATTTTTATTATTAATTATTAAAGTTAACATAAAATTGAGCGTTTCCTGAAATTTTCAAAAACCTTAGTCTTACCATTATGGACATAGAGCAAAAATAGGGGAAAAAATCGTCTTTGTTGTATGAGGCCCCCCTTTAATAACTTATTTTATTTTGATTACTTTTATAACGACACCAGAAATACATATGTGAAAATCGCAACTATCTAGCTGTTGCGGTTCTCGAGATCCAGCCTAGTGACATACGGATGTACGACGGACAGACAGCGAAGACTTATTAATTTAAACTAGATGACTCCCGCAACTTCGTTGCGCCAAAATTCGTTTATCGCGCGGGAACCGTACATTTTTTCGGGATAAAAAGTATCCTATGTCCTTTCCCGGGACTCAAAGTATCTCCATGCCAAATTTCAGCGAAATCAGTTCAGCGGTTTGAGCGTGAAGAGGAAACAGACAGACAGACAGACACACTTTCGCATTTATAATATTAGTATGGATAGGGTCCCGTTTTCATCCTTTGGGCAGGGAAACCTAAAACTGAAATTGAAAAATAATAATATAATACTTTGAGTATTAAATAAAATAAAAGATTTTTATGTTTGTAACTTTGCAAGAACAGTATGTGTTTCGACTGCATATTTGTTTGACGTACAAAAGGCTTTAAGTTAGTTATGAACTTAATGAAATGGTATTAATTAAATAAATAAAAATATTAACAACGTTAATAATGAAACAATAATTAAATTCGATTTAAATATTATAAATGTAATCACTAATCAGTACTGAGATATACACTCCTTACTTGCTCGATATAATATGGGAGTTATAATATGTTATCGCATGAAATAAGGTGTGCTCCTTTCCTGCAAAGAACGTCAAGACGCTTACAACAGTGCTGCTATGTATTCAAACGGTAATGCTAAAAATGACCACCTTCAAGTATTAGCTTAAGAGTCAATTATATATTATGAACATAATAATCGACTCAGAACTCAGAAGTATTTACGTTACGTTGTCCACCTATAGAACTAACGAAGCCTCAAAGAAAAAATATATTAAAGGAGATAGAGAATGGGTGCTAAGCTAAGTAAAGAAAAGTTATAACGTAACCTGAAAAGAAAAAAAAAACCTTCAAAAAAGAAATGAAATCCCACCAAAACATGAAATGTAAAAGGAGCCAAGCAAAATATTGCATAGCTATTCAATACTTCTCTCGTAAAAAGTTTTCAGATCACATTCAAGCCAAGCCTTCAACTTATTTTGTAATTTAAATCAACATTCAGTAAATGTATCAATCGATTTCTTTATTTTATAATTATTATAATGGCTTGGCAATAAGCACAATAGAAACAAATATAAAACTGCATATTGGGAGGAGTTCATACTTACACAGACGGCAAGCGTAAAGTGTTTTAATATGTAACGACGCATGTGGCTGATGGTACCCAGTAAATCCAATTAGTAGCTGATTATTTCTCTAGTGCTCATTGCCAAGCCACTATAATAATTATAAAATAAAGAAATCTATTAATACATTTACTGAATGTTGATTTAAATTACAAAATAAGTTGAAGGCTTGGCTTGAATGTGATCTGAAAGCTTTTTACGAGAGAAGTATTGAATAGCTATGCAATATTTTGCTTGGCTCCTTTTACATTTCATGTTTTGGTGGGATTAATTTAACAATTCTGTGACAGCTAATGAATAAGTACGAGTAACGATCAACTAAAAACTCGTGCGGGCGCGTCACCGCTCGCCTATGAGTCCCTACTGAAGTGCCCCCCTAGGGGGGTACTTACAGTTCGATGCCTACACGCGCAAGTGGGACAGGCCTGGTTTAGCTGTCAGTATAGCTGTCAGGAGTGGGAAAAGCCGTCGAGATCGGATTAGGGTCAATTTATACTAGCGCAGAGTCGAAGGGCATCGAAGCGAATTCTCAAAAACTGAACATAGAAAATTCAACATAACTCCAGAGCGTAACGCACACATTACTTCTGCGAGACCAATCAGCATTGGTCGGGCACATTTGCGCGAATTCACGCGAATGCACCGGGCACCCGACGCGTGCGCGCCTTTTTAAATTCTCAGATGTAATGTGTGCGTTAACGCTTTGGAGTTAAGGTCGAATTTGTTATGTTCAGTTTTGGTAATTCGCTTCGATGCGCTTCGACTCTGCGCTAGTATAAATTGACCCTAAGTTACAAATTGAGCCGCAGCACGATTTTGCGTAATATAAATATGTCAGAAGTATCAAAAGATTTTCTTGAGACTTTGAGATCGAGCTGATTCGATTGGGAGTACGGCAACTTATTTAACAAATACTCTTTAACTTACTTGATTTCAGCGGAGTCGTGTATGAAAGCGAAATCAGCTTCAGTGTGCTCGTTGACTTGCTGAAAACCCGTTTTAGCGTCGGGCACCGGACCTGAACACAGTAAACGTTACAAACAGTAAAGCCATAATGCTCTGTTACGTTGCAGTGCGTCTCTTAAAAATAACGGAATAACGTTACGTAATAATTTGGTGCCATTACATATTTTAAGAGTAATTGAACTTATTTAACTCTGATTTAACTTTAATGATGAGATTTATTCGGGATAAAAAGTATCCTATATAGTTTCCAGGGACTTAAAGTATCAGTATACCAAATTTTAGCAAAATCGATACAGCGATTTAGGCGTTAATCGCTGTATCGATTTTATACTCATATTATAATCATATTATAAATGCGATACACACTATCGCATTTATAATGAGTAATGAGTATGGATTGGCCACACTTCGTGTCACTGACCTGAGGCGCTGATGGCGAGCAGTATGTGTCCGTACTGCTCGCGCACGGGGTAGTCCCACACGCGATACTGCGTCTGGTCTGACGTCGCGTTCAGCTGCTTCGTGTCACTGACCTGAGGCGTTGATGGCGAGTAGTATGTGTCCGTACTGCTCGCGCACGGGGTAGTCCCACACGCGGTACTGCGTCTGGTCTGACGTCGCGTTCAGCTGCTTCGTGGTCACTGACCTGAGGCGTTGATGGCGAGCAGTATGTGCCCGTACTGCTCGCGCACGGGGTAGTCCCACACGCGGTACTGCGTCTGGTCTGACGTCGCGTTCAGCTGCTTCGTGTCACTGACCTGAGGCGTTGATGGCGAGCAATATGTGCCCGTACTGCTCGCGCACGGGGTAGTCCCACACGCGGTACTGCGTCTGGTCTGACGTCGCGTTCTGCTGCTTCGTGTCACTGACCTGAGGCGTTGATGGCGAGCAATATGTGCCCGTACTGCTCGCGCACGGGGTAGTCCCACACGCGGTACTGCGTCTGGTTTGACGTCGCGTTCAGCTGCTTCGTGTCACTGACCTGAGGCGTTGATGGCGAGCAGTATGTGTCCGTACTGCTCGCGCACGGGGTAGTCCCACACGCGGTACTGCGTCTGGTCTGACGTCGCGTTCAGCTGCTTCGTGTCACTGACCTGAGGCGTTGATGGCGAGCAGTATGTGTCCGTACTGCTCGCGCACGGGGTAGTCCCACACGCGGTACTGCGTCTGGTCTGACGTCGCGTTCAGAGTTATCTCCTTCCATACCCTGGAAGATAATGTACTATCAAAGAAGTTGATTCCTAGGCAAATGGCGGACCTAAGTAATTTGATCCTGTTAGGGTCAATACAGACAATCACACGACGCGTAGATGCATTTCTAAGTTTGTACTGAATTGACAGATTTCAATTGCGCGACACGTCTTGCGAATCTGTCAAATCCATATAAATTTAGAAATGCATCTACGCGTCGCGTTGCGGTCTGATTGACCCTTAAGTCAAACCCATCCGACCTATCACAGCTTTTAGCTAACATTGAATTGACATAAAGGCGCTGGACTACGCACGTGCTTCAAGCTTCGCTTTGGAAGAAAATATATTATGTGACTGTGTCCACTAACCCACGCTACGTATGAATTGACACCCGTGGCTTGCTCTAATATGGTGCACACGTAGCTCAACGCTGGCCGCGCTACGCATGCTGTACACGGAATACACGAAAGCTAAGCGGATTTAAACTACGTAACAACAATTGTGTATATAGTCGTGACTCGTGAGTAACGTGTCTGTATATCGTGTGCTGCAGTGGAAACGTTGACCCACTTAGTCAAAGAAATAAATTCGTGCACCGCGTGGCCGTGCACAGCGTGCGCCGCGGTGGATTCGCGCCTTAAGTCGACCACATGACATAGGTCCATCAACTGCCTAGGAATCAATTTCCTCGATGGTACTTCTTAATATTTTTTATTTCAATTCAGCAGATACGGTGTATATGATATATCTGCTGTAACTTTTAAATGATTCTGATTGCTGCCCGCGACGTCGTCCGCATGAAGGCTCTATACCCTACAGCACCAAAAGTATGTGATAGCGTGATGATATGCAACCTATATTATGTTGACCCGACCTCTTGGTAATATTCGTGCAAAATTTGAATTAAAATCATGCAGTACTTTTTTGTTTATCCCGGACATAATTATATACAGTAAAAAATTCTAAAAATTATATTTTTGTCTTCAATATCGATTGTAGATCATGCCCCAAGTATTCTTTAAAAAATATTTAACGTACAGTTATGACTTTGCTACTATTTTGTTATATGTATAGATTAGCTGACCCGGCAAACGTTGTTTTGCCATATTAATAATTTTTGGTATAAAAAATAGATGTTGACCGATTCTCAGACCTACTCAATATGCTCACAAAATTTCATGAGAATCGGTCAAACCGTTTCGGAGAAGTACGGGAACGAACATTGTGACACGAGAATTTTATATATGTGACGTTATCTGGGAAAAGGGACCTTATGGAGGGTTCTAGTTTCCGATATAATCGCATTTTAAGTGTCGAAAAAAATCATTTTTTCTTTTTTTGCTCCATATTAATAAACGGAGTCTAAATTTTGATATGACAAAGACACAGGTTTTAAAAACGATTTTTATAGGTTAAAATAAATCTTAAAGTTTAGTAAAAAAGAATAAGAATAAGAACATATTTATTTTGACACCACACAACATCATGTAGAACACAATACATACATATTGTGTGATGTCGAAATTGGCCCAAGCTCAGCTATACGCAGCAAGCAAGCTTGCTGCACTGATATTCTGCAAGGGCCAATGAGTGACATCACCACAAAATAAGGGGGAAAAAACTATACTATACTCTTATAATTATGACTTACAATAAAAGCTAACAATAATTTAAACAAAAAAGCAAAAACAAAAAAGCAAAAAAGGGACCTTATTGTCGGTGCTGCAGTCGAGAGTCGATTGCGGCTTTCTTTCGGCACGGTATCTACTGTTATACTACTAGTAATTTGCACCAAGCTGAAAATCAGTAACATTGATTAGAATATCTGGGGGCACGGCAGTGCCCCCGCCAAGTAGAGCGCGAAGCAAACACTGCAGTACCATCATTTACAGGAACCATTTCACCGCATTTTAGGCCTATTTGAGAACCTCTAGAGGTAATTAAGTTCCGAAGTTAAGCTAAAGCAAAGTTTCTCATTTATGACACTCATTCACTCAATATCATTAAAATAGAACTAGTACTTGCCACAAACTCAGAGAGCTGAAATTTAGCACAGAGTTTAGGGTTTAATGGCCATTTATAGGGAAAACCATAAAAATTAGCCGAGTGCGAGTCGGATTCGAAATTAGATTTTTTGTACGGGATTTTAATTTAATCCTCATCAAAGGTATCACCTTTCACATCAAAGGCATCAAAGGTATCACAATGCAGGTTGATCACAACCTGCATTGTCCTAACCAAACTTGGAAATAATACGTTTCCAGCGCGGGAATCGAACTCACGACCTTCGAGTCAAGAGCCACGCTCTAAACCACTAGACCACGGAGGCGTATGTAACACGTGTGATGCTGATGGTGACGTTTACACGATTGCGCAATCCTACACGAGCGATATGATGAAACCCACTACTTACGGCTCAGCTTAAAAATCAATGTGCCCACGTTTCTATAAAAAGAAGTGAAATCCCACCAAAAACATTCTGTAAAAAAACTAGCCAAGTCTCGAATCTCGATGGAGCTGCTTGTTTATCTCTAATAAGGGTCCCTTGTTGACTACGGAACCCTAAAAAGTAATGAAATCTAGACAAAGTCGTACCAAGTCTGAGGTTATTTAAAAATAAGAACTTCAATGTTAATAAAAATGTATATTTATTTTAATGTGATATTACTAAACTTTTAATCATCGACAATAAGGTCCCTTTTGAAAAATGTTAAGTGTTTGTACCAGCTTTTTACTAAACTTTACCTTAAATTTTAAGACAGAAAAAAGTTACTTTTTAAATAGAAGTTTATATATTTGATCTCATTTGACAATGTTTAAGTGTAGTAAATATATATTTTTGTTGATTTTGACTGATTAATAAGATTAGTAGACGCACAATGTTTATTTGTTTAACATTTTTTCAAATACAATAAACAATGTTGTTTAATATCGAAGACGTCTCTATTTAGTAAAAACTGATCCGTTTTATATTATTCTTTTATAAAATCCAATAGAAAACATACTATAAGTGAAATATTTAGTGAAAACCATCTTGGGCATTTTCATTACATCATGCACTTTGGCGTGGTAAACAACAGGAATAGAGTTATAAAATTATATAATTGAAGTTAAATTCTAAAAGACCATATAACGTACTTCTCAAAAAACATGATATCTATGTAACTTCCTACAATAACATACCTTTTTAGGGTGTCGAAGTTTGAATGCGATTTTCTCAATATCACCTTTTACGACTTTCGAGTTTAAACATTTTTTAAAAAAATATTTTCCAGACCTACACGCATGTTATTTACATGGTTCGATAGCCTATTAAATGTAGATAATGGAGATACTAATAACTCAATACCGACAATAAGGTCCCTTCACGCTGATAACGTCACGTATAAGATTGTAGAGGTAAAATTTTTGTACATCTATAATATACATCTTCTATCTATACATCATTATAAAACAAAGTCGCTTTTTTTCCCTCATGTCCCTTTGTTCCCTTTAATCTTTAAAACTACGCAACGGATTTTGAGGATTCTTTCAGTGTTAGATAGCCCATTTATTGAGGAAGGCTATATAGGCTATATTTTATCACGCTAAGACTAATAGGAGAATGTGGAAAAAATGGGGGAAATTATTTGAAAAGGCTTATCTCGTGAACTACTGGAGCAATTTTTGTTTTTGGCACAGAATGTAAGAAGTAGAACACGACATGAAGAAGGCTGTCGATTTTAATCATTTATTCAGTGGCTATATATTTTATACCCGTGCGACGCCGGGGCGGGTCGCTAGTTTACTCATAAAATAATAATCTTATACAGGGTGTAACAAAACTAAGTGATAATACTTTAGGATGTGTACGTGTTCCTCGTAGACTGTAGAGAGTTCACTGTGAAAGTAGCAGCGCTGAAAGACTATTTTTTTTTCACTTATGTATGAGGAAACTGGTGACGCTCGGGCCCTTTCCCATACAAAAGTGAAAAAAAACGTCTCTCTACAAGGAACACGTACACACCCTAAAGTATTATCACTTAGTTTTGTCACACACTGTATGTTAGTTATAAACCGTACTCCTCCGAAACGGCTTCACTGATTTTTATAAGTATTATGTATATTCAGTAGCAGTGACGGATTAACCCTTAATCAAATTAAGCAATTGCCTAGGGCATCACGTCTGAGGGGGCACCAGAAGAAGGACAAAAAACATCCATCCTTGGGGTATCGTCTCACCACGTCTCACTCTCACGTCATCAAAAACCACACCAAAAAAAGTTTGTAGGAAAAAAGTAATGTTTTTAGGTGGTAAAAGTTTAAAGATCGAATCTAGTTGTCATACGGATAGGAGAGGGGGGGGAGGGACACAGCCATGGATTGCTTAGGGCATCAAGTAGTCTTAATCCGTCACTGTTCAGTAGGTCTGAGAATCGGCTACTGCATAGACTAAGAAAATAGTATGTCTGGTCTCTGGGCTACTGGCTACTTTTTATATTGATAAGTGCATTTGTTGAATAAATAATAGTAAATTACTACAACTCGAGAGTGTCGACGACCATTGCGACGGGCTAGCGACGAAAGTTCCCATGGTACCATACTATTACTTATTAATCACCTCACTAAAATACTTTATATGGCAAAAGAATGTTTGCCGGGACAGCAAGTATTATTATAAAACTTAATAACATTTTTTCGAAACATGAACATCCCTTCTTACATCGCATCGCGCACGTCTGTGTCATACGGAGAACACTTCCCCAAAATTTTCAGTCTCTACGATCAGTGGTTTAGGTTTTATCGTAATTCCATTTTCATATCTAATAATTGCTTTAACTCTAGATTTCGCCTAAAACACAGGGTAAACTAATTCTGGCAACACTGTTACCTCACCATGACGTATAATAATAATTAATAATACTTACTGAAAATTATTAAGTAAGTAAATATTATGATATTATATCATTCAAGACAAAGCATGTTATTGATAATATGAATAGATTAGTAAAAGTGTAACTTCATTTCTTATAAAAAAAATATTTTGTAATTTTTGGCACTTTACACAATCTTTTGTGCATAAAATTAAATCTCAATGAAAAAAAAACACCAATTCGTACAGGAATAATTAATTTTGAATTTCGAACGCCAATATTTTTTTTTAACAATAGATGACAAAACATAATGTAAAGCCCTCCATTCAAGACAATCTTTCTAAATTCTACAAAAGTATAAGAAAACAATAATATCATAATAACAATAAATTGTTACAAATATATAGTTATTATTTAGATTTAACAACTAATTGTTACGATAATATAATAGGCTTCATAAGTTGCAATTTCGATTGTAAATGTAGATAATTTACAAATAGAATGAGATCGCTTTATCGTGAATGGTGGCTTTATTTCATAAGCAAAAGAGTATTTACTCAAATGAGCTCTAATGGCTGGTTTACACGTATTAAGTGGATAAGTAGCTAACTAAATTTTTACTCAATTTTAAGTCATCAATTGCATGTAAACACAAATTTAGTAGCAAGTAGCATGTTCAAATTTAGTGAAGTAATTATAAAGTCATAAGTTAAAATTTAGTTGACTACTTAATACGTGTAAACCAGCCATATCTTGCATGGCAAAAATAAAGAAGTACACAGATTATGTCTATCGTGGCAAAAAGCAGTGATTGGCGTCTCTAACTCCCTGCGTCGCTGCAAGCCGCTGCTAAACGCTGTAAAGCGCTGTAAACTGTTCATGCTTTTTAACGACTTTTAAGGATAAATTTCAACAAACTATGAATTACATCCTCCATAAAATACATCAAATAATAATGATGCGAATTTTCGAGCAGATTGGACTAAGGAATCGAGTTGTCCCATACTAACTTCATCCCCCCTTTTCACACTCTTAGGAGAGGAATTTCTAAAAATCCCTTCTTATCGCACGCCTACGTTATACGAAGATCACTCCCTCCAAATTTCAAGTATTTACAATCACTGGTTTAGGCCGTGGCGTGATTCCATTTTCATGTCATTCAGGACAAAGCCTTTTATATAATGATATAGATGAGTGTGGCGACGGGTCACCCACCTGTAGAGCGTGTCCTCGGCGAACTTCATGTTGATGAAGTACTGGTGGATGGTGGAACCCTCCACCACGGTGTAGTTGATCCGCGACTGACGCGCCAGCTGGTCCAGCGACGCCACCGGCGTCTGGATAAAAGTTTCATCTAAATCGGTTCAGCGGTTTAGGTGTAAAGAGGTAATGGACATCACATGTAAAAAGTTAAATAATAAGCATGTCCTTGTTTTTACAAAAGGACATGGATTATTGATCGACTTCAAATGGGGTTTCTCAAGTCGACCATATAATATATTGTTTTTTTTTTTTATGTTTGTTCGCGGATAACTTCGCTGTTTATGAAACTAATTTGTTATTTAATCACTGCTTTTCCGTTGGAAAAAGTATACTCCAAAGATTAGTACCCATGATAAGAAAATACTGTTTGAAATCGTTTTTTTACCTGCATCCTCTCAACAGTGAGGAAGGCAGCCAGGTTGGCTGTGAAGGTGGCCAGCATCAGCACAACGAAGAGCCAGTAGGCGGCGACGAGCGTGCGCCCCGACAGCGCCTTGGGCGCTTCGCCCCCGCCCTGCGGCGTGAACGACGTTAGCGCGAACCAGAAAGATTCCTTCAGAGTGAACTCCCTGAAAATACCGGCACAATATCATAATAATATAATGTAGAATTGCAGATCATCTTCATTCTTATGTAGCACTTGAATCGCACGTACGTACACATTTAGGTACACCGTACATGATTTTAGATAACTTAAGGTTGCTAAACAAACGATTATCACGCGGCACGCGCGTTCACCGTGTTGAACGAGTTTAAGGTCACGATTTAAGTTGATCTTCTGTATGATACTCCTGTGATACAATCATGTTATTGTATAAATAATAATAAATGACAGGACTGGTCATGTGTTAGTAACTGCTGGTTACATTTAAACCAAGCCAGCTACGAATCAGTTTTTTTTATAGCGTCCAAGTGTGCGAGCAGCACACAACTCGCGAACACAACGCGACACTCTCTGCTATTTAATTTTTAACTTTTTTCGAAACAACCCGACGGCCGACTTTTCAGTCGGGCAGGCCTGTAGCTAGAGCCGTAAAATCGCCATCTCTCGACTGAAATAAGTAAAGCGTTATCACCCGAACATCGTTACCCACCTGCACGGATACGGGTAAGCATCCGGGTTATTCCTGGCCGAGTAAGGGCTGTATTTCTCGAGGATCCATATCATGAAGCCGGTCAGGACGAGCGCCGCCACGATGCTCAGCCACACCTCCGTCCTCAGCACCGTCATGAACTTGAACAGGGACGTCTTACGGATCGGCTTGCGAATCGCTGTGGTAACAGTTTAGGTATGTTTTAGTACTAAAGAAAACAAAATCTGCGACAGGCGTCATAATACCTATCTGTTACCTCATTCAAAGATTTATTTATTCAGTTTCGTCAAATTAAAAAATTTAATTAATTACTGCACTAAGTTTTACCCATTTTTTTTTTTTGGAACGCAAAGGTTAAAAACTGAGACTTCGATGTCTGTTCATCTGTCCGTCTCCAGGCTGTATCTCAAGAACCGCTATAGCCAGACCGTCTTTCGAATCTGTCAAATCCATATGAATTTAGAAATGCATCTACGCGTCGCGTTGCGGTCTGAATCAACCGTTAGGGCCGATTCACACCGGAATGGCAGAGGCGAGGCGAGCAGTTTCAGTTTCATATGATTTTAAACTTTATCTTCATTATTGTAATACATAGTATCGCTTGAGAAATCGACGCCGCCAGAGACCACGAGCGGCCACGAGCATCGCCCGTAGATGTCTCAAGCGATACTATGTATTACAATAATGAAGACAAAGTTTAAAATCGTATGACACTGAAACTGCTCGCCTCGCCGCTGCCATTCCGGTGGGAATCGGCCCTTAGGATTGAGCTGTTTATACTTTATGGCCCGGAATTCGGAAAAGACTTAAGATAGCTTTCGATCCGGAATTACGGTTTCAAAGCAAGATTATTGGCGTAACGAAGCTGAGTTAATCTGAGGGCCTAGACAAGTGGCAAGCGACTATCGTAAACGCCAACAAAATGTATGGGATTTGACATTAGTATTCGCTAGCAAAGCGATGACTTATGTCAAATCGCATACATTTTGTTGGTGTTTGCGATAATCGCTTGCCACTTGTCTTGTAGGGCTGGTATTCCATATTTAAATGAGAGTTGAAAACCACAAACTGATAAGTATGCCGGTCTGCTCGAAGTAGGGCGGGACGAAGTCAATCACCTCCTCTCTCTCCGCGGTCATCGTCAGCGCGGAGACGGCGATGTCAGTCTCCTGTGAACATAGGTGTCGCACAACTTTAAGGCGAGGATTAACCCCAATTTGTTATTCCGTGACTCCCGGTTTACCTAGTTCCAATATAATAACGAAATGTAAAAAATATGAGATATAAAGAACAATATTTAAAATACTTTAAACCATAAACATTTTAATAAAACGTAATGCTTTGGCTGTAATTAATTTACAAACTCACCTCCGACAAAAATCTATTTCGCCGAAATATAATTAAATTAACTAGGATAATTATACATTTTATTTGAATAAACTGTTAGTAAATCTACAGCATGACTGGTGAGACATGTTCAATACTCGAGGACGTGATATTTGGCTATTATATTAGTTGAAAAATATATATATAAAAATAATATCAATTGATCACTGAGTAAATGCAGCTTGAAGTTAAATAATTATTTACTCAACGCATGGACACCGGGAGTGGGAGGGGTAGTGCGCGGCGCGGGGCGCATGCCATCGCGCCGGCCGCATATAACTAAGTGTCCATGATTCATTTACTTAAAGGGAAATTTTGACAAAAATTAAGTACCTAATTTGATTACATAATTATAATGAGAATCCAGTACCGAGTAATCTCCTTAAGTATCGAAAGTGACTCACCAGTCATGCTGTATATTAAAATCTTCTGAACCGAACAATTTTGTTTCTTAATATTTATTTCCAAAGATATTTAAAAAAAACATGATAAATAGAGAAGATCCGCCCCTAGTTACTACAGTTTTATGCTAAGCTAAAATGAATCTTATTGCGATGAGTATACGCTTGGTCTTTGAATGTGTCAAGGTTATCGTTTTGGATTGAGTTTAATCCCCGCCTTAAGATCGCCTGACAAAACTATAAAGCTTGTACAGCAACACAGAACAGGCATAACTACACTGCAGCGGAGCGACGCGACTCTTCCAGACAGTGGCGACCCATTGCGAGGCCCCGGGCGGAAGGTATTTGCGAAGCCCTGGGTGGCAAGCAAAGCCCTTGCCCCTTTGACTTCCAAAAACACCTTGTTAGGCCCCCGCAAGATCGAGACCCCGGGCGATTGCTGTTCGCTACCCCCTTGAGTAAGATTAAGTCAATTCAAACGCGACGCGTAGATGCATTTCTAAATTTATACTAAATTGACAGATTTCAATAATATTTTGTGAGACGTCTTGCAAATCTGTCAAATCCATACAAATCTAGAAATGCTCCTTCTAGTCTGATTAGCAAGTGCCATTTTCGTCAAAATCTGATCTCATGCACCGAAAATTATGATTTTGGGCTCATTCGATTCGGAATACCTTAATTCTCTATCAAAATTCCAAGAGGGGCTAAAAAAAATGCAATAGTTATTAACAATTAAGTAAACATAAAAAGAAGGATTTGGATTTTTTTAATATTTCGAAAACTATTTGAGATAATCAAAATTTGAAAATAGATCCTTAAAGAGCAGGAAATTTCCTAAAAAAAATATTAGATCCTGGAACCTTACCAATAATCCTTATAGCTTTAAATGAGCGGCGAAAGTAACGGTAAAAACGCGTAGTTCGGGTTTCGCGTGAATTGCCGCAATCTGCCACGCGAACTAAAAAATATATTTTAATTGGTTAAATACTAATATAAAGAAATAAAAAAATTGGGTACTAAGTAGACAATCAATTAACAATAATCCGTCAACAAAAATAAATTATCACAATTTGTTTAAATGTTATGCTTTTGTTCATTTGGTAATAGTGAAATGTTAACATAAAAACGCTGATTATTTCTAAACAAGAAATCTAGAAAATTTTATTATTCTTTTGAGCTAATCTTAAAAGGGTTTAGAAGAGATATCCGGTGGAAAATTTCAATAATTTTGATTTTTCACTTTTTTATGAACAATCAAAGGCATTCATGAAATTTTCATGTAAATAAAATAATTAGGGTTTTTTCATCAATAAAAATGATTATTTAAATTTTATTAGTTACTTATAATGGTTATAAATATAAAAATATATATTGTTATCTGGCTTCTAACAACAACAAAACAAAATAATAACAATAATTGGATATAAAAGTACCGTAATTGCTTTATTTACATGAATAATTTTGGAATGCTTTTGAATGTTAATAAAAAAGTGAAAAATAAAAAAAATGAATTTTGTCAACGGGAATCTCTTCTAAGCCCTTTTAAGATTAGCTCAAAAGAATAATGAATTGATTTACTCGATTACTCATGGATCCCATCATCAGGTCACCACTTTTGTGAACATGGTACCAAATTGGAGTGAAACCTAATACAACAAAACAAAAATTTCGAAAATCGGTTCACAAACGGCGGAGTAATCGTTGAACATACAACAATAAAAAAATAAACATAAAAATAAAAAATATCCACAGGCGAACATATAACCTCCTCGTTTTTTGGAAGTCGGTTAAAAATGGTGACTATTAACAAATTAAGAAAAGCATAATAATTAAACAAATTGTGATAATTTATTTTTGTTAACGGATTATTGTTTATTGATATGTCTACTTAGTACCCAATTTTTTTTATTCCTTAATATCAATATTTAATCACTTAAAATATTTTTTTAGTTCACGTAGCAGATTGCGGCAAATCACGCGAAACCCGAACCACGCTGTTTTACCGTTACTTTCGCCGCTCAATTAAAGCTATAAGGATTATTGGTGAGGTTCCAGGATCTAGGATTTTTTTTAGGAAATTTCCTGCTCTTTAAGGATCTATTTTCAAATTTTGATTATCTCAAATAGTTTTTGAAATATTTAAAAAAAACCAAACCCTTATTTTTATGTTTACTTAATTGTTTATAACTTTTGCATATTCTTTTTTCAGCCCGTCTTGGAATTTTGATAGAATGTTCTAGATGGTATTCCGAATCGAATGAGATCAAAATCATAATTTTCGGTGCATGAGATCAGGTTTTGACGAAAATGGCACTTGTTTACCAGAGTATACGGGTCGCGTTACGGTCTGAATTGACCCTGAGGCACAAATTAGCCTTAGGTTTCTTTAAAGCTGAGGGCGAACTATACGTAGGTACCTACTTCTCGACTAAACTATACTTACTCCTGTCATCAAGTCCCCAACCACGCCGTCCCAGGAGCCGTTGGGCAGTCGTCGGCCGAAGGTACCCACTTTCGGAGTTACGATCTCGTAATCAATGTTTAGTTCCTGAACAAATATTGTGTTTTAATTTTATAATAAGTTCTACCCAACGTTAAAATTGCCAGGGCCCAGGATGTCAATATTCTTACAAATGGTTACCGACAAGAACAATATGAAAGAGTGTCTATCTGTATTTCTGTTATCTTTTGATGCTTAAACCGCTCAACCGATTTTGATGAAATTAAGTTACGAGAAGCATTTTTATCGCGGAGTGCACGGTTCTTGCACAATAATCGGATTTCGGCACAAATAGATTACGGGTAACATATTATATTTTGAATGGTGTTCACTATTTACTCGCAAAAGACATTACCTAAGAACCAATAATTGTTACTGTTACCTCAGCCAGCTTATCAATAAGATCAATGCAGTATCCCTCGTAGACGGTCTCTCCATCCTCAGTCGTCATCACCTCCCCCGACTCCGGGTCCACCTTCGGTATGGTCCACGGTACTGCCTGTTAACAAACAAGTAACTTTAGTTCCAGCTTCTCTTTTTACCCAACTGCGGCTGAACCAAAAAGAAGGATAAAGATTTTGCTAGTCAATGTAATTATGATTTAATCGTTTTAGTTAGCTTACTAATTCTATTCATGGGCGTATATAAGGGGGGGGGGGGTTCCTGAGGGTCCGGTCCCCCCCCCCCCCCCCATTACTATCCATCTTACTTGTAAAATCGACAATATGTATAATATTATGTACCGCACCGTGGATTAGGCATCGTCGCATGGGCGCGGGGAAATGTGCAGGGGTGCATCTAAACTTGCATGAAAGACTCAGTGGACTGTCGATCGCGGATTCTTGGAAATCTATTGTTATTCTATTGTCATCGCGGTCGGATTCGACCGCTTGGGGCTTGGGGCTCATTAACCCGTAATGAGCGTACACTGTACACCGAGATCTGGCTGAAGGCTGAAGAAATTATTAATCAATTAGCAATAAAACGTAAAGAGTATTTTTTTACTTTAGAGTTTAACCTATCAATCCCCAAGCGGCAGCCGGCTGCCGTATAATAATTGAAAATCTATTGTGTCTGCTAGGTGACTGCGATACCCACGATGAAGGTGCCCTTTGTTACTTTTTTAAATAAATATATTCAACATTCCGATATTCAAATTTTAAATAAATACTCAGCCAAGTGCGAGTCGGACTCACGCACGAAGGGTTCCGTACCGTTATAGAACAAAATAGGCTAAAAATTGTGTTTTTTGTATGGGAGCCCCCCTTCAATATTTATTTTATTTTAATTTTATTATTTATTATTAAAGTACTTACACATAAAATTGAGGATTTTGTGAAAATTTCAAGTGTCTACCTGTTGCCATTATTGATATCGAGCGAAAAATGCCGAAAAAATCACGTTTGTTGTATGGAAGCCCCTTAAATGTTAATTTTATTATGTTTTTAGTATTTGTTGCTATAGCGGCAACAGATATAGGTATATCTAAAATTTTCAAGTTTTTTTGTGTGTTCCTTGGCTACCAAATAGTCTTATTTGTTTTCTATAATGTTCTAAACATAATGTAGTTATTAAAATTATGCTTTGATCTCAACCCCAGACTACTATTTCTAAGAAATTGGATTATTTGTATCATGGTAATTTTTACTCTACATTTGAAGTGTTATTTTGTGTATGTGATAAAATCTAAACTATAACTATAAATAATGCTATGATTTGTTTTTCATTAGAATGTTATTTCTACTTATTGTAAATATAAATATCCTAGGCCTAGGAGATAATAATTTCAGAATATGAACCATGGAACGTGAGCCCATTTTAGTGTCAAGTGGGTTCATTTTACTGAATACTTAAAACATGGATTTTGTAAAAAAATGTATGGAAACCTAGTGTGTTTTATTGTAATTATTTTATCCTTAGACCTAATTTTTCATAATTAAACTTCTTTTAATTTATAAATGGTATATTATTCATAAATTTTAAAAAAATAAGGAATTGCTAAGGTTACCCCAATATTGATTACTAATAAAAACTTCCAATTTTCATAGATTGTTATCATGTAGGCATGCAAAAGAAAGTAAATTTAATATAGTTTTGTCCCACCAAATTCTTTTAATGCTTCACATAAAAAATAAGGGAAAACATGATAAATAAACAAAGTGGGGCCTCGTCGCACCCCTTCTGTGGCTTAGCCACAATGTGGTTCCACAGATGTGCCAAATCCGAGATGGCTGCCACCACAGTTGAGAAGTTAAGTTCTTCATCATTGTCAAAAAATATACAATGCTTCTGTTACCGATTTAGCAGAAACATAAGTAACTGTAGTATGTCATCTTAAGCCGACGTCTAGTATGTCATCTTACCAAATGAGTAATAGTGGATACAAATAAATTTTGTAAAAAAATAGTTAACGTTAGAACACACTTTCATTAATATTTGTGGCCTATAAGAATCCATGTTCATATTAACAATTTGTTATAAGAAAATATTATGACCTTATGCGTTTTTTCACCCCAAAACAAAAGTGTGAGAAATTTTTTCTCTCATCAAAATTAGGAAAATCTTTATTACTTTGTAAAGTACGGTACCTGTCCGGCATACTAAGTTGGGCTACTAGGGGCACACTGAGGTGCTCCATAAAACGTCACAAGTTCACAGACAGCACTATTATTTCAACGAATTTTGGCGATGTGTCGTCTTACCTGACTATGTGCACAATTTCCCTACTAATATTATAAAGAGGAAAACTTTGTATAATTGTAATGAATAGGCTCAAACACTACTGGACCGATTTTAAAAATTCTTTCACCATTCGAAAGCTACATTATCCACGAGTAACATAGGCTACATTTTATTTTGGAAAAAATAGGTTTTCGTAAGATATTTGAGTTTTGGTGTAAAAAATCAACCAGAAAAGTTACTTATTTTGCGTACGCTGCTTAATCTATAAAAGATAGAAGCATAAAATGTTCTAATTACTTGTAGATCTTATAAATATCTACAAAAAAGTCCGCAACACACTATACCTATCTATGTCGAGTGAGGCACACCAACCATTTTTTCATTTAAAAAATTTTGATTTTTTTCGGACTACATTTAAACACGTTTATTTCACTCATGCTATTAATCCTTATCAAAATAAATTATTTCGTCGCTAAGTACAGTTTATGTAGATAATATTTGGTCTTCGAATGACTAAAATTGGACGTTTGGTTTTGAAGTTATGGCGAAATTAAAATATTACGATTTCTACTGCACGGCCCGTTGCGAAATGGGCGTCATCAAGGCGGGGTTGCGCGTGCGAGAGGGGAGTTTAGATCTATAGCTAAATTAGCTATGTCCAGTCACCAGTGTCCACACTCCACACTGTGCACTTTCATCTTCAATTTTCGTCATCTTCTTTCATTCAACTGTGGTATTGGCGCATTCAATTATTTTCTTAAATATTTAAAAATGCCTAAGAGAGCCAGGTCGGACGACTATGGCACCATACCTACTTAGTACTTATATTTTAGTCACTTCAATAAAATAATATGGGCAAAAAAACGTTTACCGGGACAGCTAGTATGTAATATTTCCAGAACTGCCCAGTTTTTTTATATGTTAGTATATATCAGCGTCTGAACAAATGTGCCAAATTTCAAAAGTGTATGTATGTATGTTTTTATGTTTATTTCGCATATCTCCGGAACTTGTCGTCCGATCGCAGTAATTCTTTTTTTCGTTGTACTAGGTATTGTTCAACTTAGGGAACAATGCAAGTTTCATAAAAATCGGTTCAGTAGTTTTAATTCTCAATTACGTTCAATTTTGAAGTCGGTTTTTATCTTTTTAAAATATAGTTATTTAATTTTAGCATTAATGTCGCATCATGGTCGCTGTATACAGGTGTAACAAAACTAATACTTAGTGATAATACTTTAGGGTGTGTATGTGTTCCTTCTATAGAGCTCATTGTGAAAATAGCAGCGCTAAAAGAGAATTTTTTATGATTTATACGGACAAGCGCCCCAGCGTCATGAAACCCATATAAAAGTTTAGAAAAAATTGGTCTTTCAGCGCTACTACTTTCACAGGTACTCTCTACAGTCTACAGTACACGCTATCCCCAACCCGCGGCCCGCGGGCCGCATGGGGCCCGCCGGGACTTTATTTGTAGCCCGCGTGATGTTAAATAATTTAGAAATTCACGCTCACTGGCAAAATTACGTAAAGTCAACGTGATATCCATAAATTTTTTCCAGTTTTAAATCGTTTATTTTGAAGAATATTATTTTTAACCCTAAAAAATTTTTGTTGTGGCCCACGACACCAAGACCAAAACGTCATGTTTGTGGCCCGCATGAAAAAAATGTTGGGGACCACTACTCTATAAAAGGACACAATATACATACCCTAAGTTTTAGTTTTGTTACTTCCTGTATTTCTTGTTCTGCAGGATATCCTTAACTTCGGTCGAGCTGACCTAAACATTTTGCGGATGATCAAATGACGCTTCCACGATTGGATTTTTAATATAACTTTATAAGTATTTCCAACCTACCATAGTGGTGCCAATCCTGAAGAACAGCCGTAGCGGCTCCAGCTCCACACCGGGCAGCAGCTTGTAGTCCTCGTCCGCGGACCACGACGCCACACGCTGCAGACCGGCGTCCGGCTTGTACAGGGACAGGTGGAAACGGGAACGGAGGAACAGACCCGACCTGAGAAAGATTAGGGCATTAGGCCTATTTGCTACACAAATATTAAGTACTTAAGTAAAGGATCCGCGCCACTGACCTCTATAATACACTGGACAGGCTATGCCGTACAAAATGACAGCTCTTTTTTGTGCCGATTTGAAGCGCCGCGGTGAGTGTACTGTGAACTAATTGTGACATAAAATGCAGCGGCCATTTGCAAAATTCTCATTATCAATGACATTTCTGAGGGATGTCAAAATTGATATCGATAATATCATAATATTCTTTTATAGCGACCAGGGCTTCAAATAACGTTATTTTTTCATAACGTTATTGCTTCAAGGGCATAGATAACGTTATGAAAATTTAACCGATACTAGAAATAACGTTATAAATGTATTTAATAACGGTAAATGTTATAACGTTATATAGGATTTATAACGGTAAATATATGTTCTTTGATAACGTTATAGTCCGTCAAGAAAGTCATGACAGGCGGGAAAATTTTCTAAATATAATCACGCTTTTAAGATGTATTTTTTCTTTGTATTTTCACAGAGAACGCTTATTACATTTTAAATATGAGTGAGATTTGGTGCATACCTGATACCAGAAAATAACGTTATATTTACCGTTATTATTATAACGTTATTTTTTTGTTATGCCATAACGAAAAAATAACGTTATAATAATAACGGTAAATATAACGTTCTTTTACTAGATATCGTTAAAAAAATAACGTTATCTGGCTACCATTATGAAAATAACGGTACGTAACGATATTTTTTCTGTTATTCGATAACGTTATGAAGCCCTGATAGCGACATTATTTTTTGTACTTAAACGAACATAATATTAAGGTAATTAATAAATAATGCATAACATTAAATACGATACACTATAGCACTACTTTGATATTAGAAATGAAATTAGAAAATACAATACAACAAAGTTTATGTTAGAAGCATTGGAAGCTCATCTTCAGTTTTGTTTTTAGTTATCGTAGTGCTAACTTTTACTAAATTACCGAGAGGAAGTATGTAATACAAATAGCGTAATATTTTTGTCCTATTGGTCGACATTATCTGAATCTGGAAACATTTAATCGATAATAGAAAAGACAGTTGTACATCACTAGTATTAGTTCCCAGTACACTCACCACTGCTATCAGCGCCAATATGGCAACTTTCAAATAGGAACATTTTATTGATAGCGATCGCCGGTCCAGTGTATTATAGAGGTCAGTGTTCCGCGCGGTTCCGTCCTTTTATGTATCTAAGTATTAACAACGAATTCCGCTTAAACTCTACATTTTCTTCCAAAAAAGTAGCCTATTCATTTACCGTGCTCTATTCTATATCTGTGCCAAATTACCAAAAATCGAAACATTGCAAAAAAAAAACTCGCTTCGCACTCAGAATTTAATGATTACTAAACAGTAAATTAAGAGTTTGACTAAAAAGTTTATAAATAAAGGAGGTTTTTAAAAACAAGAGATGTGGCTAATCCGAGATTCATCTATATTTAGGTACAATATAATCTCAATAACAATATTGTATAATATTGTTATAGTTGTGTGAATAGCTGACGACAGTGGCTTCCGTACTAACATATTTTCATTTTTCTCCTTATTATATGGCCTCACCTCTGCGAGTCCCAGTAGAACAGACTATCGTTATTACTGGAATAGTCTTCTAGCGCCCGCACTACCTCCTCCTTAGTTTTATTGTCTCCCTTTACATTGTCACAATCGACTGATGGTGTCAAATCTGACTCCAGCTTGGAGAACATGTCAGTCACGTGTTGGAGTAAGTTGTTGATGATGTGCTGCTTTTTCTGCAAAATAAAAAAAACTGTTAATCCCTGCAGGACTCACGAGGGACCAAATTGTCTCCAAAATAGAGTCTAATTCTCCTAAAAAACATGTATGTAGATACTCGCGTCTCGCGACAAAAAAGTGACGTAATATTAATGGAATCGTCAAAACAGAGCTATGACGGAGTGCACTTATCGAAATTCGAAAGACTTAATTTAGTAAATTTAGCCAGGCGCTATCATTGCGATCAGCTCTTATAAATCACTTTGAAATTAAGTCAAACGACCTGCATCTACTGCACACTTACGTCAATATTATCGGGACAGTTGCAAGCTTCCCTCATGCCGATAAGCTTGCAACACTCGTTCAGGTCAGCTTGCAGGATAAAGGTTGGCAACACCAGTTGGTTGAGCTCAACGCTCCTGTAGTCGGTCAGCACTAAGTTCCAGCGGTAGTCGCGTTTCACCAATTTCTCTTTTACTGCCTGCATTGGTAATAAACTTTCATAATTGCACACAATAAAAATCAATACTCATAATATGTCTTTAGCAACACTTAAGTAAAATTGCCTGCAGCTATTCTGGAAAACCATTATGATTTTGGCTCGCCACGCCGCGCCGTTACGCGAACAGAATAAAGAATCGTATGAGACGATATTGAATTAATGATAATGATCGCAAGCCTCATAGCTGCGATCCAGCGTCGTGCGATATTGACGGTGTCAACTCATGTCTCGTTCGTTGATCATCGGCATCAATGTGGCATTGTCGAAGTGTCACCGCTACGTCGTCTTAACGTAAAAGAGCAACTTTCAATCACACACCCGTTTATAAGTGGTCGTGACGAAGTTCTCATCCCCCACCAGCATATAGAAGCTGGGTTCCGGGCGCATCGTGTTGAGTGAGTTGGCGGCGTCGCGCGACAGCTCCGAGTGCACCCACACGCGGACCGTGGATCGACCCAGCAGCTCGTACAGCGTGCGGTCCACGTCTGAAAACACGGAAAGCTGGTGAAGCTGGTGAATCCTTAGACCATTACAAGAGGAGCTTGTGAGTTGGCGAACGCTTACCCAAATAGAAATAAGCAACGAATACTTTACTCACAATGAGGGAATAAGAGGCATCCATTTGCTTAAAAGACGCCAAGTCAGCTAGCATGGGCTCTAAGATATTCTACAGCGAAAGTATAGGATTTGACATACTTATTGCATCGTTATTTCCAAGACTAACTTTTGACTCTGTAAGGCTCGGAATCGGTACTTTTTTTAACCAGGTCAAAGCGCTCTTTAACGAGGTTTTCGGATAAGTGTTCGCTTGGAGCGAAACCGAGAAGCGAGCGGTATTGCTTCTGAAATTAACCTGGTTAATTCCTCGTGGAAAATAACTAGTGCAGTGATATCTTCTATCCCTTTCTAGTGCACCATCTAATAGCCAATAGGCCATTTGTTTTGAATGTGTGGACAATGGGTGAGGGTCGTGGTGTGCGTGAGTGGGCGGGGCGAACATAATCGCGAACGGTTCCAACCGATATTTTGAGCAGGAGCAGTTTCATTATGCTCTTTGAACAAAACCAAGAATAGGGATCGAAATGAAAACGCTCTTTTGGAAATGTGTGGCGTTTCTTAGGAACAGGATAGCGAAATTAACCAGGTTTCCGAGCCCTGTACTTAACAAAAGATGAACTTTATACATCACATCTTATTTATTAGAAAGGTGTGTTGAATCACATTAGTGAGCTTACCTCTCTCCGTCTCCACTAAAATAGCAGCATCCGTCGCATTTCTCGTCTCCAGGTACTGGTTCGCAGCCATCACCAGCTGCTGCGAGCCAAGCTGCGTGCGGATGAGAGGGATCCCCGCTGATGTGGCCAGCTCGTCCGCCGCAGACCACGCCGACCAGGAGAAGTCGAAGATGACGGACACTCCCTTACTGACTGCCGAACATACTACAACAAGTAGTTCAAAATAATAAAAAGATTTATCAAGCCCCTACTTACTTTACTGCTAAAGTAACTTCTGTAGTAAGTGGCCTATTCTAGTCTACTCGTAAGTATACCTACATTATTCTAGGCTTCATAAAAGCAATCTAGTTATAACCACTAGACCCTAGACCCTTTTTTAACATGGGAAAATGCTTTACGCAACCCCGGCGGATTGGGGACATCGGCCGGGGTATGTGGGACTCCCCAGGCGTAGAATTTTCCCACTAGTCTCATTTTAATATTGTGGTGAGGTGCTCCATTATATTCCTCTTAAGAGCCCGGGCTACCCTCGAAATTCTCATACATACGTAATAACCAAAATCATTTTCTCATACGAAAATATTTAACATGTTTGAGTTATTTTTCAGCTTAAAATAGTAATTACCTAGGTTCCTGTACAAAAATTAATTTCAAAATATTTAAACAGTAAAAAAATTTTTTTTGTGTATATTTTTTTTTTACTAAATTTACTACTAAATATTTAAACACTAAAAATAGAGTAAAACACTAAAAAATATATAAATAAATATTAAATTTACTACAAAATATTTCAACTCTAAAAAATATTTTTTAGTAGTTATTTAAATATTTTGTAGTAAATTTACTATTTATTTATATATTTTTAGTGTTTTACTCTATTTTTTAGTGTTTAAATATTTAGTAGTAAATTTAGTAAAAAAAAATTATACACAAAAAAAATTTTTTAGTGTTGAAATATTTTGAAGTTAATGTTTGTTCAGGAACCTAGGTAATTACTATTTTATGCTGAAAAATAACTCAAACATGTTAAATATTTTCGTATGACAAAATGATTTTGGTATTACGTATGTATGAGAATTTCGAGGGTTACCCGGGCTCTTAAGGCAAAGTTGCGGGTACAAGAAAACCTACCACAAATCTAATAGTAGGGGAGGTAGTGCTATCGTTTGCTAAGTGATTTCATACCGACCAAATTTTTGTCCAGCGGTAGCTTAATATTTATCAATCAATATAATCAGCGTCAGTCGCCGCACCCGTGGTGGAATGTTAACTGAGAATATTTCAAAGTTGTAAAAAAAATAGTTGCGAAAAGTGATTTTATATGAATGAAACTTGTTGGTCATGTTTAACCAAAAAATCACCGTCAGCCGTATTGCAGACGGGGGATTCAACGTCAGTCGCGTTACTGAACATGTAAAAAACTTTTGAATATAAAGTTATTTTATACCGTACAAAATTTATACAGGTGAATGTTTCTACTTTGTATATAACAAAGAAAACCGTCAGTCGCTAATACGATGGTGGAAAACCCGTCAGCCAGCGATATAAGTTATAACCAATATAGCCCTACTTCGCGCTCAATGTATCCTAGAGCGTCGCGTAGACGATATTTCCACCTGCAAACATTCAGCTGACGGCGATTTTCGTTTGAACTAACCATAAAATTATCTCACATAGCAATTTTAAGTAATTAATTCGATAGTCAATATTTGTGAAGAATGATATAAATTTTACTTTAAAAGCGCCATCTGTTGTTATATACTAAAACTAAAACGACACCTACCGAACCTAAACGTGTATAATCTAGATGTGAACCTTTATTGGGTGTGAATTGGGATCTTTTTAATGTCAATTCAATATGATTCCCAACAACGACTTTGAAATACTCTCAATTTTTATTCCACCACTTCTGAAGCAGCTGACTACTAGTGGAATACTATTATTGTAACGATTTTCGCTCGGTATGAAATGACTTTTTAAACTGAGCGCGACCTCCCCTTCTATAAGTTAGCGATCGGCCACGTCGCGCAGACGCATCAGTAGTTATAAAATCCAAGTTAAGTATATCCAGCACAAACAATAAAATCTTTCCTCTTTACAATGTAAGCTGTTATAGTTTTCTTACATTTTCTATTCCCTTCATCCTCTTTCTCCCGATCCAGCTGTATGATGTCGTCATCAATTCGAACTTCTGGATTGTTCTTTTCCAGTGCTTTGATCGCTTCTCCTATCCTCTCTGGCAGATCCGTGTCAGGAGATTCTATTATAAACACTAGAGAGGCAAAGATACAAGTAAATAGATGGTTTAATAAAAGAGATAATTTATTTGAAATTTTAACCTATAAATAGTAGTAGCAAATGAATTGGAAGACCCAGTTTTCCTCTTTATAACGATTTCTTGTCTTGGAAATGACAATCAATGACTTAGGGCCGGGACACAAAAACACGGCACGGCGCCGTACGGTGCCGCGCCGTGAGAACTTACGGCGCGCGTCGTAAAAAAACTACTGCACGGCGCCGTACGGCGACGTACGACGTCACGTCGTAGAAACTCATCTTGAATTTCTATGCGAGTTTCTACGGCACGACGTCGTACGACGCCGTACGGCGCCGTGCCGTGTTTTTGTGTCCCGGCCCTAATGAGTAAGTCTATTATTATTTGTTAGCTACCACAAAAAGTTTCTGGTACCGTGGGCGACGGCAAGCGCTTACTGTCAATGGCTGAATGTGTTTTTTTGTTCCTTGGTATAATTTTGTACGTCATAAGTCATTGATTTACTTACCATAGTTTGCCACTAGGGGCTTTTGAACACCTAACTCTACATAGCTTACTTCTCAGATACATTCGCTATTTACCAATCCATTTAAAAACGTCTTACCAAACCGCAGACTCAGCTCAGCAGCCACGCACCCCAAGTTGATCAGCAGTATCATCAGGAACTGCATTTCAGCAGGTCCTGCAGCTGTTGCAGCTTCGTATTTTATTCACCAGTATCGCCGCTATATACTCTTGCAGGAAGTACGGGATGAACAGAGTCAGAAATATGTAGAACAGGGTTCTCAACTTTTCGAACATAACCCGAGACTATCAGTGCAAACTAGTATTAAATGAAATTTGAGATTCAAATATAAAATAATATGGTGTGGTAAAATAAAATAAAAGTTTAGGCAAATAATCTACTGCTTAGTTAGAAAGGCAAAAAAAATTGAGGCAGTATATCTTCTACATCAAGTTGGTAAAGAGATTTATTGAAAGAATATTTGCCGAATTCGAACAAAAAAGTCATGTA
Organism: Lysandra bellargus; assembly: GCA_905333045.1. NCBI lineage: Eukaryota > Metazoa > Arthropoda > Insecta > Lepidoptera > Lycaenidae > Lysandra > Lysandra bellargus. The sequence continues at coordinate 4,720,118 of HG995342.1, forward strand.
ACTAAGCCCTTTTCGTTCGACTGCACACTCGGCCATATAAGGAATATTCTTTTCAAGTATAACAATTATTATTTTTTGCTATATAAATACTAGGTACATAAGCAGAAGCTTATACGCCTCTAATCGTTAATTTTTACCACACCTTTAAGTTGTTCGTATTAAACTAGCTACTAAAAGGACTTCAGAAGGTCTTGTGATGATAGACAATGGAAATACACGCCTGTAACTGAATTATTAAGCTTTTGACTAAGGGGAGCTTAAACAAAGCTTTGATAGGCATTATACCAAATTATACACAACTTGGTATAAGTGTGTCGATAAGAGTTTTGAACGTCACAATATTATAGTAACTTCTATTTTTATTTCTTTAAAAATTTTATAAATACAACATTGTATTTTTATACAGGATGTAATAAAACTGAGTGAAAATACTTTAGGGTATGTATGTGTTCCTTACATATTATAGTTAACTGTGTAGAAAGTAGTAGCTCAGAAAGACCAATTTTTTTTTTTTTTGTGATTTGTATGGACAATCGCCCCAACATCATGAGTTTGCCCAAAGTAAAAAAAAAACTCAGGCTTTCTGCGCTGCCCCTTTTACAGTGAGCTCAATACAGGAGACTCATACACACCCTAAAGTATTATCTCTTTGTTTTGTGACACCCTGTGTACTTTTTGTTGGAAATAAAATTACTGAAATGTTTCTGAAAAACCTGCAGATGGATTAGTTACCATTTACCTAAACTTACTAAGCAAAATAAAAAATAAAAACTTCAAATGATCCCAAAGAGAACATAATATACTACGTAACAAATGATCATATTTAAAAGAATTATGAAGGATAAAATAAATACAGATTTACAGTAAGAACTAGCTACCTACAAGTAAAAAAAATCTTGCTTACGCTTGTGTCGTTACGAGTACCTAAATATATAATTCAAGCAAGACGTTTTGTGTAGCTTGCACTGATTTGCCTAACTGCCGCACGCCATGCCTCGCCATCTATTATGTATCTATTATGTAGGCAAACAATGTTTAAGCCACATGTATCATTAACAAAACTGGAAACTACTTTTGTGAGATCAAATTATAAAATTAAGGTAGAGTATTTACGCAGCAGAAACTAAAGATATTTTAGTGGTTTTATTTCAGATCAGATTTTAGATGAATTTCATACTTAACTAGATCAAAATGTAATATAAATTACACTCCGTTTTAATTCGTTTTCATATAAATGTGAATAAAAATATATATACTTTCAATTCATAATGTTTCATTGTTTATAACATCCTCTTTGTTTACATCGCCCGTTTAATATGTGACATTTAAATTATAGCCACATAGAATAATGAGTCTTGTTATTATTTGAAACAAAATGAATTGGACTATGATCATTTTAAAATAAGTATCTTACATGCGATATTTTCAATCGCATAATAATTTTCCTTGCGAAGCTCTGCCCTTGTGTTTTTAGTTTTTGTATGAGCCTGTGTAACAACGCCCCTAGCGGCAACTTTTGGTACCAAACTTTCCTATGCCAAACACAAACGCTAAGGAAATTATATTATATTTCCTTAAACTACTTAAATCTAAAGATAAGGTTATCATTGAAGAATAATAAAACGACTTATAATATATAATAACTATTTATGTAAGTATATAAACATTACATTGATGAAAAAAAATATTCATTTACCTAAATCAATAAAATAGAAACATAAAAATTATTCTTAAACAATTTCCGATTTCACACTACACTTTTTAAATTAAACATTTAAAAGAACCATTTTAAAACATTTAAATCTTTAAAAAATTTCAAATTTTAAACGCATTGAGATAATGGTTGTTACTTGTTATTGCAGATTTCATGGAAATGGTACGGCAAGAATGGCCAGCACAGTACAAAATTATCTTGTGTTACTCGAATTTTAGCTAAGTAAATAACGTGTTGTTTTTTAAATTTAAGTGAATATCAAACCATAATAATTACTGGACATTTGTTATTATTATTACTGTAACCCGTTACTTTAGTACTGACCACTTTTATTATAAACAACAGTATTGTATCTGAATAGCACTTGTATTTGAATATACAGTTCATATTGTATGAAATGTAACACTTTGAATCATTTGCTATACAAGTACAAATAAAAATTGATAAAAGTGAAAATTCATCTTGGTATGTATTTATGTGCTTATACAAATTGCGCCTGCGCATTCAAGAGTTCGACGTTTAAAATTTATATGACAGTTGTTCTTTACATGTACCCTCCAGAACGAGTAAAAAAGACAACATAAAACAAAAAAAGAAATAACACCCAATACCTCAACGGTCGATTTTTTTTTGTGTTTACACTAATCTTAATACTAATCTTTTCAACTCTGCGTTTTTACATAGCTTTGGGTTCATTTAGTTCAATTCGCTAAAAACTTTCGTATAATCTGTAATTTAAAAACAACAATCCGAATTACATTTATTTACATTTACAAAAAAATATAAACAAAAAATATTATAGTTTTATGCGTCGATTTTCAGTCGAGATTCAATTTAGTCTAAACGAACCCAATACCACAGAGCGCGGACTTACCATACCGTCCAAATCTCGCTAAAAATAATCTAATTTATACAATTCCATACACCCCAAAAGAAAATACCTACGCTATGGTGATACCAGAAAAAATAATACACATTTATTTTGTATAAAATTTTGCATAAAAACTTTCCGAACCGACGCCGTCGACCAAAACGCGCGCGCGCTTCGAATCGTGCGCCAATTTTCCCGACGTATTATCTATTCAAGATACTAAACTTCATTTCGCCCGGTAAATATTACATTAATTGATTAAATGCAAATCTAGATGTGAGAGGAATTCGACAAAATTCATTCACACTTCCAAATTTTCAGGTGCAGCGGATGATTTGACAGTTGCTATTTTTAAACATGGCGACTGTCGAACTGTCAATATGGTACCCTAGTGCAACTTAATTTTACCCTGATCGTGATATTTTTGAGTTAAAACCACAGTTTATTTATTGAAGCCGCGCCATCTGGTGTGAAAAAACAGCAACCACCAAATATTGGTTTGTCGCGACTGCGTCAAGAGAGGGTATAAAGTTATACACTTAAGTTTGCCTCTTAAAGAATTATTTGATAAAATTATTTAAGTATATGTGACAAAATGTCTATCTCTAAGATCTAAATGATTCTTTTACAGTAAATTACTTATTTGTAACGAATATTCCTGATTAGCTATATCGAGAAAAAAATAATCACTCTTTGGACAAAAAGCCTAAGGGCCCCCCCGCGCATTAGGCGACCAGGTCGTGCGGCCAGGTCGCTGCGACCACCCCGCGCACTTTGCGGCCACGTCTGCGACCACACTCGTATGAGTAGTGATTTTATGAGTAAGCTTTGACAATTATTTTGTTTCCTGTATACAAAAAACGTATGGCCGCAGCGACCAGTGCGCGCACACTGAGTAATTTCATACAAATTCCCGTATCTCGTTGACCGCGGTGGCCAAGTGGCCGCATGTGTGTCGCGATGTTTTTCGTCGGCCGTGCGACTAGAGCGTGACAGCTGGCCGCTGGTCACGTAATGCGCGCACCTACATATATCGATAGAAGAATTATTTGGCCGCTGCGACCTGGCCGCGCGACTTGGCCGCCTAATGCGCGGGGGGGTCTAAGTGACAAACTTAAGAGCACTATACCCTTTGAACTTAAAATAAAATACAGGTCTAGGAACATTAAGATCTTAAATAAAAAGTATGCTAAATAATTTAAGAATCCTGAAAAATATATTGTAAGTAACATTTACACGCACGCATCATTCATAATCGGTGCGTTATTTTTTATCTGTAATGTATGTCACACTAGCGCCTTTCGTGTCAGACTGACACGCCCACAGACATAGATCAAGTTTGATACCGCATGTGTATGTACTTCGCGTGCCATATCGCGTTCCCAAACGACGAGCGATGCTCGTCTTTCGAAAGTTTGTTCTTTAGTCTGCACTCCACCGTTATCGGAATCGGACGTCAATCTGAATCAAAAATGCCTAATTGTGCCGTATTCAGCTGTATACATTCGAATAGAAACGTTGGCCTAGATAATGGACACGTTTTTTATCATCGCTACGTCACAGTAGGTAGGAATAAAATGGCACGCTCGTTTTCATACAAATGGAGGGACATGCGGTATCTATCTTGATTTATGTCTGTGGACACGCCCTACAATACATTCCCTTGCGTTCCGAAACATTAATCCGGTTTCTGGGTTTTTTTGACTAAAGTTTATCTATTTAACAGCGCCTTTGGGAGGCTAACGTCAAAATTAACCAATCAACAGCACCGTAGAATAGATAAACTCATGCCATAAACCTCACTAACCTGTCATAAATAATTGTTGTCCTTAATTAAAATACATTTAAGCGATTAAAATTATATACAACTCACTGTCGGAAGAATGATAAATATACATATTAAGAGTAAAAATATAAATTGATTTAGGAGAATACGAGCTATCACATGATTGTAAGTCACAAAACGACAAATAAATACCACAATACATTACAGTTAAAAAATACAAATAATAAATTCAATCCCATATATTTTTGTTATATAATATACTGTATGAAAAAAAACTATTGCATACGTTAAAACACTATCCTGCTATAAGTGCAATGAGATTATTTACAACGTTGAATGGATATTTTTGACAAATTATAAATAATAGCTCCGTTGTCTTGTGTATGGAATTGATATTTTGTTATAAAAATATTTTACTCAAAGTATCTTGCAGTTGTATGAATGTTTTCATACAAACATAATATATTATGATATACATTTTTTAATGTTAAAAAGATTCGCGAATACTCATTCCGATGTTTAGCTTGACCCCTATCTATTTTACAAATTCTGTCAAAAATATCCTTTTAAAGTCATCAAAATAAAACAGGTGCGTTTAAAAACTATTTAAATAAACTTTCAACATATAAAGAATGCTCAGATCGCTCGAATGTGAAATGCCAACCCATCGAAAACTACCGTTCTGCTAATTTATCCAACATTAATACAGCTATGATAATGTTTGGATCCCTTCAAAGAGGAAAATATTATTCTCATGTACGTCAAACGACTGACATTCTAGAGTTTTGACCGATCAAAACTCGCTTGGCGTTAGTTAACATTCCTATAGCGAATCTGAATCGAAATTTTATCAAAGCTGTAACGATGATGTAGCAGAATCAGGGTATTGGTTTGCAATAATTAAGGTCCTTTACACGTAGCTGTAGAAACACTATGTTACGAATGTATTAAATATAAAATAATGTACCTACTAAACTTGTGACGTTCTTTACAGTCTATGCGTAAAGGACGGTAATTAAAATCCAACTTGCGCCCGTCCCATTTCTTTGTCAAATATCATTTTTCGTAAATAATATATCTTTCGTAAATACGATACATGATATTTAATCAACACAGACTGGCGCAAATAGACCTTAGCTCCAATTTCACCAACACGATAATATTATGTCAAAATATACCTTTTCTTCCAACACGACGAAACGACATTCAATGGATCATTACACCTTGGTGAAATTGGCGCCAAAAATGGTAAGTCTGACAATTATTGTCACCAGATGACGATGCCGTCACCCGATGAGTCTGCCACTAGATGACGCTGTCGTCACCGGATGACACTGTCTGACAGTCACATGACATTGTCACCAGATGACGATGCCGTCACCCGATGAGTCTGCCACCAAATGACGCTGTCGTCGCCAGATTACACTAACTGACGGTGTCACCCGCAAGTGACGTGGGTTGGCGCATTTTGCACATTCACTGCATGAAATAGTCCGGGTGGTCTGGATCCTTCTCAAACCGCTTGGCCTCCTCCTGCATGCTCTCTTTTATTTTTAAAATTGCCGCCGATTCCGTCTGGTCGTTTTGGTCGCCGCCGGGCCCACCGAAACCTTTGAAAACGTTATACTTTTGTACACATTAGCAATGTTCAGTTTGGGAAAATCTCTTTACTAAACGCCGCGTTCGGTCTGGTGGCCTCACTACCGCCTCGTACCTGAATAACCTCTTATGCTTTTATTATTGATTCAAATGGACAATCAAATTATTGAATTCGGTTCAATTATAACGAGACAGCTAAATATCCAATCAAAGGAAAAAAAATATTCAGAATTATATTTTTTTATTTCTAAATATCTACTATATTTTACATGATTTTTTTTTTCAACAAGAAATAATCGCACAACGAATTATCACCATTGATTACGATATATCACTCTGTGCAAGGTGCATGATGCCTATCACTACCCTCTATAATTATTATTGTCACTCTTCGAAGAATCACAATAAATTGCGTCGCCGGACAGTTTGAACGAGGCCTAACGACACTTGTCTCTTTCACACACTACATCGTTTTTCTGCCGAACTGGGGAAACACGCCGACGTTCAATGTGTGAAGGAGACAATAGGGGCTTAGCCAACACGTTTTATTTATCTCTTCTTTATAGATTCGCCGATCAACTATGTATGGAATTGTCAAAGTGTACTATGCACTCGAAATTCGACTCAAGTCATGTCAATTTCGTACATTTTGATCGACGATTCTATAAAGTAAACGTGGCTAAGCCACAACTATAGTCCGTGCAATCCACGAAGACGCGCCCCACCAATTTTTGGGTGAGCATCTTTTCCTTTGACCGTGACGCTTTCTCTTAATTGGTCTATTTATTGTTGTGTGCGCGTGCACTCATAAGTGCACTCAAACATTGGCGAAAGCTTGCACACATATACTATAAACGATTAGGAGGAATAGGGGGGCGCATCTTCGTGGATTGCACAGACTATAGCGTTAGACCTCATTCCCATTATCCCGGAATATCCTGTGCAAAGTTACGAGGTGCCTAGTAACGTTCAATACTTACCTAAGTTGTAATCGCCCATCCCGGAGCCCGAGTCCTCGCGGGGAGTCCCCGGCCCTCCCCCGCCGACGCCGCCCGGCGACGACTTCATACCGTCTACTCCTCCCAAACCTGACGTCACAAAACTGTTAGCTGCCCGCCCACGTCAGATAATTGACGATTTTTTTTGAAAAAAAAAAAGAGCCCACAGAGTACTTAGAAGAATTACGTTCGCTAGTTTTGACAGATAAGTTACATGTCAAAACTGTCTATAGGTACATGACGCTTCGCTAAGTCTCATGAGTTGACAACTTGTCAAATGTGTGTTTTGTATTGACGCTGCCGCTTCGCTGTCGCGTAGGTTTGTGCTAAGCATTATGCTCATAAGTCATGACGCTTGCGTTAGGCTTAACGTCTCTAGTACACCGACGCTGCTAAACGCGAAACAACTGCGAAACTGTATAGAGCGAGATGCAATATAAGCCATTGTCGTGTGGCGTGTGAGACAGTAAATCGATTCGCCGCTGTTTCGCGGTTCGCAGCGTCGGTGCACTAGAGACGTAAGTCCAATACATTTTTGACATCAAACTTAGCCGCCAAAACTAGCGAATGAATCATGTCTAAGAACCCAGAGTGCTTAGTCATATTATGGCATTCGGTAGTTTCGATAGCGACGTCAGATGTTAAAAATGTATAGCATGACATGTTGTGAGAGAGAGTGTGTACTCGAGGACATGATATTTGGCTATTATATTAGTTGAAAAAAAAAAATATAAAATAGTATCAATTGATCACTGAGTAAATGTAGCTTAAAGTTAAATAATTATTTACTCAACGCATGGACACCGGGCGCGGGGCGAACGCCGCCGCGCCGGCCGCATATAATTTACTAAGTGTCCATGATTCATTTTATACTTAAAAGGAAATTTTGTCAAAAATTAAGTACCTAATTATAATGGGACTCGAGTACCGAGTACTCTCCTTAAGTATCGAAAGTGACTCACCAGTCATGCTGTATACATTTGACATATTAACACATCGCCAAGTATCATTAATTCATGACACTGCGTTATAAAACCTAGCGAATGAAATTCATCTAAGGACCTCGTTTGCAATAGTGCAACGCATACGTCATACTAAAACTCGGAAATGAAATAAAAAATATTGATGCCCGATTATTGATCCCACAAAGTATGACGTGAGCGCGCACTCTTGGGATCTCTATATCTAAATTGAAACAATTCATCATTCCTTTTGCTTCATTCTCCTATTGCAATAATATGACTAAAAACTGGTCTAATTTTGCATGTGTATGGGCTCTAATGGCAAAAAAAATCTAATAACTACGGCAAACGTGACACATGTATTGAAATGTAACTACTGCTTTTATTCTTTACTATATTTATATTTCTACCGCTTTATATAAAATACTTATATAGCTTTAAAAAGCAATAACAAGACGTTCTTCAGATGTATAAAAGAGTTGTTTATTCGTAAAAATACTTATGTTTTATAACAATAGTTTAACAGTTAGACTTGTAAAATTGGACAGATTCGTGAAGTGTTAATAAACATTGAGCATTACAAAAATCTCGCGATAGTCGGGAGACAATCATAGATATAATTATAATCAATCATAATTGTAATCATAATCAATCATAATCGCAATCGTAATCATTATAATCAATCATAATCGTAAGTAAGGTTTGGCAAGGTTACGTCAGCGTGACGCCTAACTAGTCTTGATTTAGCAAGGCGATAGACCTTCGTTGTTGGCGGGGGGCATGTGCTGCGGCGCGGGCGGGTGCTCGCCGCCCATGGGGTACTCCGCCCCCGCCCCCATCGCGCCGCCCGGCTTCATCAGCGTGTACATGTTGTCGCCGCCTGTCCCATCATCATTGCCATAATTGACATCTCCCCATGATCTCCTCCCTATCCTCCCCATGACATCGACCAACTCAGCAGATGATATAACACCATATGAAAGCACGTGACAAGCGTCGCGATTAGAAGTCATAAAACTTGTATCCATAGTCCGTACTTTTGTATTAAGGCCTAGTCTTGTGTCACGTTGTACGTAGTTACTAGTTTATCAAACGCCGGTTGAAGTCAACACATAAAATAAAATTGTAATACCCACTCAGAGAGATTTAATGATTGCTTAATATTAATTTAATGAAGATTTTAACCTAAAATGGAGTTTATGTGAAATTCTTCAGTAAATTGCAGTTAAATAATCATGAAATCTCTCTGAATACCTGTAATAATAATGCATCTACAAACTACAGTGTAGCAAATAAAATTTCGATTATGAGTTATGTTTTATGACTTCCAACCGGGTATGTTGATGTAAGTTCCCAACTAAAATCTGGTTCATTGTAAATCCTTATTTAAATACTTGTTTTTTATAACAGAGAGCTGACACGAAGATAACACATATTAAAATTCAAAATTAGTTAAAATTACCAGAACTTTTTTAAAGTTGGAAAATTACTTGTATACTTCAAACATAACATAGTTACAGGAAATTACAACGAAAAAGCAAGATATGACCCAAGCATGATTAGAGGTGAGAATGAAGCAAGCAGAACGGAAAGAAGATAAATAATAATAATTGTAACAGTCACAATTACATCTCTGAGTAAATACACCTCTTTACAATATATTGTTTACTACAAATAATAAATTAACTAAGGAAACGTAACTCCCATATAATACTTCAATCATTTTGAATTTGATTCTCAACGTTCTTTTCGCACACTGAAATAATATGGCAATAGCTACGAAACACTACATTCAAATTGATAAAATAAAGCCGTTGACAATGACTGTCACTTCTATAATTATTACACAAAATTCTTGCATGTATTCGGGTCTCTTTTTGCATAAAGTATGCATTGGAACAAATTTTTTGACAGAGTTACTCTTCCTTAGTTTTTATTATTTGTAAATTGTTGAGTAAAGTTAATGAATTTGATGTGACATTAAACAATTTTAATAAAAAAATTGTATTGTACTTTTGTGTTGCAAAAAAGAGATGCATTTAATTTTAAGAGTTTCAAAACAACAAATTTGTCACTAAAAGTACCTGATCTTGTTGAAATGTAAAAACGGCCAATCAGCAAGTTATTATTGTATGTAGCTAAGTGTTTATGTATCTTTTTCACCGGTTGAAAATTAGGAAAATAAGAAATTTATGTTTTGCCTGCTCATCTTTGTAGCTTGATGATAAAAAAGAAATTGTCAAAATAATCTTATATACAAAATTCTCGTGTCACAATGTTAGTCCACTAACTCCTCCGAAACGGCTTTACTGATTTTTACCAAATTTTATATGCATATTCAGTAGGTCTGAGAATCGGCTACTCGGTACTTTATATATTGATAAGTGCATTTGTTGAATAAGTAAATTATTACAACCTGAGACTGACGGCGACCATTGTTTATGCGACGGGATAGCGATCGACGTTGCCATGGTGACATATTTATTTAGTCACTTCAATAAAATAATATGGCAAATATATTATGGCAAAGCAACGTTTGCCGGGACAGCTAGTTATTATATAATATTGTAATAATATCATTTTTAGTGGTAATTATATCCATTTTTGATACACTTTTTTGTTCATTTGTTGTAATGACGTCGCTTTAAGAAATGCAATAATGTGTATTTACCGCTTTGTGGGCCATAAAAGATTTAGTTTCAAGTCATTGTATAACTTACAAAAGTTTTCAATGGTATCAACTGCACGAATTTTTATAATGTTAGTTTCAAATATTTTAAAAGCTTCAAACTTTTCTGATATTCAAATCAGGTTGCCCTGGCTTCATTTTCAATATTTCAAAACTTTACTACTGACTACAACAACATTATTTTAGTATTCCTACAATTCCAACAGTGAAACTTCTAACCAGATAAGTTTGAAGTGCCTGCGCCCGCCACCTAGAACAGTCTCTAGAACTTACCAGAATTTGATGAGTCCTGTGGGCTTGGCATTATTGGTGTTGGTGGTCCGGGTGGGCCGTTCGATCCTGGGGGGGCTCCGTACGCACCGGGCGACCCCCCGCTGTAGTTGAGGGGGGCCGAGCCTCCCCCCGCCGCGCCGCTGCCGCCAGCCCACGCGCCTCTGGGCCCCATTCCCATTGGTGGCATACCTGTAGCCATATTTATTGAGAGGTTGAGAAATATGTATTTAAGATAATTTACACAAAATTAAAATTGCTGTCAATCTGCATAGCAACATACAACAATAAAAACCTACGGGTTTTTGGAATATTATTCCTTCTAAGCCTAATTTCATCACTGTTTGCTGTTGGCAATTGTCAATAATTTTTTTTTTTTTTTTTTTAAGGACGCTTCACACCACGTCAGTCTGGCCCTGTGCTAAGTACCTGATGGACTTGTGTTACAGGTACCAGACAACGGAAATATATTTAATACTTTTATACTATATACATATATTTAAGATTTTTAATATATGATACACATATTTAATACACATCCATGACCCAGGAACTTCATAAACTTTTTTGTTCCGTCGGCGGGACTCGAACCCGCGACCTTCGGCTTGAGCTACCGACGCGCTCACCACTGCGCCACGGAGGTCGTCAAATTGCTATGTCCTAACTCATTCCCCTGTAACAGCAAATGTTACCAATACCCTATCTCTTTTTCCTCTAACTTCAAACGTTACCACTCCCCATTCTAATTATCCTGTGTCCTCACCTGGTCCCTGAGGTGGCGGGCCGCGCATGCCGGTGCCGTAGGTGCCCGGGGACATGGGGCCCATGCCGGGGCGCGGCGGCGTCATGCGCGGCCCCCCCAGCATCGCCCCGCTTCCGCCCCGCTCCAGCGAGTTGCCCATCATACCCTGCCCTGTGGGTAAATATACAAATATAAAGTGTGGGTGCTAGGGCCAATAAAATATAATTTTTTTCTGAATAAAATTGAATCAAATGCTTTCAGAATGTCGGACTACATGTTGCCTACCACCGGTTCGGGAACTAACTTGCAATCTTATCTTGCTACTTCTAAAATTCAATTTTGGAGTTGCATTACAACATTCCTAACGGGTAGTCCATTAGGAATCTTACACACAACAAGGCAACAGTTACAATAATAAGTCAGTATAATATTATGTTCATTTTGGACATTCATTGAATGTCATGAGTTGTATGCCAGTTAATTCAAAAAACATATCTATTAAAAGTGTCCTGCATATTTTTTGTGATTATTTAATCTTCTATGCAAGGCCATAATAATTTCTTGTTTTTTCTTAAAAATTCTATTTCTACTTTTTTAAATAAATATAAGGCAGTTAAAAAAAAAATTACCAGGTGGCCCATTAAAATCATTGCCCATGCCCATTCTCACTGCTGATCGTGGTCCTCCGGAGTACCATGGTCCTATAAAAGGTTGTCCAGTGCCCATGTGTGATAATTGTGGCTGTGGTCCATGTGGTGAGGGCTGTGAGCCGGGGTGCGGAGCTGGCGGTGACGGTCGTAGTGATGAGTTGGGGAAGAATCCTGGAGGCATACCTCCACCACCCATTCCTGAAATATGTAATGCAATTATTAAATCAAAGAGGGAAAAAATTAAAAAACATAATATGGTTGGATATAAATTAAGAATAATATGGATGGTCGGTCAGTATTTTATGGTATAGTTTGCAGAAGAAGATTATCTCTACTTGACCATACAATGCAATGCTGAAAATATGTTTATGAGACTATGTTTGTACCAAGATAGATACCGCATGTGTATGTACTTCGCATGCCATTTCGCGTTTCCAAACAACGAGCAATGCTCATCTTTCGAAAGTCTGTTCCTTAGTCTGCTATCGGAATCAGACGTCAATCGGAATTTTAAAAATGCCTAAATGCCTAATTGTGCCGTATAGAGCTACAGAAATTCAAATAGAAACATTGGCCTTGGTAATGGACACGTTTCTTATTATCGATACGTCACAGTGGTAGGAAAAAAGTGGCACGCATGGTTTCATACAAATGGAGCAACATGCAGTATCTATCTTGATCTATGTCTGTGGTTTGTACCTTGTTTTATTTATTGAATTTTACTGCCTTTGTTTTGCATTCAACACTAATTGATGGCTATTATACTAATAAGATTAAAAAATCTCAATGTATTACAAAATATAAGTCTCTCTTTAAGTTTACCCATTACTACTTTGTGTAAAATTAGTTCAGCGGTTTAACCACTGTCCACTGAACAGGTTTTAGTGAAATTTGGTAAGTGTCCCTGGGGAAAAGTCACAGTATAGTAAAGGAAGAATGTGTGCTCTACCCATGCAACAGAGAAATTTCTGTATGAATGAAGACTTAGGCAACATGTACTTCTTATAAAATTGCAAAATGTTTGTTATGTTATGATAATTAAAATAAAAAATTAATAAAAAAGGATAATATTCTTAATAAAATAATAACAATTAACCACTTATTAGCTAAGTTAGCCAACTTAGGCCCAATTTCACCAATGTCTGTGAGTATTAAAGCACGAAGCACTATGCAAGTGCGGCCCGGGCATAGCAGTCATTGATGAAATCGGACCTTTAACCTTATAAAAATAGAGTTTTCCATTAAAGACCCAAGTGGACTCATTACTAAGAATTCAATGATATTAGAAACGAAGCTAAATTCTTAGCTTATACTACACAATTAAGCCTAGTTTAGTTAATTTATCTATAGAAGACAGTTCAGAATCAATATAATTTGGTGTATTGGATGTTTAATTAACCCAATTTTTGACATTTCGGCCATGTACCTAAACTCACATAATATATTCTGTTTTATAAATGTGGAAGAGACTTAAATTGTTTTTGATGATAATAATGTTGACTCTGAGCATCGGGCCTCAATCGAGAAACATGAAATCAGATGTATTTACATTGTGAGATAAGAAACATCATGTCCCAATGAGGTGAGTACTCGCACAAATATTAGTGTCAGTTACCATCCTACTGTAAAAACAAAGTTCATACCATCATTGGGTGGTGCTGGACCTGCGTTGTGACCAATTCCATTGACACCATATCCAGAATTGACAAATCCATAGTCGTGGAAAGCTTTCGCCTCCGATGAGTGCTCACAAGTATCTCTCCTCTCTGGCGCCGCACAGTAAAGATCCCAGAAGACACACCACCATGAGTGAAGGAACCCAGGCGGTTCGCCGAGTGTTATATTTTTCTCCCATCGGATCTCCGAAAGGAAAGTCTGCGCGGCTTTCTGCGCCCCGACGTGTAGTAAGTACTCGTACACATAAAGGGCTAATTTCTCACGAGCCTGTGCGTCCGAAGGTACCGTAGAGCCTTTGCCCTTGGCATACATATCGACTGAAAGCCGATGTATAAGTAAAAATTGTTTATTATTTACATTAACGCTTTATATCAATAAATTCAACTACACAAAATGTCATTGATCGATGGCGACATTTGGCGTCTGTGGCATAGACAAAATGGATGGTACGTAGTTTACTTTTTCAGCGCATCTCGTAAACAGTCGTCTGTCATTCATAATTGTCTATGATAAAATAAGCTCTACGTTCTAAAAAAACATCAAATTAACGATGAAAATATGTTACAAACCCAATATTATACAAACCATTACAATAACAATACTTCATGAATTGTTTGACTTTCAATAGGTACCGTACTTAAAATTATAATTCCTAGGTTATTTCAACTTGTCAGATATTTTTAAAATTAATCAATGCTTGTTTTATAAACCGCCCTTATTAAATTTCATGACAATTTTATTCTTCCCTGACACATATTTTTTACTCACATTAAGCTTAAGTATTTTATTAAAATTTTCAGAAAAATAGGTACATAAATCGGAAGTAAATGCAAGAGTTTGCAATAGACTTCAGACTTGACATATTTACTTTTTAATCTTGAGACAGCCGACTCTAGACATGTCAATTATTGTCTATTCCTTTCCTTTCTTCGCGGCCGTGTCACCGCGTGGTTCTCAGGAGCCTTTACAAATAGAAACACATTCAAAATGGCAATCAGGCCGGTTTATAGACCAACTATCGTCAAAAAGAGGACGAAAAGATTCATCAGACATCAATCTGACCGATATGATAAACTCAAGCGCAACTGGCGTAAGCCCAGAGGTAGGTGCCACAACTTTGTCATTTACCAACCAAATTAACCTTTTAGGATGCTATTTGAGTGCTCCATGAACTAAAATAACTACAAGAAGCTCAGTTACGTTCTATTAGATTCCGTTACCAGGATATATTCCTTGATGGAAAACATTACAGTCAAAACAAAAGTTTTTAGGTTACTAATAGCATGATTGACATGCTCCAAATTTCAGAGTCTTTAGCATGTCTTTTGTTATTTAGAGCTAGTTAGAAATTGTAATGTAGCTTAAATCACAGCTTCTTGTACGTAAAAGCATTTCTCTCACTCTGTTGTGTGGGTATGAAATTATAATTTTTAGGACAGCTGAGAAACATGATAAACAGAATCAAAAACATGCTAAAACCTAGGTGTCTTCTATTTGTAGGATAATAAAGACCACCATCCATATTAATCCCTCGATCGTGGAAAAAACGAGACACAATAGATTTGTATTGTTATTGCAGTCGCATGTGACTGCTTAGGGCTTGAAGCATTAGTTGTCTCTATCAGAGAATTGTCAGTTGTAAAATTAGCAAAATATGTTGCCTGCAATCATTTTGTATGTGCCTAAGTTGTACAGTGTGCCTCAAAGCATATTCCGCAATTCTTTTCCCATACATATTTACCTCCTTAAAAACAAAACAATGACCCATTAGCTTGTCAAAATGTTCATAACTAGATGTGTGTTGCAGGTATCGACAACAGGGTGCGCAGGCGTTTCAAGGGTCAGTACTTGATGCCCAGCATCGGTTACGGATCAAACAAGAAGACCCGTCACATGCTCCCCAATGGTTTCCGCAAAGTGAGTATAATTTAAAGTTTTCTCTACAGTTTTTGTTATTGTTATTTTTTTCTAGAAAACTAAGGGCCTGCTTCACCGCTTCCTGGTAAGGCTATCCACCACTTAATTTGACACATAGAGTATGGAGAATCGGTCAAATTAACCTATCGGGTACCTTATCAGGAAGCGGTGAATCAGGCCCTTAGTGTTTTAGATCATATAGTGCCAACTAAACAGAAGTGAATGGTTGTTTTTGAAGTCACATGTAAAGTAGATTATTATTTTACCTTAGGAAATCATGTTGTTTATTTACACTTTACATGATGCTCATTTGCTTTTGTGGCTTTTTCAACATAATATAGTGACAATGCAAGGGCACTCTGTGTTATACATGATCAATATGTTAATCACAATTTGTTACCTTGCTAAATTAAATCTATTCAATCCTATTCCAATAAGTCCAACATGGCTATATTGGTCATAATGATAGATACACTTCTAATTAATTTTTTTGTAAATTAAGAAAAAAAATTTTGTATTGTGATAAATTTTTATCTTTAAAAAGTAAAAACAGCCAGTCTACTGAGTTGACTGCTATTGACTGGCTGTTAACCTTCAAGCGCTCTTTTGTAACGGCAGTGGTCGCGCGTAACCTAAAAGACTTCTTAGATAAATTCGAGAAACAAAACGCTTTTGATCCAATATTATTTATTATTTCATAAATATAATTATTACTCTTTTAAAAAAGTCATCAATTCGTTAAGAAAAATAAATGTATTATTACTTATTAGTAAAAACTTTGTTATAAAAACCGGTGGCTCAAGGTAGTTTAAATCTTGTGTGAACAGGGACAGAAAAATTGCTCGGAATTTCCTAACCCTAGTTCCGACCTTTTCTTCATCTAGGAACAACACTCGATGTTATTGGTCATTAAAGACTTAGTTTCATAAATATGTCATATAATTTGCCACATATAAAATAATACGAGAGGCGCGCGGCGTCTTTCGACGCCGGTGCCGTGACCAAAACAATTGAGCTCCATAATGCAAAGGGGGTACGGAAAGTAAGTGTAAGCTGTTTATTTGGTAGATAGATAAATTACGAGAAGCTACTGAGAGCATGATACGGATTCAATGAGAAATATCGATAATATCAGCAAAAATGTATTGAAGGGAGTCTATTTGATGTCATGCGACCGCTTGAAAGTTAATGCTACAATGTCATGATAACAGGATAAACAGTGGAATGGAGTCTTTCAAAATATATTTTTGTTTACACTTAGATCAAAATTATCAAAACAGAGTAACAAAAAAAACTTACAAAGATTCCAAATTTAAAATGCTATGTTTTATTCAGGTGCTGGTACACAATGTGCGCGAGCTGGAAATCCTTATGATGCAAAACAGGAAGTACTGCGCTGAGATCGCCCACGGTGTGTCCTCCCAGAAACGCCTGCAGATTGTCGAGAGAGCACAGCAACTGAGCATCAGAGTCACCAACGCTGCTGCCCGCCTCCGTAGCCAGGAGAACGAATAAATATAAGATTAAAATTAATAAAAAATATTATAAAAGTCTGTTATTGTTTTATTTTAACATAGCTAGTAAACTGTTAGAAAATAGTTAAATTAAGGCTTAGTTGTGACTTGTGAAGTGGATATAAACTCGTCCATTGACTTATTATTATTGCTACCTAGTCTACGCTATCGCGCGGTGTTGCACTGAGAAAGCTGCGTATTCGAGTAAGAGATGTAGCCATGGGCGTACCGAGGGGGGGGCGGCTGCTCCCCCCCCCCCCCTGGAAGAGAAAATAAACGTCAATTTTCCTGGAAAGTGGGAATTCAAAACGTGTTATCTACTCTGCGTAAAATGAAGTGTTGGAAACAAAGTATCTTTTATGCCCAGGCCAGTTCGAAAAGACTGATTTTTAAGCTTCCAGTCTGAAGAAATATTATGTTCAGCTCATGCTGCCCCCTAGCTGAAATCCTGGGTACGCCCATGGATGTAGCGATGGATCATTTGACGTTTTTCTACGTGCTACACGACTGGACTTTATGGCGCTTTGCAGACGACGGGGTGGGGCGGGCCGGTCAATTTCGCCGCGCACAGTAGCACAAAGGGAATCCTATATTACCAACGCACACGGCGGGCAAAAAGACCACGCCGCTGTGGGCACATTCGTTCGAGAATAAAGAGATGCGGTAGGTCTTTGGATTTTTTAACAATAATTCTAATAAGTTCTATTACATTGATAAAGCAGTTGCCTGATGCTGCCGCTGGTAAAAACTCGAAACTATGTCACACAAGGTCATGTCATCGAAAATGATCGCAAATCAGCCATGCCGCATGCGTGCCTTCGGTCGCGTGACGACCAGTAATAACTTCTTTGCCAAACTACTGTCGTTGATAAGGGAGGGTAGTATGCAATGTGCTTCGTGTATGAATTCAGTTTGGTTTGACTGACTTCCAAAAAGTAAGTAAGCTAACCTATATAAAATATTACTTAAATAATATATTATTTTGAACAGTGTTACAATTCGTCACCGAAATTAGAATTACAAACCATGGAAGATTATAGGTAAATGGCTTGTGTAAGACAATATATCTTATACAAATAACTATGTAAGTATAATATATTATATTGTGATGCATTAAAAGATTAGAAGAAAAGAGAAGACCCTAATAATTTACATTAATATACTTAATTACCGTATTTCGTACTATTGATTGGGTTCATTGAAAAATGAACCTATTGCATAACGCCGTCCACGAATGGCAGATCATCGGAAAATGGTTATGATTTTATTTTTTACGATGCACGCGCCCGTACCAAGTACGACTCGTTAGCTGCCTTGCACAGGATGATCTGAAATTGTGAATGAAAGAATTAGGCAATAGGGTATTTGAAAAGAATAGATTATTTTTTCATTGGTATTCCGTATTTGGCACTCCTTAGCAGATAAATTATTTTGCATTTAGTTTTCGTTGAGTGTCTGACATTTTTATAATTATTTTTTGTCTTTTTTGATATTATTGTGTTGCTAACTTTATCAATAATTACAAAACTTAAACTCGGACCTCGAACCTTTAGGGTTCATATTATTATGACCCCTAAAAATTTTTTACCCAGCTGTAAGCAAGTAGCTGTGTATTTTTTTTTTAAATAATACCTTTATGTAAAAGTGTAACCATGATACCACCCTGTAGGTATATAGTTAGTCACTTTAAAATTCCAATATGAAATAAGCTATCTCCCGCAGAATGGAGGGAAGGCCGAACACGAAACATCAAATATACAGTAATAATAGGTAAGAGGTCGGTAAGATTGTAATTTCTTTTGTAAAAAGTGCAAATATAATACTATTGGGTAGAGATAGCTTTAAGACTTGTGAATTAATTCAAAATATGTAGTTATGATAATTAATATACTTAAATCATAAATATAATATATCTTTCTTATATTAAAGTTTATTGTTAAAATAAAATATTTATTTCATTTTCAGAATCCTGTCAGAGTTATACTAAAGTCAAAAGATGTCGCTGAAAGTATTGCAGCCAGCGGCGCACAAGATGCCGAGGACGCTCCATGGCGTACGATTTTCTAACGAGGAAATGCCGAAGTACAAGTCCCTTGTAAGTTTAATTTAGTACCTCTACTTTAGTACGTCTTATTAGAGATTGCAATAATAATATGTTTCTTCCAAAGTAAAAATCTTGTAGTAAGCCATCGCCCATCGAGGAAATTGATTCCTATAGGCCACTGACCTCATTATACAAGTACGCTGGACGATTATACAAGTACGATACCTAGCTGTTTTTTTGTGCCTATTCGAAGCGGAATCAGCGCCCCCAAAATCGGGGGAAGAGAACTCAATCTGACGTAACTTGCAAACGGCTGCTCAATCGCTATTGGTTGTAGAAACCAAAGAGAATATAATCACTACGGTTGTAGAAACCGGTATTAGTTCCAAGTACTCCCACTACTGCTATCAGCGCCAATATGGCGACTTTTAACGTCATGTTTACGTCAGATTTAGTTCTCTTCCCCCGATTTTGGGGGCGCTGATTCCGCTTCAAATAGGCACAAAAAACAGCTGTCATTTCAAAGGATATTATAGGTCCAGACTCCAGCGTACTTGTATAATGGAGGTCAGTGCTAATATAGGCAGTTGACGGACCTACGACGACATCATGACTTAACGCTACTAAATTACTTAGGAGTTAGGTCCGCCATCTGCCTAGGAATCAACTTCTCTGATAGTAAATACAGCGATCTACCAACTATAATGAAAGCCGGGTCCAGACTAGTGTAACGTGTAATGTAAGTAATGTAATTTTAGCGTCAACAGTGTGCAGGTCGGCACACGAACTCAAAGCGAATTGTCCAAACGAGCCTTTGTGCTCGCGCGAAAACCGACAGCCGACGGATAAACCCCGAACGTTACATGTAATGCTCGTAGTGCCGTCCACGCGTAGAATTCGTGTTACATTACACGGTGAATTACATTACACGTTACACTCGTCTGGACCCGGCTTAAGAGTTGGAAATTATACTTTCTTCTATTTGTTTACTAAAAAAATATCTCTTTAAGCCTTAAAGTGGTGTTAACTTTAATGTCTCATGCAGGAGTCTCCCCCAGCATCGAGTCTGCCGAACTACATGTCTTACCCCGGCTCGGACTCCGGCGCGCCCAGCCCCGACGACTGCCACTTCCAGCCCGCCGCCCAGAGACTCCGACTCAACGAGCAGAGTAAGCTGGATGTGCTTTTTTATCCGACTTCAAAAAAAGGAGGTTATCAATTCGACGCGTCCATACTAATATTATAAATGCGAAAGTGTGTCTGTCTGTCTGTCCGTCTGTCTGTCTGTTACCTCTTCACGCCCAAACCGCTGAACCGATTTGGCTGAAATTTGGCATGGAGATACTTTGAGTCCCGGCAAAGGACTATAGGACACTTTTCGTCCCAGAAAAATGCACGGTTCTCGCGTGATAAACGAGTTTTAGCGGAACGGAGTTGCGGGCGTCATCTAGTATGTAATATTTCCAGAACTGCCCAATTTTCGTATACAGGGTGCAATTAAACCTTCCTGCCAAATTTTGATATATTGATCCTTGTGAAAAATAAAAATACACATATTTTTTCTTTTATAGTCACTCAGTACTAAAATGTTGAGAAATAGCTTCCGCAACTTATCCTAAAAAACACTACAATTAATGGACACGATGCGCCCGCGCCGGCCGCGCGTGACGTGCCCCCGCGCGCGCGCCTCATCCCGCGTCACCCTCGATCACTCCCCCGCGCCGCGATTGACCATTCTACAACGATTTTAAATGGGATAAAATATGTCATTGAAAAAAAATAACACCCAATTTTTAGGTTTAATTGCACCCTGTATTGTTAAGTCTATAGACTTAACAATACAGGGTATTTGGCACATTTATTCAGACGCTGATATAAATATCAGCGTCTGAATAAATGTGCCAAATTTCAAAAATGTATGTATGTATACAGTATGTTTTTGTTTGTGTTCGCATATCTCTTAAAGTACTATTTCGATTTCAATAATTATTTTTTGTTGTACTAAGTATTGTTCAACTCAGGGAAAAGTGCAAGTTTCATCAAAATCGGCTCAGTAGTTTTAGAGATAGGGAGTTTTAATTCTCAATTATTACGTGTACAATTTTGAAGTCTTTATCTTTTTAAAATACAGTTATTAATTTGACCAAATTAAAAATGTATTAATTATAATTATTAATCCTCTTCATTGTATTAATTATAAATCCAATTGGGTTCAGACAGGAATCACTTTCGATCAGGTGTTCCGTTTGATCGTTTTCGCCCTATCTTATAAACAACACCAAATATTGCACGTTGGCCGTTGCACACTTGACAATATCTTGGGATGGGGATACTTTAAGTCCCGGGAAAGAACATAGAATATTTTTTATCCCGGAAACGGAACCCGTACGGTTCCCGCGAGCTTTTTAAAAATAACTAAACCTATTTTCAAGGGATTTCAAAACTTATTAACTTTAACCACGCCTTTGGTGCAATCCGCACCAGAGGCGTGGTTAAAGTTAAAGTTATGGTTATAGTTAAGGCTAACTTAGCTTTAACCTTAACTTTGACCACAGAATTTGACAGATGTCTGTTATGCGTTAATTTTTTTATTAAAGCTACAGGCAATGGGATTGAGAGTGTAACAAATGGAATTATTATCCGTAAAAATCGACAGGAAAAATATTTCTTATATCAACAGCTCAGTAGATTATCACGATAAAATTTCGATGACGTAGGTATGAGCGGTTATGGTTATCGTTAAATATCAAATATGGCGTCCTTAACCAAAGATTTGACATTTTCGCACTGTAGTTATAGTTAATGTTACAATAAGTTGGTGCAACCCACCCGGTTCAATACTGCTTAATCCTTGAATTACTTATTTATGCCTTAGGAATCAAACTGCTGAACGCTATAAACCAGATACTGCAGCAGCGCGCTGAGCTGGAAGCCAACAGGGTTACGCTCTCTGGTCTTCTAGAAGAACTGAAGAGAAAACTCAAGAGAAGGGTAGAAGAATGTCACTTCGAGAAAAAAGATAAAATGAAGGTGAGATCCAGATTATTATTATTAATTTTTATGCCTTTTATATTTCCTTAAAATCAGATTCCTCTATTCTAGTGTTTCTTTAAATGGGTACCTATTGATCTGACCACGCAATTTGTTAGTAGCTATAGGTATTTAGTGCGATTTCATTTTCTCCTCAGGCCCTCAAACAAGCCAACCAGCGCTTAGAGAAAGAAAAGAACAGCATCGTCTCTGAGATGGAGCACCTCAAACGCCACCTGGAGAAGGAAGAGTCACATCACCTGCAGCACGCCAGGACTGCTGTTGCCCAGGTTTTTGTAGAATTCTGAAGGGGGTGACAGACACGCGAGTAAGTACGCGGACTTATGGCTCGAAGATCTTAATCTCCTGTGTGTCAGCATAGAGCCACGAGCCGCGCGCCGCGAGCCGCGAGCCTGCGGGTTACCATGCCCCCAGGCTCGCGGCTCGCGGCGCGTGTGTCTCGTGTGTCACCGACGCGAGCCGAGTAAGTTCACGAACTTAAAACCCGCGTACTTTAAGTTCGTACGTCTGTCACCCCCTTGATATGTCGCTAACGCCAGATACTATTTAGTATTTACTATTCACACGTGGGAGAGCCATGCTTCGGGACGAATGGGCCGGCTCGACCGGAGAAATACCACGTTCTCACAGAAAACCGGCGTGAAACAGCACTTGCGCTGTGTTTCGCCGAGTGAGTGAGTTTACCGAAGGCCCAATCCCCTACACTACTCCCTTCCCTACCCTCCCCTATAAATGCCCTATACCTTCTTAAAAGGCCGGCAACGCACCTGCAGTTCCTCTGAGGCTGCGAGTGTCCATGGGCGATGGAAGTTGCTTTCCATCACGTGATCCGTTTGCTCGTTTGCTCCCTTATTTCATAAAAAAAAACTATAATAATATGCTTGATTGCCGTTGCATGGACATGCTTTGTGCTGCTTACATTGATCAGTGCTGATTTAATGCCACTGTTATAGGCTTCTAATTTTGCTGCTTTATAATCAATAATTATAAAGCAGTAATAGAATAAGAAAAATCGCTTGTTAGTATTTCTGTTGCTGTTCTCCTGTGCTACGAATGATAAATCTGACCACTTACCACTAACCACGGGCTGGTTATCACAACGTTTTATCCGCTATTACAGGCGATCCAGGGAGTGACGAAGCTTCATTCAGATCATCTGTTCACGTCCTGCTCCGTTTCTGAGCTGCCCAACATCGTCAGCCGAAACGTGGCCAAGAACGCGCCTTCCAGAGTAGTAAGCAAAGATTATGTTAGAAGTGTGATAGCAATCATAAGTTTGATTAGAAGATATGAGTAGTTAATAGTTATTGATGATCGAATGAACAGTGCCGGTCCTATTAAAATTTTCAGATGATGCGAAAACCAAAAATGGCAATGAATTGCTATAGGTACTTGACTGCAATGCAAGTCGCCGCTCTCAATGAAGTTGCATTGCTTCATTTGCTAATTGCTCCGTACTATCTTGTCTCGTCTTATCTTTAGGCCATACAAATAGCCATATTACTAAGTACCATCGAAGAAATTGGCAGTTGACGGCCGACGAGCCTACGTCATTAGGTTGGATTGTGTGAATTCAATGTTAGAGATAAACTACGATAACATGGCGCGCCCCTCCAAAATTCAAAACGTTTGAAGTGCGTTGTCAAAACGTTTGAAGTGCGTTGTCTTGCGCGGTCGGCTAGTTATGATTAGTTGACAATGACAATATAAGAAACAGTGAAATATTACAAGTACTGGTTGATTGGTTGAATACTTACTACATACAAACTCTTTCATAAGGATGTGACTACACACATTGAAACAGTCATTTGGAGGGGCGCGCCATGTTATCGTAGTTTATCGATAGTTGGGATCTGTGACCTGTCGGCTGGGTTTTACATACCGCGACCAAATTACGTAGGTCCCCCATCTACCTAGGAAACAATTTCTTCCATGGCACATATTCATTGTTAGATACTGTTCTAGGCAGACAATAAGTTGGCTGCCGCGCGGCTGATGCGTGACATCGCCGAGCTGCGGCAACGCGTCGCGCAGGTTGAGGCCAAGCTCGCCAACGAGCTGAAGGTAAACTTCCCAGAAAACCCTCTCACAGAAAACTGATGAGAAAAAGAGTTTACATGACAAATATGGGACACCTTTTAAATATCACTTGCCAGTCTTTTAAATATTTGAGCTCCACACATTTTTGTTTTAGCAGAAAACCATAGATAACTTTTATTATTGGTCTATACTCTATATTATATGGGACTGGACTTGGAGGCACCCAAAATGTTTCCATATTTGATATTATTTGACTTGCTACGCCAAACTTTATCATAATAAAGTGCTTAAATATATAAATATTACATAGTAAAGTAATATTCTAATTTTATAATGGAATTAGTGTATTTCCAGCGTAAACGGCAGGCTGAGATCGACATTGTGCGACTGAGGAAGGAGCTCTCATCGACAAAGAGTTGCGTCGCCTCGCTACGCTTGCCCGTCGCTACTAGAAAACCATGCGCCAAGTTTGCTTAGAGCAAATATATAAGAGAAGGTCATAGCTGTTGAGACTTGAGGCCAAACGGTTGGGAGAAGAAAATTATGGCTCTTCAGCTATACGATCAATGGAGAAATTCTTTATAATATTATGGCTTCCTAGTTCATTAGCATATTTTACACACAACACGGCTCAGAGTAATAATGATTCTGTAAAATAAATAAAAAATAATAATAAGAGTAGTGATGTCAATCATATAATATAATTCTCGTGTCACAATGTTCGTTCCCGTACTCCTCCGAAACGGCTTGACCGATTCTCATGAAATTTTGTGAGCATATTGAGTAGGTCTGAGAAAAAATTTTTATATGGCAAAACAACGTTTGCCGGGTCAGCTAGTATTTTTATAAAATGCAAAGCATTGTATTAGCTTTGATCACAAAATAATTCATTACTGTTATTGAAAAATTGTATTTGAAGAAAATGCAAAATATAATTGATTGTTATTATTATTATTAGCAGCCTACAGTGTCCCACTGCTGCGCAAAGGCCTCTTTATTATATTTATATTTATAATTAATTGTTAAACACAATAATCATTTGGGTACTTAATTATTTTAGTAGTAATAGTTAGTAGCCATCCTGTTTGTGGACACGTTAACTGACTCTTGAGTCCACTTCACATCCCCAGTCCTGCTCCTGAGAAACTCTTAACTCTTAAGTACTAGCCATTCAGAACTCGTAACATTATTAATTCCTATTGCCTAGCTGCAGTAGAGCTGGACCTGCTGGAGTCACGTTATTTCATGCACGAACCGTTATTATTAATATAATGTACTATCAGAGAAGTTGATTCCTAGGCAGATGGTGCCGGCGCGGACGGACATAAGTGATTTGGTCGCGTTAAGTCAAACCTATCCGACTGATCACAGCTAATATTGCCGACCACAATATGGTGTAGGTTGGTCAACTGCCTAGGAATCAATTTCCTCGATAGTTCATAAATCAATACCATCATAGACTCAATACCAACGCCAAACCTGTAAGCCGGCCCCTAGACGAGCAATTTTATTGTCAATATCACGGTTCAATGTTCAATAATATCAGCTCTAGACGGTAAATAATACTAAGCAATACGTGATATTGACAATAAAATTGCTCGTCTAGAGAGCAGGGCTTCATAACGTTATCGAATAACAGAAAAAATATCGTTACGTACTGTTATTTTCATAATGGTAGCCAGATAACGTTATTCTTTTAACGATATCTAGTAAAATAACGTTATATTTACCGTCATTATTATAACGTTATTTATTCGTTATGGCATAACAAAAAAATAACGTTATAATAATAACGGTAAATATAACGTTATTTTCTGGTATCAGGTATGCGATCGTGCACGGTGCACCAAATCTCACTCATATTTAAAATGTAATAAGCGTTCTCTGTGAAAATACAAAGAAAAAAATACACCTTAAAAGCGTGATTACGTTTAGAAAATTTTCCCGTCTGTCATGACTTTCTTGACGGACTATAACGTTATCAAAGAACATATATTTACCGTTATAAATCCTATATAACGTTATAACATTTACCGTTATTAAATACATTTATGACGTTATTTCTAATATCGGTTAAATTTTCATAACGTTATCTATGCCCTTGAAGCAATAACGTTATGAAAAAATAACGTTATTTGAAGCCCTGCTTGAGCAGGGCTTCATAACGTTATCGAATAACAGAAAAAATATCGTTACGTACCGTTATTTTCATAATGGTAGCCAGATAACGTTATTTTTTAACGATATCTAGTAAAATAACGTTATATTTACCGTTATTATTATAACGTCATTTTTTCGTTATGGCATAACAAAAAAATAACGTTATAATAATAACGGTAAATATAACGTTATTTTCTGGTATCAGGTATGCGATCGTGCACGGTGCACCTAATCTCACTCATATTTAAAATGTAATAAGCGTTCTCTGTGAAAATACAAGGAAAAAAATACACCTTAAAAGCGTGATTACGTTTAGAAAATTTTCCCGCCTGTCATGACTTTCTTGACGGACTATAACGTTATCAAAGAACATATATTTACCGTTATAAATCCTATATAACGTTATAACATTTACCGTTATTAAATACATTTATAACGTTATTTCTAGTATCGGTTAAATTTTCACAACGTTATCTATGCCCTTGAAGCAATAACGTTATGAAAAAATAACGTTTTTTGAAGCCCTGTGCTAGAGAGAGGCTGGCTTAAGAGAATTATAGACACGGTCTAAATTACAGTCATTGCGCTTTATGAATTATTAGAAAAGAATTCAGTGTCAATAACTGTCATATTGACAAATGACAGGTCATTTGACAGTGTGCAGTTGACGTTTGTGGATGTATATTTTACAAGTATGTTTGTTGCTTAATTTTTACAAAAATCTAATTATTTTATCAAATAATTCATAAACAACTGGATAACTATCTCACAACAAAATCTTATGGAAGTACAGTTGTTACGAAAGCATCAGAACTGAAGGCAGAGTTTACTGTAACGTAGTTGTATATTCACTAGCACCAATTTCTGCAGAAGCTCGGCAAAAATGGGTGGGAAAGCAGAAAAGGGTACACCGAAGTATATAGCGAATAAGATAAAAGCTAAAGGTCTTCAGAAATTACGATGGTACTGCCAGATGTGTCAGAAACAATGTAGAGATGAGAATGGTTTCAAATGCCATACAATGTCGGAATCTCATCAAAGGCAGCTGCTGCTATTCGCTGATAATGCGTCCAAGTACATAGACCAGTTCTCTAAAGAGTTTGCGGATGGCTATCTCGAGCTGCTGAGCCGACAGTTCGGCACAAAGAGAGTAAACGCAAACAAAGTATATCAGGACTACATAGCAAATCGGTAAGTTCTAATAATGTTTTTGCATGATGGGCTAAATGAGCAAACAGATTGAGAGTAACTGCTTTGGCGCATCAAGTAAATTATAATTAATATTTAATATCTATTGTCATTTAAACATTATCATACATTTGCTGTGTACTAGAACAACATTTTCAAAGAATAAAAACTTTTTAGTGACCATCTTCACATGAATGCTACACAGTGGGAAACATTGACTGAGTTTGTGAAGTGGCTTGGAAGGGAGGGCAAGTGTGTAGTTGATGAGACGGAGAAGGGATGGTTTGTGACATACATAGACAGAGACCCTGCAACCATTGCTGCTCAGGAAGCTAAGGCAAAAAAAGAGAAATTAGATAAGGATGATCAGGTAAACATTAACTACATACATTTAACAAGCAAACCTCTTTTATATTTATGCCAATTTTTATCTAAATTCATGGGCGCCGGCAGGGGTGTGCCAGGGGGTGTACTTGCACCCCTTGGGAATCTCAGGATCAACAGGAATTATTGAAATAAAACCGTCTGTAACTCTATTACCATGCCGTACATAGATAAGTTCGTAATGTTTCGGCACTAAATGTGTTCTGTTGACGTAAATAGACAGTCACAATCACAATCAAAAAGTAAAGAGAAAAGAAAAGAAAGAAAACTAAAATCTGCACCCCTTGGAAATTATTTCTGCCGACACCCATGTCTAAATTATTGGTATTTTTTTTATGATATAAGTGAAGTTAAATTGTAATTATACATGTCTGTTGATTGTGTCTTCAGATATTACTATGTTGCATTGAAAGTAAGACAGAAACATATTTTATTGAGTATTTTTTTGTTAATTTGAATGGCTTATGATTTTATTATTTTTTTATTTTTTTTTAATAAGGGGGCAAATGAGCATACGGGTCACCTGATGGTAAGCAACTACCGTCGCCCATGGACACTCGCAACATCAGAAGAGCTGCAGGTGCGTTGCCGGCCTTTTAAGAGGGAATACGCTCTTTTCTTGAAGGTTTGCAGATCATATAGGTCCAGAAATACTGCTGGTGACAGTTCGTTCCAGAGTTTTACAGTGCGCGGCAGAAAGTTACGCGAAAAACGCACTGTAGAAGACTGCCACTCATCAAGGTGATGAGGATGGTATGTTTTTCGCGTGGGACGATGGCGAAAAGTTGCAGGTGGTATGATTCCGAACAAATCCTCAGAGCACTGAGTGAGAGTGATACAACCGATAGAGGATGCAGAGTGATGCTACATCTCGGCGTAATTCCAAGGGGTCCAAGCTGTTAGAAACACTATGGCAGTCAACAATTCGAGCGGCCCTTCGTTGGATACGATCCAGGGAGCAGTTGGTATTTTGGCGCCCCTGCCCAGAGATGAGAACAATATTCCATATGAGGCCGAACCTGCGCCTTGTACAGTTGTAGGCGTTGGTCTGGACTGAAGTACTGTCTCGCTCTGTTAAGAACACCAAGCTAATTTTAAAACGAGGCTAATTTGGCTAATTTGGTCTTATTTGAATTTATGAAGTATGTGCAGTATCTAATTTATCAACCATCTTTTAGGAAAGAATGTTGGAGTTTATTCAGAGACAAGTTGAAAAAGGCAAGAAAGAATCCTCTATACAGGAACCCTCATACACTGAGTTTAAGAGGGAAAATAGTCAAGAGAAGCTGACTTTAAACCTTAACATGAAAAGAAAACATGAAGGTAATAAACAGTTTATGTAGAAACTATTAAATCTATTACATTTCATAATTAAAAACACGCAATTTACTGTGCTTATCCAATATTCGCATTTCAGAGAAAAAGCCAGAAGTACCAGTCAAAACTGCATTCAAAATTAAACCCAAAGAAGAACTGAGCAAGAAACAAAAGACTGAAGATAAAAATAAACAATCAGCTCTAGACGAAATCATGGCAATACAAGAGAGGGAAAAAGAAAAAGCAAATAGGTAAAAAAACATTATTTACTTAAAATAATTTCATGAAACTAATAAGCAATGACATACTAATGGCTCTTTTTGTATTTTCAGAAAAGACTACTGGTTGACTGAAGGTATTATTGTGAAAATAGTAACAAAATCCTTGGGGGACAAATACTACAAAAGAAAAGCTACCATAGAGCGCGTCATAGACAAGTATGGCGCGCACGTCAAGCTGACAGATGAAAACGTCAAATTAAAATTAGATCAGGTAAAACTGAAAAATAATATAACATTTTAATGGGGTATATTACACGCATCAATCAACAATTGAATTGCTAGAGGAAGGTCGTCTCGTACAAGATTTTTTTTTATAAAAGAAAAGCAGCTAATATAGCTATAATACTCACATGCATGTTAAATACTTAACGCATGCAAAACAAGACAGATTATTGTTTATTATTATTATCTATCTTATATTATTATTAAAAGGCTACGAATAAACCTAAGGAAACGTAACTCCCATACTAATACAGTTTTAAAGGTTCCATTCGAACTGTCATGTAATGTCAGCCTTTATACCGCTCAAGGTCACCTAAATATTTCAAATGTATGAAAAGTGAACCTTAGGTACTTACACTTTTTTGACAAGTATTTTGGGGCATGTTTTTTGACAGAGTTTCTCTTCCTTAGTTTTTATTATTCGTAGTTAAAAGGATTAGATTCCATAAAGATAGGTATGTTTTTTACAAAAAATAAACTCCTTGAGCTCAGACCAATAAAAAAAGAAAGACGGAGTATTTACAGGTAATGGGGTGAAGTCGCTGTCGATCAATGTGTGCGTCACGCCTAGCATAAATACGCTAGGCGTGCGCTTGTGTGCAAAAAAATAATGTTGCCAACTCAGGGTTTCAGATTGTCAAACTCCCATCCTGTTGCAGTCTTATTAAACTACTAAGTAATGAC
This sequence comes from Lysandra bellargus, assembly GCA_905333045.1. NCBI lineage: Eukaryota > Metazoa > Arthropoda > Insecta > Lepidoptera > Lycaenidae > Lysandra > Lysandra bellargus. The sequence goes on from HG995342.1 coordinate 4,750,878, forward strand.
TACAAAAGTTGCTATCAAACTAGATTGTTAATCATCATTCATTAGTAATTGCTGAAAAAAGTAAATACTTAATATCTATATCTAATAAATAATGTGTTTCAACTAAGAACAGACAGACAGACAGACATACATACAGACATAAATTGTAAAGAATGTTATTTGGTGTATGCAGTATGTATCGTATACAGATTAATATGCAAATAGTAAAAAAATCTTTCAATACTACAAACAGACACTCCAATTTTATTTATATTAATAGATTTTAAATGAATAACGAATTTTAGGTTAAAAATAAACATTTATCAGGATAATACAGCACGTAATATTTTTCCCCTATTATGGGGAAAAATATCTTGCGACCAGCATGCAGCACTGATTGAGGTTCTGTCTTCCGAGACTCCCGAGACAATTTTTAAAACTAATAAATTAAATTCGTTATTTCGGTGGTAATACATAATATTCAACTAATTACTTGTGAAACGTAATCCCACAAGGTTTCTTTTGAGCACAAGAATTGTTTTTGCACCATTTAACGATGCAGGACGGCATATTTTGATATTTCTTGACACAGATGAAAACGACATGCGCCGTCACTCGTTGAAACCGGAATGGCGGGCGGCCGGCTTCCTATGGCCGTATCGGCTTCCTATTGCCTGCCTCACCGCGTAGCATGGATGGCTCTGTCTATCTTTTTTTATTGGTCTGAATCCTTGAGGTCATCAAGCTCTGATTGTTATAGGAATTTTATTATTAAGGATGTATATAACATTTATAAATTCAAAGATTTTGACCTAAATTCGAAATATGTACCTAGTAGAATAAAACATCCTGCATTGATTGATACCAAAAAATCAATACCTTACCGACAAGCTCTGTGAAATAATTCATTTTAAAATTTCCATGTATCATACGTAAACGTGCTGGAAGTGGTACAATTTTTGAGAATTCGTCAGAATTGGGAACTTTGTAACAAAGAGCTACAGCTAGCTCAGCAAATGCCTGAAAAACTGCTATCAGTTACTTTGTACGATATGCGATTTTTTTAAGCCCACAAAAAAGTGGGTTCACCGGTAATTCTGGTTAAATATTTCAAATTGAAATTGATAAAAACTTTCCTTCGAAAAGTAATGGCGATACAGCTGTTAGATTAGACATATTTCTTCCATTTTCAATGCGCATGTGCAGTAATTTAAATTAAATCAACTTCTGTCAGATTTTGGCACATGACACTAACACTGACACTGGTTTTTAACTTTGCGCATGCGAAACGAACATTGCCATGACGACCATTGTGTTTGTAATTTATTAGCGGTGGTCAAATTATCATTTTTTTTCAATAATAATTAAATATCGAATAATTCCTTAAGAATCTATTATAAATAATCATTATAATTAATAATAAGTGTCTGGGTGTCCAATTTTTTACATATTTAGTACTTTAATAATTTAATTGGATGTACTACGGAATTCGACCTTATGGGTGAGGCCGCCAATTTTTGCTGATATGACGCAGAAAAATTTTGCGAGAGAAAGAAAATCTACGCTGCTTGTGACGTTGGAGCACCTAAATTGTAGGGAATTTATTCTCTACGCTATCATAGCGTTGAGAAATATGCCGTTGGAGCACCGCATAGATAGCATAGAGAAAATCAAACTTATCTCTGTAAATAATACACAATGCGGTTTGTATTATAGCCCCAAACATTGGCCCTTTTGACTACTCACATGATGCATTGATCGTTTAAAGTGAAAGAGTAATGCTTACATTTGTGTCACAAAAAAACTTCCTTTAAAAAAACTGTGTACACAGCCCGACTGAGGTTCAAATGTGAACTGTCGAGAAATGGCGAATATTACGAGATTTTCCATAGAATACGTAAAAACTCAGCGTTGCCACTTCCCGATTTTACCTTCCCTAACACCCAACGATAACAATAAATCGGTATTATTGATGACGTTTAAAATGTGGGGTAGAATTGATGTTTCCAACGATTCATTTGATTTGAAAAAGTTTATAAAGAAAGTTATCTTAAAATACTATAAGAATTAGATGAGGTAATAGCCATTTATTTAAGTATTCATAACACATCAGATTTATCTTCAAATCTGTCATACTTACTGCTACAGCGACAGTTAAAATGCACCTGTTCCACGGCGGATTGTATATTTTAAGCTATTTTCTTACCTTTTTTTATGTTTAATTGTAAATATATTTTTAGACTATTATTGGAACTCAAATAATTCTAATACATGCTTGAGCACTTTGTTTTCTTCGTTAGAATCAGTTTTCGAGCTTAAGATAAACACAATACTTTTTAAAATTCAAAGGGCGGAGAAAAATAATTGCAAAATCAGCAAAAATTGGCGGCCTCGCCCTTATATACATCCTTATGTATGTTTATTATCAAAATTATATTAAATTTACGAATTCTGTATACAGGTTGTTCGGGTGAACAACGTTATCCTTAACACCATCAAATGAGCCCGTCAAAATGAACAACTTATTCTATGAGAACAATGCTGGGAACTCAAAAAAATCCGTCGTCATACCCATACAAATTGCCGACCCGGGCAACGGGTATGAAGACGGCAATTTTTCATAGAAAAAGTTGTTTATTTTGACGGGCTCATTTGATGGTTTCAAGGATAACGGTGATCACCATAACAACCTGTATATAAAGGCTAAAAAACATATTCTGCTATATTCGCAGTGAATACTGAGCATAAATTAAATATGAGATCGCAAAATCTCTGGAAGCTACGCCCCCCAGAATCGCGTGGATTTCAAGAATTTTTAAAATGTCTGTGATATTATCATGATTCTGCGTTCGGCCTATTACACCATCAATATTATCACGGAATGTTGATAATATTGATGCGTGTAATATGCCCCACTGCGACAACTTAAAGATAATTTTGATGTTGCCTGCATAAAAATGGTCTATTTTTTGTTGTAAAAACTTGTGTATAAGTACCTTTTCTCTGACTAAACATTTTTTTTTATCTTTATTGAAAAGAAAGGGAATTTAATCTACATAGATTATGCCATTCCCATAGGTACTATCAGAGAAGTTGATTCCTATGCAGATCGGGGACCTACGTAGTTTGGTTGCGTTACGTCAAGCCCAGTCGACAGATCACAATTAACATTGAATTAACATATTCGACCAAATAACGTTGGTCTATCAACTGCATAGGAATCAATTTCCTCGATGGTACATACAAAATATTAGAAAATATATATTATGATTCTAAAGTGGCTAAACATGTTCAAAATTTAAGAGCCCGGGTTACCCTCGAAATTCTCATACATACGTAATAACAAAATCATTTTGTCATACGAAAGTATTTAACATGTTTGAGTTATTTTTCAGCTTAAAATAGTAATTACCTAGGTTCCTGAACAAAAATTAACTTCAATATATTTAAACACTAAAAAAAGATTTTTTGTGTATAGATTTTTTTTACTAAATTTACTACTAAATATTTAAACACTAAAAAATAGAGTAAAACACTAAAAAATATATACATAAATATTAAATTTACTACAAAATATTTCAACTCAAAAAAATATTTTTTAGTATTTAAATATTTTGTAGTAAATCTACTATTTATTTATATATTTTTTAGTGTTTTACTCTATTTTTTAGTGTTTAAATATGTAGTAGTAAATTTAGTAAAAAAAATCTATACACAAAAAATCTTTTTTTAGTGTTTAAATATATTGAAGTTAATTTTTGTTCAGGAACCTAGGTAATTACTATTTTAAGCTGAAAAATAACTCAAACATGTTAAATACTTTCGTATGACAAAATGATTTTGGTATTACGTATGTATGAGAATTTCGAGGGTAACCCGGGCTCTTAATTAAAATTTCAGCAATCTGATTGTGCAGACATGTCACATGACAGATCTGCTAGTGTTTTTATTTATTATACTTAGGACCAATTCACACCGGAATGGCAGAGGCCGGCAGCGGCCGGCAGAGGCGCGGCGAGGCCGGCAGAGGCGGCTCGCGTCGCTGCGGGCGGACGCTCGCGGCCGCTTGTGGACGCTAGCGGCCGCTTGTGGACGCTCGTGGCCTCGCGCTACCTCTAGAGCACGCGTTCCTTTCAGTTTAGATTCTACATTCGGCAAGGAAACTCGTGTCGTGTGTTTGCAGCAACATGATGGAATTGGTTATTATTGCACTTATTGCCGAAGAAGAAGTACTTATAACTACAGTAGTATCGCTTGAAAACTTCAAAAAGGGCTCGGGGCGCCGCAGTTTTTGAAGTTTTCAAGCGATACTAGTAGTTATAAGTAGTAGATAAAGTTTACAATTATTTCACACTAAAAGTGCTCTTCGCGCCGCTGCCATTCCGGTGTGAATTGGCCCTAATGGTACATTTTAATTTTTAGATAAAAATGCAATCTTTCCTTTGAAACATTTTCTTTTTCTCTTTTCAGAATCATGTGGAAACAGTAATACCATCTCCAGGGAGACTTGTCAAGTTTGTGAATGGAGCCTACAGAGGCGAAAAAGGAGTACTGAAAGATATTGATACTGACAACTTTTGTTGTACAGTTGAGGTAAGATTTTCAATAAAATCGCCTACAGTTTTAAATTACCGTACAATTCACTGTACCCTTGATTGTTGCGTTGAAAAAGAAGAAGATTCAAACTTCTTCACTTCTTTTATGATGTTCAAAAAAAGTTTTAAATACAACAACTAAACTTACTTATTAATTTTTCCCTATTATAATTAGGAGTAAACTTTACTACTACAAAGTACAATACGCTACTTGACCTATTTTTTTTCTTCATGCTAATCTCTTCTTAATCGTTCATTTTCACAAAAAAAACTAATATTTTAATATTTTACACAGTAGAAACCCATAAAAATGTTGATTGAAAAACATGCCTTTTAAATGGCGCCGAAAACACTGTCCGCCAGTGGTCCGCCATAGTGCGACGTCATACGTTTTGTATTTTAAACTCTCTTTATTGAAATTTTTTATGTGCTAAATGTACGAGTCTAAAAGTGCCCTAAAATTATAAAATAATTAAATAAGAAATTAGAAATCATTTGTAATGCTTAAAACTTTTGGAGACAAGTTTTGGCCATTTCATTTCCCGTCTATAATAAATGGAGATAATATATAAAACTGATGTTTTATTTGAATTATTTAAGAAAATATATTTGTAAAATATATTTTTTTATCTTTCTAGGCTTATTCTTAATATTTATGTACAAATAAAGTTAATATAACGAGCGCAATAAATAAAAGATATTAAATTAGTATGAGGATGACGTCACATCCAAATCGGAATTACCGCAAAAGCGTTTTCGTCAGTACAAATCCTATTTTCATAAAATCATATTTTCAAATCGACTTTATTTATCAATCATACCTAAGCTTTTATTTGATGATAAGGGTGAAATACGGTTTCCTAGGCCAAGTTCTACTAGAAATATGCATTTGTTCAATGAAATTGAATATAGGTCAAGTAGCCTATTTACATTAAAATCTATTAGCAACATTATTTATAATAATATTTGATTCAGTTTATAAAAGATTAATATTGTGTTAATACATTATACTTAGTGGAACCAACATAATATATGTATAATGCATATTGCTATAATAGACTACCAAATGCTTTTTTATTTTGGCTTTGCTGTAGCTGGATAAAAATACACTAATACCAATTACCATCTAATACCATGGGATCTTATCCGAGAAACCCTTGTTTATCTTTAGATTGCCGAAGGAGTGCTGATGGGACGGTTGGTGAAGAAAGTCCAGTACGAGGACATCAGTAAACTGGCTACATGATAGACATTTAAGTATTTTTAAATATATATTTTTAACTGATTTAATTATTTTTACTCTTACCAAAATATGCTAATATTATAGCAAGTAGTTTAAAAATTAAAACCCAGGGTAGGTTACGACTTACGAAGTACGTTTGACAGTGATATCTCCATAGCGAAAAATGTCACCAAGTTATTATCAGATTAGGCGCAGCGCAGACTATCCGTGACGTACTTTTTAGTCTGTGGAAATAGAACCTATGCAATTATATGCAGTAACGCACACGACGCGCAAAAAGTCCGGCGCGTTACTCATAATTGCATAGGTTCTATTTCCCCAGACTAAAAAGTGTCGTCTGCGCTGCGCCTATGGGGGGTAGATGTAACTATCTTATATAGAGGATATTTGAAAAAGTGTCCAGCTGTACGCATGGGCGTAGCCAGGATTCTATATCTTGGCAGATTAAGGCCCGTATAAATAGTCAGTACTTAAGATGCGACCCGGTCTCAAGACGCGGTTCGGTTCCGTGATTGGTCCAAATTTTGACAACTAATCAATCACAGAGCCTGAACCGTGTCTAGTTAAGACCGAGATGCATCTTGAGTACTATTTATACGGGCCTAAGAAAATCCTAAACTTCAAATTCGTGGTTTTTAACAATATATGAACGAAGGAACTGGGATTGTATAATGTATGCCTCCCCTCTCACCCTGAAATCATAGTATAAGGAGGGGAAGTAAGTTATCTTCGTACAAAGACACCGCGCGCGGCTTGTATGTGTGCGCCATAGTATCAATGCGTCGCCGCACGCACACTTACTAAAATCTCGGACCGTTTTCGGACCATATCAGTTGGGGCTAACACTTTACGCTGCACGCGCCCGCGTCGCGCCAAACGAATCAAAAATGTCCGATCATAATCGCAGGAGTAATAAATATTGCTGTGTTTGGGCGTTTTAATAGTAATGCAACAATTCCAGAATCGTCTTTGTTTAAATTACCAGTTGAACAGGAAAGGTAAGTACTACTTTTTTTTTTTTGATGCGCAGGGGAAACCCATCATGGGTATAGAGGGATATCCCGGATCTAATAAACACAGGACTCCCTCCACGACTGGCAGCTGCCCCCCCCCCCCCCCCCCCTGCCCGTACCTCGCTACGTCCATGGCTGTACGCAGTAAATAACAGTTGAAAAATCCTCCAAGAGTGGCGCTAGCTGCAGCAAGGGGTATGGAATGAATGTAGCCGTTGGTGACAAAATATAAATTGAAGTTAGCCGAATAGCCGAGTCACAGAATTACTTGGTTAATACCAATATATTTTGAAAAATATAACCTAAAATAGCTGAAATAAAAGCTGCTAAATGATTTAAAATTTACCCTGTTGCTACTGTAGCGCCACCCTAATTTAACGCATTTCAGCGGACACTTTTTACATACAGAGATAGTTCTCCTCCAACTACACTCCATAGCTGCGCCTTATTATAACTGCAAAGGCGAGAGCGACATTTGGTGGACACTTTTTACCTCAACAGTACAGTTACGCGTCCATGTATAATAGTTTTTATACACGACAAAAGAAAACAAACATTTTCATTATAAGTAAATTTATTTCGTAAGATACAAGGTAAAACTTTGATAAAATTCAATAAAAAACAATTTGTCCAGTCCAAACCTTTGTGAGGGATAAGGCACGGGCGGGTAAGGCACAGGATTTAAAATCTGATATACATTTTAGAAACAAAACAAAAAAAAATTAACTATACTAGAGCCATATTTCGGTCCAAAAATAATTTGCCTGTGTTATGAATAGGCGTTTTGCTCTTTCCTTTTTAAAATATTTTAAAGGAGCTTGGTGTAAATAAAAAATATATTTTTCAATATTTTTGTCCCTATGATAATATTTAAAACAGACGCTTACAGCGTTTTTATAATACGTTTTTTTATAATATACGATCTATAAAAATATGAATCACGTTATACTACACGCAAAATAATTAAAACGTTAAAATAAGCACTTACAATTCATAAATTCTAAACGGTTAAAAAAACTATGATAATAATATATTCTCATAAGTAAATGTCAAGCTTAAACATTTAAGGCATCGAGGGAATAATCTGTAATAAATTGTAGGTACATATTTAAAAACTGCAACTGCAAACAATTTGTAGAAAAAAATGTAAACCTGGCAACACAGTGATGTCGTTTCTGACATAAGTACAGTTGACATAAGTACTTTTTCTAAGGTTTTTTACAAGCAATAACATTTAGTTAGTGAATACTTTTGCGTTCATCTAAATACATATTATTTCATACTTTAAACATAATATTGTTTTGTGTAAATTATATATACTTTAACTTTTAAACTTGTCTTAAAACTTTAAAGTATTTAACAATAGTGGCAGTACAACATAAATGTCTTGTGTTTGATATTACACATAAGATCCAGTAATCTTTATCCCCCTTAATAATGCTGCTATCTTTCTCTAATACGTTGGAAAAGTCCCTAGAGGAACAAAGATGGATTACTGTAAGCGTGGAGTAAATATTTTAGTTATTAAGGGGGTATAGTTTTTACATTAACTCTTAAGATAATGGTACAGGAACTAAGCCGTCCACTGCTAAGACTTACATTCAGACATTTTAATAACATACATTGCCATACTCATATTTTGTGCCAAGAATCACACTAAAATTATATCAACAAAGAAAAAAAGTTAATCGCATTTTTAAAAAACTATGTATACTCATTTTTGGTAACATTTTAGTTATAAAGGATTTAAATTTATGAACTCATCAATTTTTCATTAAACCTACATTTAAAATGCCATTTTAAATACAAAATAACTAAACTACTGAATCGCTTTACCTATGCTTTTTGGACTGGGTTGAGTGATATCAACCTTTAATTTTTACCATGTCTTGTGATGCACAAAATGTCATCTATGCTAGTCAAATTATATAACTGCCATATAACTTACAAAAAAGCATAAGTAAATTGATACAATATCACGTTACATATAAAAACACCTTCTATTGTTTTTGATACAATCAGTATATTATCAAGTGACCAAACATTTGTAATAGAAAATATTTTCGTAACGCTAAAATAAAAACAGTTATTCTTACATGTACCTTATATAGTTTTAAGCATTTCACCGCAAAAATTGTCATATGTTAGGTGTTGCCTGCAGAAAACATAAATCTACTAAAACGGTAGAAAAACTGGTAGCGCTGCATTCAGGTAAAAAGTTTCATTTAAATATTTCTACCGATTGACCGGAGCTCGCACTTTTCTACGAATTTAGTAGAACTTACTTATTTCTATTGTTGTGTGATGTGTCTACTGTATTCTCGGTAGAATTCAGTAGCGTATTTAGTGTTATTTCAGCAGCTTCTCCTCTTCGGAGCGGTCCTTGTCGTGCGGCTTGAACGACGAGTTTGTGAACGGACTCGCAGACGATGGCTGAAAAATATTTGTAAAATTTAATAAATAATAGTTAAAAAAACTAAAAGATACGTTTTTTTTTCACAAATGTTAAAAAATTATTGCATTGTCATTGGCTCTTAATACGTATGCAAAGTTTTGAATTATTAGACTACTGTAGATAGGTACCAATCGTGCTCAAAGATTCCGTTACATACATACAGCCCAAGCTAATAAAAAGCGTGTTAAAAAGACTCAAAGATATTTATCAGGACTTTCCTCGCGTGTTAAAAAGGCTTGAGTGAAAAGTGCCTATATTATATTCTACTTATACAGATCTATTACGTCCATACTATTTTCCGGCTTAAATCTCTTCCGAACAATTTTCAAATTCAAAATTGCAAACATTGACAAATTTGACAGATAAGTGAAACAAAAGATACGAAAAACTATTTACATAAAAGAGACAGTTCTATTTTTAAACGTCGAATCGTATCGCTGTCTCTTTCTTCGCCTGAGCTATGACGAAAATTCGATTTTTCCAGATTGCTCGAAAAAAATAATTGAAAATGTAAATAATCGAGGTATTTATTGCAATCACGACATGTGGTAAGAGATTCCATGTGTTTTGTTTTCTTTTGAGTCATAATTGGTACATTTTCGAAACACGCACGACGTCATTTTCAATTTATTTAGGAGACAAGACGCGGCACGTTTGTGACTGTGCTCGATGCAGACTAAATAACAGACGACCCAATTGGGCCGTATTTGAATCTTCACAATGCGCGCGTAGTAACATAATATCTGCTTTGAGTTTTGCATCATTGGCCTATAAATCGTCGCAGACAATACGTGTTTAGTGTTAGGGCCGGGACACAAAAACACGGCACGGCACCGTACGGCGTCGTAGAAACTCACATAGAAATTCAAGATGAGTTTCTACGGCACGACGTCGTACGACGCGGCACGGCGCCGAATGGCGCCGCGCGGACGCGTTATCTTGAATTTCTACGTGACTTTCTACGGCACGACGTCGTACGACGCCGTAGGCGCCGTGCCGTGGGTTTTTTACGACGCGCGCCGTGAATTCTACGGCGCGGCACCGTACGGCGCCGTGCCGTGTTTTTGTGTCCCGGCCCTTAGTGATAGAGTTTAAGTATAATAATTGTATGTATGTTAGTCTATAAGGTATTTATAATATGGACCAAGATGCCCGACTTAAATAAATAAATAATAATAAAAAATAACATTATGCTCATAAATGTCCAACTCGACTGGGCATTTTTCCATCCGTGATTGACTTGCTTTAATTTTTTTAGACCGTTAAATAACAATAAAAAATAGGAGTTAAAACTCAAATACGTTGTACACTCAAATTGCTGGCAAGTGTTGCCATGTAATAAACATTTTTTAAATCCTGTTTTTTGTGTTCATGCAATACTTTACCTTAATTTAATATCTAGTTTTTGGAACATCCAACGTCTGTTAGCGTGAAATGTAATTGTTCACATTATCATTTGAATAATTAAAATATGTGTTTATCAAATCGGTATCTAATTTTAATTTATAATATTTGAACTATTATTCAAATCTTCCAACTTTTATAAATATTTTCAACGTCATACCGCAAAATGTTATAATCAGGACAAATTAAGGTGGCACCAGCGGTCATTGACCTTTCTAGTCTAGGAGCTTTGTGAAAAATACTCGCACTGCATTCTGTTAACTTAAAAATAAAATTGAATTCTTGTAAAGTAACAGTCAATTATAGTTTCATCGAAAAACGTCTTGGTTACCTCTTCGTATGATAATCTCCAACTATTTATGAGTTTAAAGTGTAAACTGTGTTCACATCGTGTATACAAAATACGATATCACCCTTAGACTAGAAACATCTGTCACTTCATTGTCAATTGTACAGAAAATTACTAAGCTTTTTGACAGGGAGTCAATGACCGCTACATACAAATTAAAGTATAGTATAGAATAACGTACCTGTTTTTGTTTGTTCGGTGTTTTGTCATTCTCCTTTATATCCGGAAGGTCTTCCACCTTATCACCCTCAAGCAACAACTGGAAAATAAATTATAAATGTACTCAAATGTTTTAACCCAAATCGCTGATATGTAAGAAGGTTTAAAGGAAGTAATGACTGCCTTTATCTCTCTTCAGAGGTAAAAGCCAGCAATGTATATGTCGCAGTCCACTTGTTAAAATAGCCGTTCAATCATACAGCTAGCCCTTTGACTGAATAACGCCATTCAATCTCACGGCTATACGTCGCTTAGCCGACTTGTTGACTACAACGTTCAACACTACAGCTAGACGACGCTTAGCTAACTGGTTAAATGGCAAATTAAGCAAGCTGACCATTAGTTTAGTGTTATTATAACACTAATCACTAAACTAATGGTCAACTCAATTAAGAATACATAATAAGTTAAATTGTATTCTAACTCGTTTTGAGCACAATAATGCAATTAATACCTTGGTGATACATTTCATAATCCCGTAATTTCTCCTCGAATATTTGTTTAAATTTTGATTTACTCGTATGTGCCCCCATAATTTCTATCACTTTAATAACACTAGTAACGTATATTTAAATATCTTAATACAATCACAAAATATCGGCTAGTTGACGCCATATTGTAAACAAAACCACCTAGCGCCGCGCTGGTGAGCGCTAAACTAATTCAATCAAACGGCTGCCTTTAAATCAGATGTAGTGTTGAACGTTTCGAGCGACTGAAATATTCAATTAAAAGCTAGCCGTGACATTGAATGGCATTATTCAGTCAAAGCGCTAGCTGTTTGATTGAACGACTATTTTAACCAGTTGGCTGCGACATATACAGTACAGTATACAGCTGCTTAAGTACAAAACAATTATTATAATAATGTTCTGTGAAAATGTATGATTTTCATAATAATGCTAATTTTAGGTACCCAAACCCAGATAGGAGCCCAAAATCTATGTACCAATTACTATCAGAGAAGTTGATTCCTAGGCTGATGGGGGACCTATGTAGTTTGGTCGCGTTAAGACTTAAGTCAAACCCAGCCACACATACACAGATCACAATAATGAACATTGAATTGACATGATCCGACCACATGACGTTGGCCTGTCAACTGCCTAGAAATCAATAGGGATTAGGGATGATGACAAGGTCCAAGATTAGCGAACTTTGTTAATAAAATAAAGAAGTCACGGTAAAAAATAAATGTTCCCAAAATTTCAGCTTGATAGCATTTGTATTTTTTTTGTTATGCGCCTTCAAAGTTGGATAATCAAGTTGATTTTTTTTCAAATAAATTTCTTAATATTTGTATACCATTCGATAATTTATGCAATTAAAAGCAACTTTTGTTACAAAACCACTTTCATAAACTCAATATTTAATATACCTACCGAACAAAATTCTCTTGATCCGTACAAACTACGAAAGAGTGACGTCAGTCTTTCGTAGCACTTTGTATGGAGCGTTTTGGGCAGGTCTATTTTATGAGATATTTGAAATTGTCATATCTTGGTGAATTTTTAAGCTATCAGAGTCATTATTTCAGCGATGTTTCTACTTTTTAAGGGTCTTTCAATTACCAATAAGAAAAAAAATAGTCATCATGCCTATTTCCTCGATGGTACTAGAAGTTGATTCATAGACAGAAGGCAGACCTACGTAATTTGGTCGCGCTATGTCAAATCCAGCCGACAGATCACGACATACATTGACATGATCCGACCAAATGACGTAGGTCCTTCAACTGCCTAGAAATCAATTTCTTCGATGGTACAAAACATACCTTGTCGACTTCGGGTTCGATCTGCTCGTTAGTTCCACCCCTGTTGAGGGCGCCCTTCTCCATCAGCGTCGCACGCTTCGCCGCCAGATACAACGATCTGCGAAATAATTTGATTTTAAATTGAATTTTTTGCGAGATTTTAACGTGGGCCATGTGGATGCTGTACCTGCTTCAGGTGGACTAGTAAATACTACAGCTATATCGCAGTGAAATAACGCTTTCGACGCGTGAGATTACTGGAATAAAGAAGTTTGGGCAGTTTAGGATCTGGGGCCGTACCACGAAATCGTTTTGAGACCCAAACAATCGAACGAGAATGTCGTGTCCTACTCTAACAAACGTGAAATTACGTTATTAGAGCAGGATGCGGCATTCTCGTTCGATTCGAGAATGCCGCATTCTGCTCTAACAACGTAATTTCACGTTTGTTAGAGTAGGACACGACATTCTCGTTCGATTGTTTGGGTCTCAAAACGGTTTCGTAATAGGCCTCCCGGAACGCAAATTTCGAGACATAATTTAGAGCTAATGTAGGTTTTAAAAATAACACTAGTTATAAGTTAGGTATTAAATATTAATAATTCTAAAGGAACCGAGGAAGTATACCTCTTGATGGTGAGGTAGTAGACTTCAGCGATGGCCTTGACGGAGTAGTCCGGGACGAAGGAGTGGCGCAGCATGGTGTCCATGTTCAGGTTCTGCAGCGAGCCCAGAGTCGACGGCGCGGGAGTGTCCGCTGAAAAGGCAAATAAGATGATTCTTTATAAAATTTTATTAGAATTAATTAAGAGCCCTTTGGGCATATGATGGAATTAAGGCCCTGGTGGACCACATTCCCACTGCAACTCCTGTGTCGCCAGGATCAACAGTGGTAACCAACCACGAAAACCCTTTGATATGATCTCAGGGATGCCCGAGGGACAAGCTAAATATGTCTTGGGACCCGCAACGAAATTAATCAGAAGCTTATGTACAGAACTCTGAAAGCCGGAGACATAGTTGATTTTTCCTTTGAATGTATAGAATCATTTATGATTCTTTTGTAACAAGATCACTTATAAAGCAGATACTGTGTTATGAATGATATTCGAAAGTATTTTTTTATAAAATAAGGATCTTCTAGTATTCGTATGAAAAAGTTGCTTGTCATTGACACCATATTAACAACAAGTAGCTTGGCGGCAAGCACGTAGATTTCAAGCAAAAGCAAGAAATATAAAAGGTCATCAAACGCGAAGCAAGCACAAAAATGCTTGACTCAAGCATCAAGCAAACATTGTAAACGGTCAATATGCTTGAAGCAAGCAAAAATCTACGTGCTTGCCGCCAAGCTGCTTGTGCGACTCGGAACCCCTTAACAAGGCGGCAGCATTGGTTCCAAAAAAAGTCAAAAGAAACTTGTCGGTCTTTAGTGGGCCTGCTAATCAACTTGTGGAACAACTTACCCAATCCCACGTTCTGCGTGAGCGCCTGTACGCCGAAGTACGTGAAGGGTCCACCCTCGTAGACCAGGTTCTCCCGACCCACCGTCACCTCCACGCGACCCTCTAAGATCAGCACGAAGTAGTCCACCTAAAGAGGTCAGTATTGTAGTACAAATTAGAGTTACGCCATGAGCTTTAAACTATTTGATAGGTGCACCTCTTTATAGCTATGTTATTTAGGGCATATTTAACCACTTCCTGTTATGTCGCTGGCCCCGGGCAACAAAGTGATAAACGCCGGTTACGCCCTTTTTATTGTTATTTGATTTTTGGCTTCTCTGAGTATTAGTCTATAACCCCTATTTATTTTATATTTTTAAATTAACATTTTGGGTATAATAAAATATTATGACAACAGCTTTATGGAATGGAAAATTCTCTTGCGACTAAAATTGTATTCTTGCATTACTCTATGAAACATAACTAAAAAAACCGGTGAATATACGATACAGCTAAATTTTCGCTGTAAGATTCCCCAGAAGAAAGGAGCAATCGGCTGGTACGCTCGGAATCTAAAGCGAATTATTATTTTTAACAAAAAATTAAAACTGACTTCAAAGGTAAAAACAATAATAAGATTAATATGAACTAAAAACTATTAAATAATTTCTACTATCTAATAGTGCCTTTTTCCGAATTCGGCTAAACCTCAACTATTTCTGTACTCAATCTTCATAATTTTGAAGTCGGTACCAGATAGCTGAAACTTCAGTCCTCTGACAGAATATTTGAAACTTTTGGAACTGGCACCGACTTTAAAATTATGAAGATTGAGTACAGAAATAGTTGAGGTTTAGCCGAATTCGGAAAAAGGCACTATTAGATAGTAGAAATTATTTAATACTTTTTAGTTCATATTAATGTTATTATTGTTTTTACCTTGGAAGTCGGTTTTAATTTTTTGTTAAAAATAATAATAATTTCACTCTTTTTAGTTACACTAGTAGGTAAACCTTCGCGTATATTTTACGTAAGTATCTTATTACAATTTGTTAAGAGTCACAACTCACACTCACAAAATAATATAATATTATCAGTGAAGTGAACATATTGTGCTAAGTAATTTAACAATTTTAATGCTTCAAGCCCCAAGCGGTCACCGGCGATTGCGATAACAATAGAAAGGCTATTGTGTCTCGTTTTTCCACGATCGAAGGATCTATCAGATAAAAAATTGTATAAACTTGCATAGGATGTAGCGTAGCTACTCATAATATTTAATATTATCATAATTATTGACAGCTGTTCTTGTAATAAAGAATTCAAATCGATACTTAGTGCGCCATCTATCGATTAATAAGTATAACAAATTAAAAAGACTCTTAATGACTTTGTTTTGTTTAAATGCTCTTTTTAAAATAACTTTATTTTAATTCTATGTGTCTATTTAAATTTTATAAAGTAGTTAATAAAGTATTCAATCTGTATATAAAGTAGTTAGTAAAGGATTCGATCTGTCGTCTGCCGCCACGCGCCGCGCGGCGTCGACGCCGTCGCCTCTACGGCGCCGACCGCCGTCATGTATTAAACAAACAGGTGTTGTTTTGTGCACATAATTATTATTAAAATGGGGAATTAATAAAATTCCCTACCTCAAAAATTACTGAACCGATTTTGATGAAACTTGCAGTATTCCCTAAGTTGAACAATACCTAGTACAATAAAAAAAGAATCATTTAGATCGGACTTGTAGTTCTGGAGATATGCGTGCACAAACATAAAAACATACATACATACATACATATATACATATAATATACACTTTTGAAATTTAGCACATTGTTCAGAAGCTGTTAAGTATAGATTAACCTATACAAAAACTGGGCAGTTCTGGAAATATTACATACATACGCGTCGAATTGATAACCTCCTTTTTTTGAAGTCGGTTAAAATGCTTTTTATTTCAATAATTTATGTTTATCCCGAGATTCCCAAGGGGTGCAAGTGCACCAGTCACCACCTGGCACCCCATGCCGTCGCCCATGCTTTAGACATGCTCAGTAGGAGTATGCATACAAACATTGACAACCTATCATTCAAATTTTCATCAGGTCAGACCACAGACTATAGATTTTGAATGATGTGGTATGGCATTTTCGTTATACGATAAAGTCCTTTGAAAATGATGTAGCTGTAGGTATTAAGGCGCTATATTGAAAAAACTGTCCTTTTGACGTGATACTATAGGACCCTCAGAAATGTTACAAATCTGGTAATGAGATATATACATATCTTCATAGCCTTCAGTTCTTCTCAAACCTAGATAGGTTTGAGAAGAACTAGACACGATTAATGTATTTTGCCTCGATACATTTAATTTTCGAAATGACCTCTTAAAAATACGAAATTTGAAGATTATTAATTTTAAACGAAAATAGATGTATTGTACGAAATTAGTCTAATTGATAGACACCTTTGCAACTCAAAATCGTATAGAAGCGTTTGCTTAAATGCTCCTAGTTATTTTTTAAATGATTATAATTACGTTTTTTGCATGTTTTCCGATAGCTTCTGGACGCAGCGTATTCACGACTTTATAGTCATACAAATTAAGTATAAAATTGCCCTTGCGGTAAAATTACTTTCGTATAGCGCCTTAATGAAAATGCCACTAAAACGACTGCTTCCAGGTGCTTACCGGCTTGCCCTCCTGGAAGACGTAGCGTTTAGGATCGTTCTTGTCCTCGTCTCCTCTCAACTTGATGTGCTGGAACACGTCCTGCTTCAGCAGACGACGCAGCACCGTCTCCGAGATCAGATCCGGACGGAACGGCTCTACGGCTGGTGAGGAAATTTGTATTAGAAATGAAATTTGACATGGCAAGATGCTGGAGAATTCAGGAGAATATATGCTGTCTAGCTGCAGTTTAGCAGTGCTGCTGCATTAAGCCTTCACGAAATTTATAAAAGGACTTTTAAAACTATCGTATTCTATCTAATGCTAGACAACAAAGATCCAGAGAATCTGGCTTCTTAAATATCGCTAAAATAATTGGCTATAGCCATTGAGATGTATGGAGTTGCTATTGCCAACAAAAAACATGTCGCACTTGAAGAATGAGCGGAGTGAGAGGCGGGGCGGTGATGGCTATAGATCAGTACCGCAGAAGTGACAAAGTTTTGTGCCTACACTCGAATGAACGCAGACTCTATTTGAAAGTGGATAAAATAAAACAAATATTTTTACTAATTATTATTAAAAGCTTTTATTTAACTTGCTCTGTATATTATTATTTAGTTACTAGATGACGCCCACAACTCCGTTGCGCCAAAATTCGTTTATCGCGCGGGAACCGTACATTTTTCCGGGATAAAAAGTATCCTATGTCCTTTCTCGGGACTCAAAGTATCTCCATACCAAACAGCAAAATCGGTTCAGGGGTTCGGGCGTGAAGAGGTAACAGACAGACACACTTTCGCATTTTTAATATTAGTATGGATTATAAAGCGGAAGAGTTTGTTTGTTTGTTTGTTTGAACGCGCTAATGTCAAGAACTACTGATCCGATTTTAAAATTTCTTTCAGTTTTATACAGCCCATTGATCGAGGAAGGCTATAGGCTATATTTTATCACGCTAAGACTAATAGAAGCGAAGAAATAGAGAAAAATGTGGAAAAAACGGAACTGAAATATATTTGAAAGGGCTTATTTGAACGCGCTAATCTCAGGAACTACTGGTTCGATTTGAAAAATTCTGTCAGTGTTAGATAGTTCATTTATCGAGAAAGGCTATATTTTTCTACTATACAACTAATAGGAGCGAAGAAAAAAGAAATATTTTTCTACTCTACAACTAATAGGAGCGAAGAAATAGTTAAAATTGTGGAGAAAACGGGAGGGAATTATTTGAAAAGGCTTATTTGGACGCGCTTATCTCGGAACTACTGGTCCAATTTGAAAAATTATTGCAGTGTTATATAGCCCATTTATCGAGGAAGGCTATAGGCTATATTTTATTACGCTAAACCTAATAGGAGCGAAGAAATAGAGGAAAATGTGAAACAACGGGGGAAATTATTTTATAGACCTTATCTCACGAACCACTGGAACAATTTTATGTTATTTGGCACACATGAAGAATAAACCACGTGAAAGGACAAAAGTTTCTTTTTTGCGGAAAAATGTACGGCTTCCGTGACATTCTTAAATTACGCGGCCGAAGCCGCGCGGAACATCTAGTATAAAATAACGGGGCAAACGGGTCACCTGATGGAAAGCAACAACCGTCGCCCATGGGCACTCGTAACGTCAGAAGAGCTGCAGATGCGTGGGAATATGCCTTCTTCTTAAAATGCTTCTGGTGATAGTTCGTTCCACAGTTTTGCAGTGCGCGGAAGAAAATTACGCGAAAAATGCACGGTGGAAGACCGCTACAAGGTGATGGGATGGTCCTCAGAGCACTCCCCATGATACAACTGATAGAGGATGCATATAGCCAAACGACTTCCAAAAAAGGAGGTAATACCTCCTTTTTTGGAAGTCGGTCAAAAACCAAAGTATTACGTACGAAAATTTTGCAAAGCCGTTACAGCGGCTTAGGCGTGAAGAGGTAACAGACACAGAGAGAGACAGACAGATAGACGGACGGTCAGACAGACGGACAGACAGACAGATGGACGGACAAACCGACAGACGGATGGATAGACAGACAGACAGAAACACTTTCGCATTTATAATAATTATATTATAATAAGTATGGATCCAAAGTCCACTACATCTATATATATATATATATATATATATATATATATAAATGGATTTTCAAATGTGTTACTCGCGCTAAAACTTGAAAACGGCTGAACGGATTGGGCTGATTTTAGTCTTAAAATATTCGTAGAAGGGAAGGTTTTAAAGTGGCACGAAGTTCACCGGGACAGCTAGTACTTACTAAATTCAAATTACTTATATATTTATAAATACAATTATAATGTACGCATGTATAATGTATACGTTATACCAACCGTATTTATATTATTACCAAAATACAAACTCGTCTACGTGAATACTTCATTCATCGTCGTCTCATCATAGATATCTGTATTCTGCCTACATTCCCCTCTGAATCTACTACTCTATGACAATGCGAAATGGCGCGCATCTTCGCCTAGTAATTGAATGTTCGTATTTTAATTGAAAATAATTAAATAAGAATACTAACTGATGAAATGTTATGCCGTCGCATTTGGAAGTGTTTTTGGAATTATTTTTACAATATCCTAAGACACACCAAGGCATTTTTGTGACTTTTGCTTTGTTTTTTTTATAATTGTCATACGTCAAGTGCGCAGAAGAGCTCGCGGCCGACTAAGTGCACTGCAGCTATATAGCGTCTCTTGAATGTGACCAAGCACTGCGTTGCGGTGTCAACTCCATACATCTCAATGGCTATAGCTTACGACAGTATATATTGTCAGTCTAATGTATAGCTACGACATGGATGTACAAAAAATACGGATGGAGCATTACACTATAACGAGCTGAAGCATGCAAGGTACGACAATTTCGTTTATTGTACACATGACCGACACTCACACACGCAACTAGATACAACCCGCTGTCATTGTACATTGAGTGACGGCGCCAACGACACGCACACATCCTACACGGGCGGCCATATTACTATGCTTCACTCGGGATTAGACAAGGTCACGTCCGTATTTTTTTAAGTCCGTGAGCTACGATTCAACAAACGCGCTGGTTCTGGCTCAACGGCTGTCAGACAATTTATTGCAACGAAAGTTGCAACTATATATAAATGCATCCGTTTTGTAGAGAAAAAAGTTTTCGGATATCTGGTGGTAACTCAATTTTTTGGTGAAAAGTCCTCGCATAATTTAGGTAATATCTCGTGTTTTGCACTCGTTTTCCAAGAAAAACTTCTTCATCTGGTGATGTGCCATCGAGGAAATTAATTCCTGCAGTTGACGGACCTACGTCGTTGTCAACTTATGTCAAATCAATGTTAGCAGTGGCCTGTGATCCCAAATTACTTGGGTCCGCCCGGTCCGCCATCTACCTAGGAATCAACTTCAAAGAGAATATAATCACTACGTTTTAATCAACTTCTCTAATAGTATGTTATTTAGAATATCTACAAATACCTGACATGGAACTACATCGCAACACGACCGAAACGTCGAGAAAAAAGTATGTAGTAGCATTACTACGAGAATAAGGCCTGTTTCACCGCTTCCTGATAAGGTGCCCGATAGGCTTATTTGACAGATTCTCCATACTCTATATGTCAAGTTAAGTGGTGGATAGCCTTATCAGGAAGCGGTGAAACAGGCCCTAAGTCGCGTTAAGTCCCGAATAATAAGTATCAAATACCTGACATGGTTACAGTTTGGCACGCAGGGAATAGCTTCATTTGTTCGAGGGAGATATACAATAAGGGAGGAAGATCCACACAGAGGTCACTGGATGTAAGGCGTAAAGCTTGCTATTAGTATTCCGGTGCAAAAAAAGTAACTTAAAGTATACAAAAATGCATCCGTTTTCATACCGCATAGTTTCGGTTATATCTAGTGGTAAATTGTTTTTTGGTGAAAAGTTAATGATTACGGCAGTTTGCATACCGTACCTATGCCGTATGCGACGACTTTTCCCTAGCCCACACGCTACGCAATAGCTAGTGGTATCTATACCCATTTTAGAACCCCTTTAAGCAGTATCTGGTATACTAACTGGTGTTGAGGAACTGGAAGGTGGCGAGCGCGAGCTGCGGGGACACGTGGACTCGCTGGTGCTGGTGGTGGCCCGCGAACGCCGCCAGGTCCTGCAGCCTGTTCACCGGCCGCGGCAGGCGCTTCTTGGTGCGGTTGTCACCTGAAATGTTGTGTCAAGGTCAGCTCTGGATTTATGTATAGGCAGTATAGGCCATGGCCTATTGGTCAGCGTCCTATGGCGTCCTAGAAGGGGCGGCAAAATTAAAGTGGCATATGCTCATAAAAAATAGATCCGGCCATGCTCAAGGTTAAACATGGTCATCGAATTGGATAAGGCCGCGTTTCCACTGACGCGGAGCGGAGAGGAGCTTAGCGGTGCCGAATTGACCAATCACCATGCTCGAAATCTTCGCTCCGCTTCACTGTTATTCCGCTGGAATAGCACGATTGGTCAATTCGAGCACCGCGCCGCCAAGCTCCTCTCCGCTCCGCTCCGCATCAGTGGAAACGCGGCCTTAATATTGGCCGGTGTACTCCGTCCGCTTGTCCCGAAGAACTGAGGATATTTAAGACGGTTGACGAGAACTATACTACTAAATTAAAAGACAAAATAAATATATTGTTTTCTCTCGTAATTTAGATAAGTTAGAGTTTAGACAATAGTTCAGGCTAATAAGCGAACTTTCTGGCTTAACATACCATCTGCTCAAATAATTCCAGGCTCTATTACGTACGTCCTACATAAAGAGAAAGACAGAATCTTATATCTTTAAACGAGCAATTCTTGCAAAATGCAGTCGGAGGCATGTTGCACCAAGTTTAATATAAATTCATAAATCATAAAATATTATGCCTCCGAGTGCGTTTTGTAGTTCACTTTCTTCTACATTTTTCTACGTACCTTCTATTCATCCTGGCATAAAACTCGTAAGCAAGAGTCATATCAATTAAAACATGGATTCGATGCCTCCGGCAGAATTAGGTCTTGTTTTGTTCTTTTTAGTTAACATTTTTTGCAGTCGGGTTTTTTAATTTTTTAATTAATTTACTTTATGTCTTTTTAGTTAAGAAAGATAACGTAACCGGATTAAATCTTTGAATGAGTTTATGTCATGTGGTTGATTTAGTAATTTGTTAGCGTTAAGAGAACTAATAGCAAGTCTGGAGAGAGTCTTCACTCTGCTCAAAGCAACGTAAGCTTGACCTTTTGCAAATAAGTTTCTACTTAAATCTACAACTGCTCGGTCTAAAGTTGTGCCCTGTAATTTATGCACCGTCACTGCCCAGCATAAAATTAAGGGAAGCATTCGTCGCTCGATCTTGCCTTTACCACATAAAGCATCAAATTCTGTAGCACAAGGCTCAATCCGGACTCCAATACCAGGTAGATTCCCTGTTATACTTGGGTCATCGAACTCCACAAATACCGCTTCTGGCAATTCTCCCGGCTCCAATTAGTAGTGTCGCTGCGACACGTCGTCTGCGGTTGCTGTCGCCCGCTGCCATACCGGCACCATAAAAAATTTCCTATTCTATTTCAAAAAACATCAAGTTACTCACTAATGACGTCACTCTCGTCCACGATCTCGGCCTGGATCATCTCCTCGATGACGTCCTCCAGCGTCACCAGCCCCACGGTCTCGTACACCGGGTCGCCGTCTCCCTCCTCGATCCTCTGCACGAACGCCATGTGACCCTTGTATCCTGCAAACGAACTCAGAATGTGACCGCGACTCTACTAACTCTGTGACCGTGCGAAAAGGAACCAAATTCAAAACGGTTGAAGTGTGGGAGTTACATTTCCTTAGTTTTTATTATTCGTAGGACCATGTATACAGTATACCCAGAGTGTGACCATGTGACCCTTGCAGACTGCAAACGAATACTCAGAATGTGACCTTGGAATTTTCTGGATCACCAAGGCAAAGTTTGTTTTTTTAATTTAAGTATTTATTTATTTTAATAAACATTATTAAACAAGATGCAATATCTTGCTTCATGGTTTGGACATTAGCTCCGTGGTTTGGACCTCAAAGCTGCTTTGTGCCTACTGCCTCCAGCTTGATTGTATCCATTTTCAGAATAAGACACAAAACTCAGTTCAGCTTTAGGTTAAAAAATTCCTTCCTATCCGCGTAATAATATCGACCATCTGTTGTATTAAAATAATTTTCTCGTATTACTCATAACGGTCTAGACGTGTTTATTTTTACGAAAAATTCGAGCCGCATCTGCGTTGTATCCGTCATATTTCACCGATTCGGTCCATAAAGTGTGCAGATCGTAAATTAACCGCTAAAAATCGTTAAGGTTGATATGTCCTCGTTATAGGAAAACGGCCGCTTCCTGTTAAAATCATGCGAAACTTGACGTAAATTTCTGAATTGGTAAACAGTTCATCCAATAAGGGATTTACCTTCCTTGAACTGCTTGAGCATGACGTCAAGAGTGACGTCCTCGAAGACGAAGTTGCAGGGGTTCTGGTAGTACTGGCAGAGCGTCCGTAGCGGCGTGTTGTCGTCGGGATCCACGAAAGCCAGGTCCTTGATGAACAGCACCGTCACGATGTTGGTCCGCTCCGTGTCGTACACCGGAATACGGGAGTAACCTGAAGACAAGCGCAAGTCATAAATGTATAGCCTGAACTTAGCTACAGTTGTGACGTCACACTGTATTTGAGAAACAGCACCGTCACGACGTTGGTCCGCTCCGTGTCGTATACCGGGATGCGGAAGTAACCTGATGGAGATTTCATTTGTAGCCAAGTTTTAGGGATCAAAAGTACAACGCAACGGTAATGCCGCCCCATTGAACCATCAGTATACTATTAGGAATTTAATAATTCTTGAAACTATATTGATGACTTAATCAATTGCCATCATTTATGGTATTATAACCAGATTATGCTAGACAAAGAATTGGCCTCTTTCCAGAGCCATAAAAGACATTTATTAACTCAATATTTTCATCATGATTACAAAGGTACTGAAAGAAAGCTGCAAATATTTCGCTACGTGCTTGTAGGGTCGCATGTACTATCAGAGAAGTTGTTCCTAGCAGATGGGGGACCTATGTAGTTTGGTCGCGTTACGTCAAACCCAGTCGACAGATCAAAATTAACATTGAATTGACATGATCCGACCAAATAACGTTGGTCTTTCAACTACCTAGGAATCAATTTCCTCGATGGTTACCTGATTTAACAATTTCGGACATAGTCTCGAAGTCCAGAACACTGTTGATGGGCAGCATGAAGCAGTCCTTGAGCTTGGTCATGACGTCCTTCACGGTCTTCTTACGAAGGTCCAAGGCTCCGGAAATTATGTTCACCTCTTCCTTGTCAAGGTCATTCACGTGATTCGTTACCTGAATGAACATTATTAGGAGGAAGACGTTAGGATGGAAAAGATAAAATGTTTGGGGTTTGAAAATACTGTATATGGTTTTCTCTGAAATCTGTTGTGAAAAGCGAAAATTAATCCAAATTAATTTTAGTATCTTACAACTTATTGCCTAGGCACTGTTTGTATGTCAGGGTGTCTTATTCTTAAAAGCTGCAGGCTGCACCCTGATTTATATCTGTGTTTGCGCAATACTTTGCAGTTTTTTGCCAAATGGAAATTAGTTAAGATCTCAAGAATCCTAGACTCTGCCGTGGTTAAATATAATTCTGCGTAATAAACGCAAAAATCTTGGCAACGTGTCCAAACACTCGAATATTAAAACTGTGCAAAACAGCCAAAAGAACGTGGGGTTGCACCATGTCTAAAAAAACCCAATAACCTACATTTTGCTATTATGATTGGTGATCTTTCTTATTGTTGTGGCTCTCTGTTTATACGTGGGAGAGCTTCGGCACGAATGGGCCGGCTCAACCGGAGAAATACCACGTTCTCACAGAAAACCGGCGTGAAACAGCGCTTGCGCTGTGTTTCGCTATCCCTATTCCCTTCCCTTCCCTACCCTCCCCTATTCCCTTCCCTTCCCTTCCCTACCCTCCCCTATTACCCTATTCCCTCTTAAAAGGCCGGCAACGCACCTGCAGCTCTTCTGATGCTGCGAGTGTCCATGGGCGATGGAGGTTGCTTTCCATCAGGTGACCCGATTGCTCGTTTGCCCCCTTATTTCATTAAAAAAATCTCTTAACATACCTTAACAAGCTCCTTTAGCCTCTCCCTGTTATAGTGTGTTCCGATTTCTTCACCTAGGAAGTAATCTAACAGTTTACTTGTTGGCCACGCCAGCGGACCACAGATACCCATCACTATCTAAAACAATAACAAAACAATTTTATATCCACGTGGAGAAAGCATTGTCATCATCTGAGACTGATGGGCTTTTAAAATGGTTTTGTGCTCAGAAATGTAAACAAGGTTAAACGTTTCCAATAAACGCGTGACGAGCAAAATTCAGTGAATGAATTTATTTCATTATGCGGTATGCCGTATGAATCATCTTTTCCCTCGTGTAAAGGTTGCTCCGTCATCAAGCGAGTATTAGTTCTTTTACGTTTACGTGGGAACTGGGGTTTAAGTCTATAATTAACGCCATAATTAATAACACCTCAGCGATCGATCGCTTATTTGCTCATGCATTGTATCTTTTTCTTTGAAAAGGCTGGAGTGACTGTGTTTGTGATCGGGATTTGAACACAGAAATAGGTGACCTTACCTTCATTATCCAAATACTCTTAGCACCAATAAACAGGCCGTGTCTTGCGCATATCGCCTGAGGTGTGATCTCAGCGATGAACACGATCGCAAGGGTAGATCCGATAACAGCAAACAGACCAGACGTTAGATCGTCCAAAATCACAGTGAAGGTACTGTTGACTGCGACGTTACTCAGTAAAATTGTACATAAAAGGTAGTTTCCATGAGCTCGAACAGGCATGATGGCTCGGGCGTACTTTCTCTCCTTCTCGGTACCGGTGTTGGCGATGATTCGTAGTTCAGTCCTATCAAGAGCCATCAAACCGAGGTTCAAGCCCGAGAAGAGTGAAGCCAACATCAGCAATATGACGATGAGTATCAGGGAAGCCCACAAGGGAAGCAGCTTGTTGTGGGTCGCGAGGACCTTCCACGGCTCGTTGCCCTGATGGCTGAACTCCTCGTCTGCCGAGTTCTTCGTGCAGATGTAGAATTTGTAGTCGTCTGTTGGAGGTGGAGCCTTCAATATAAACAGGGCTGAATCCTTCTCCGCTTTTGTGACCTGTTAAAAATGAACGAAAACTTAAGTTATACATTAACATTGTTTATAGGAAATGGAATATAATCAAGGGTTTAACGACAAACCTTATATTCTCCGCTTATCAAGAAGTGACACTTCGAGCCGTACTTCTCCGGAACGTGCGTGAACGCAATGACTGTGTTGTCACCGAACCCTGACCCGAACAGCCTCAGGTTGAAGTTCGTGTTACTGAGCACACTCGGTACCATCTCGTCCACAATTTTGGGCTCCTTATCAGACTCCTCAATTCTCAACCCCATGAGGGTCACCGGACCCGATGCTACGTTGACTGCGTTAGCTGCTGCAGGATTCTCCGCATTGTTAGGAGCATTAGCTTCCTCTGCGTTAGGTTCTACTACTGTTGCGTTCTCTGGTAGAGGAGTAGTTTCTGGTACAATTTCAGCTTGGCGCCTAACTCTCGACTTCAGGTTTGGTTCCGCGAACGTCTCGACCACTCCCTCGTCCGTACTCTCCCCATCTCTATTTACTTTCAAGTCTTTGAAATAATTCGCTAATTCTAAGTCATCTCCGAAGTCTTCTAACCCATCTTCTGTGTCATCTATCTCGTTTTCAGAGTCCCTGTGAAACGAAAATAGTTTATTTTTGACTGGTAGGTCACAAACATATAACTTGGTATAATATAATGCAATAATATTATATGTAACGCATTATCAACACCTTAGGATGTGGTCACTGGGGTGACCGTTATTTGGCTTATAAATATTTACGTAACCATTTCTGTGCCCAACCAGAATATAGGAAATATAAGCCTAGATTTGATAAAAATTAAAAGATCATGATCATTGATCACGTCATGATTAGATAAAACAAATCCACATATTATTTTATGACTCGTTGGGACATCTATTTGAATATCTTTTGGGTAACTTGGGACTTATAACTTAGGACGTAATGTAGGACTTATGTTAGACTTCTAGATTCTTCTACAGTGGTTAATTGACATGGCTATTTCGCAGGTGGATTGTATAATACGCCGTTTTACAATACGGCTAGCTGTTTTGCGATTTTACAAAACAGGGCCGTTTTGTAATTCGGCGTGTCGACGATTAGCCGGATTGTCATTGCGATACGTTCTTCAATAAGGCGGCCCACCTTTAGCCGCATCGTACTCATACACTACTAGATATATTCTGTGCTCCTACTTAAATTGTAGGGTGATCATGATTACAAAATAAAACAATGTTGAAAATGAAAATTAATTTTACTTTAAATTAGATGGTATTGTTGAATGCTTTTGGTAAGTTTCGCTTGGATTCGCAGACCGGACATAACGAGACGAATATTTCAATTGCCTTTACTTTGAATGTAAAGTTTATTTTTGATTGCGTACATGGAATTTTGTCTCGAGTCTCGACCGCCATGGCCACTTTTCTTGTGAATTTTCATTAAAGCATCAAAATACTGCTCCAGTACTACTCGAATAGTGGGATCTTCGGGATTATTTTTCTTTAAGATCAAATAATCTTCATCGGCCACATTTCGCCGAACACCAGAATCCATAGCCACTTTAGCAATTTTGGTGTGCATTATAACCTCTAAAACTCGATCCTTGGTCCACGGTTTTCTTACTGTTCCACATTGAGAAGAATAAAAATCATTGTATTGCAACTGAAAATTGTTCTTAACCCATCAATCCCCATAAGCTCACCGGTGAGCGAGACACAATAGAAATAATACACCGATATATATTTTGAAATGTGCTTCGATTCCTAATTCACGGTAGGGATGACAATTTTTGATAAGTACATAAAATCGATATCGATTTTCGATAAAATAAAATTATACTTTATTTATTATCATTCATTACAACGATAAAAGGGCAATCTATGACGCATACTAAGCTTATTATAGAAAAACCTTTATTGTATATCTAGGTCGCAAGTGCAGTGACCTAATAATAATTGCTAGATTATTATTTACCTTTTGCAATTTATTTCTCCAACTTGACCTACATTTCAATAGGCGGTGGATACTTGAGAATTTGATTGTGTTCATTACAATCATTACTTTTTAACACTTTTATGTACTTACTTATAAATAAAATGGAAAATAATTTGCTGAACTTAATAGGTACAAAGTATATTATAATAAAATACTTTATAAAATGTCGTAAATGTTCTTAAAGATTACCGTAGAAGATTTTTAAATGTTTACATTACAGCTTGTTTTATCTAAATTGCGTGAATGATGGTTTTTATTGTTCATTGTTTAGCTTGCTGCTTGTGTTTAGTCGGTGATAAAAATCCTTGAAAATTATACAGGGTGCAATTAAACCTTCCTGCCAAATTTTGATACATTGATCCTTGTTAAAAATAAAAATACACGTATTTTTTCTTTTTTAGTCACTCAGTACTCAATGTTGATAATAGCTTCCGAAAGTTATCCTAAAAAACACTACAATTAGTGGACACGATGCGTCGGCCGCGCGTGACATGCACCCGCGCGCGCGCCTCATCCCGCGCACCCCCTCTCATTCCCCCGCGCCGCGAGTGACCGTTCTGCAACGATTTTAAGGGCATTCCTTACGGAGATACCGTGATTTTCCGTATTTCAAGCCTTACAAACTCATAATTTGAAAGCTACAAAGTGATAATAAAAATACGCCAATAATCTTCAGTATATCAACATTCTTTTCCCCGTTTTAAATTTTCTATTTTTTGTTTATTATACTCATGATATCAGCTTCCAAAGTAAAACCAATTTATTAAAATTCAAGCATACATTCAGAATCTCCTTAGGATTTACAAATTACTTTTATTTGAAACACACGCCAATAGATCGACAGTATCATAAACTACATATTCCCCGTTTTAAATTTTTTAGGACAATTCTGAACTAAGATAAGTTAAAAAAAATAGGGTTTTGGTGCGATCTCGGCAACGCGGCAAATGTATGGCCAAGGTCGTTTGCTCGGGGGACGGCCTTAACCCATCAAGCCCCGTAAGTCCCATTTAGGCCGCGATAACAAAATAATTGGCGATCGACAGTTTAAATGGGATAAAATATGTCGTTCAAAAAATAACACCCAAATTTTTTTTTGGTTAAATGAACTTTCCTAATGATACCTAAGCCCTGGAAAAAATTTGGCAGGAAGGTTTAATTGCACCCAGTATTTTGAGGGATCAAATATTCTGTCTGGAAGGATAAATAATTATGTTTATATATTATTATATAACGAGATCTTAAGGCCGTCCCCCGAGCAAACGAACTTGGCCATACATTTGCCGCGTTGCCGCGATCGCACCAAAACCCTATTTTTTTTACTTATCTTAGTTCAAAATTGTTCTGAAAAAAATTTAAAACGGGGAATATGTAGTTTATGATATTGTCGATCTATTGGCGTGTGTTTCAAATAAAAGTAATTTGTAAATCCTAAGGAGATGCTGAATGTATGCTTGAATTTTAATAAATTGGTTTTACTTTGGAAGCTGTTATCATAAGTATAATAAACAAAAATAGAAAATTTAAAACGGGGAAAGGAATGTTGATATACTGAAGATTATTGCTGTATTTTTATTATAACTTTGTAGCTTTCAAATTATGAGTTTATAAGGCTTGAAATACGGTAAATTACGGAATCTCCGTAAGGAACGCCCTAAAGTTCATCATCAACATTCTATCTTTGACTTGGGTTTATCACAATTACAACTACCCATTGTGAATACTAATGCAATGGTAAATCCCTGTCCTATTCACTTAAGGAAGAACGATAAGAAAACTTCATTAAATCTAGATGGAGGAAAACGTCCACGAAAACTAATGTTGAATGATTTATAAATATTATTATTATTACGTTTGTTGTATTTGTGTCTGTAAAGTTGCGGATAAAATGTTCATGGGTTTAAGTTTGTCACACTTCCTGTACGGACACCTTAGGTATTACTGTCACTGTGTTATTTTTAAGTTTTATGAATGCTAACATGTTTGTAATCTAAATAACATCCCACTATTTATGATTATAAGCGCAAGCGCCGCGAGCGAAGACGACACAATGATATCGTTTAAATTTAAAATGACACATACAATTATTTGTTCTGTCGCATTCGAGTTTGTGAACTCTTCTTAAGTCTTAACTTAAGTCATCCGAATATGGTACCGAACTTGGAATATTACCATATTTAATGCCTCTATACAGATTGAGACTCTATTTTCCTCCAGAGCAGAAGCTGCTAAAATTTAAAAAAAATTACATCAAAAATCGCGGTGGCTCCACATCTTAAATCCATCCTTGGACCATAAGGACCAATCCTACCAAAGGAAACCTTTGGTTCAGCAATAGCCGTATAATTTACCGTACACACGCAACTATACTGTGAATACTATTTACAAGCTATTTATTTATAATATTTATGAAATCATTATTCATGATCAATCTTAACAGGAATCCCCTTGTTTGCTGTCCTCAGACATACAGCTTACTTACATATAGCAACTAGTTGCTGCCCGCGACTTCGTCCGTGTGGACTTCAGTTTATAGCGCGCGGTGTCAACAAAATCGGTGTCAAATTTGAAAGCTTTTTAAAACCCTGGTACCTCTTAAAATCAAAATACCCAAAAACAGTTGCAAATAATCTTCATTTTTTTTAATTGTGACAGCACTTAACGTTATTGAAAAGAGGGGAAGGGCTTGTTTGCTCAACACAATTGTATCAATTAAGGACATTTCTATTTGCCAACAGAAGGGAAGGCCTATCAACGGACTAGTTTATTGTTCTTTGATGAATTGACATTATTAAAGCCAAATAATTAAAGTACCTACTTAGGCTATCAAAACATTTTTTTTAATAATAGCTACGTATACATTCTCCACAAGAATCCATTATTTAAACACACTAGCGAAGTAAATAACAAAAACTTTTTTTTTGCCACAAGTACTGTGCTCACTACATTGTACAATTAAATTGGCAGAAATAATTGTTGCATTAGCGTGACCTATATATAGTAAACCAAAAACAAAAAAAGCAGAATTGATTTCGGTGCGTTTAATCACTTAGCATAATGTAAATATGTGGGCAAACAAAAGGCCATCAAACGCTGGCCATGACGTCGCGTGACAGACTTTCATTTCGCTAACATCCCCCTGACGTTCCCAAAATTTTCCACGGTCAAACACTTAGCTGGAAATTGGAATGAACGAAATAGATTTAGGTCAAATATTAGTCAAGTGTCGGAAAAGCTTGATGTATCGCGAGTCTCGTTTTTATTAATCTTAAAATTGGGCTAATTCGTAACGTGACCATTTATTTTTTCGGTCAGAGTGGAACAAATACAGAATCCCCCCCCAATATTTATGAATAATTATGTATTTCAAAGTGCCTATCTAACATTATTATTATTAACTTTACTATACTATTATAAAGCGGAAGTGTTTGTTTGTATGAACGCGTTAATCTCAGGAACTACTGGTCTGTTTTGAAAAAATCTGTCAGTTCTAGATAGCTCATTTATCGAGGAAGGCTTTAGGCTATATTTTTATCAAGTCAAGACTAATAGGAGCGAAGAAACAGAGGAAAATGTGGAAAAAACGGAAAAAAATATTTGAAAGTGTTTTCTCACGAAATACTGGAGCAATTTCTATGTTATTTGGCACAATATGGCAGAATAGTCACGTTTGTTGTATGTATGCGTTTCTTCCAGGCATTGCACAATGCACAGGCATTTCCAACATAAAAATACTTTTAAATTATTGTCGTTTGGTCTGTTTACAAAAGCGGGACAATTTCGGCCTCGCGGGGGACAGCGAGACAGACTGCCTGAAAGCGGGACTGTCCCGCCCAAAGCGGGACGTATGGTCACGTTACTAATTTGTGGTTACAAATTAGGCCATTATTTTTGTGTTTTTACAACATAAAACAAAGGTTTAAGATTGTATAAAACATCTGGATTAATAACAACATTGGCACATAGGATGTAAAAAAATCTTAAATGGCAACATGTAAGACGTACCTACTGAATTCTGTTGGTAATAATAATTATCAAATCTCTACTGTGACTATCACATACAAATCTCTGTATTGTGGACAACGAATAATAAAACCTAAGGAAATGTAACTCCCATACTAATACAGTTTTAAAGGTGAATGCCCAAAAATGTATGGACCAAAAACCCGTAATCGATTAAAACCATTTATATGGGGCATAGTAGAGTACATCTACGGCATCCCAAATACAATGTCCTTTTTGGATTAAACAATCACCAAGTACTTTAAAAGCGATCGGACTTTTCTTATAGGAATCTATGACATTTTGGACGACATGATGCTACAAACGATAATGTGACGATTAGTACATAGTAAAAACACATTTATATTTATCTACTGATTCTTATGTTCATGTATTTAATATTAAAATATTTATCACTTTTATATCTGAAAGTATAGAATGTCAGTTTGGTATAGAAATGGTATGGATTATAATCTGTACATGTATTTTTAACGATTATTACATGATATCAGTTAACTATAAATAAAAGGGCAAACAAGGGTCACCTGATAAAAAAGCAATTACCGTCACTCGTGGACACTCGCAACGTTAATAGAGCTACAGGTGCGTTTAAAAGGGAATACCTACGCTTTTTTCCGAAAAACGTACGGTGACATCTCTTTTTAGGGTTCTGTAGTCAACAAGGAACTTTTATAGTTTCGGTCTGTCTGTCCGTCAAAAGCTGTAATTCGGCATAAATGCACATAATATTAATGATGCCGACAAAATGGTATATAAGATCTTTAAAAAAAATGTTTAAGGTAAGTACCTCCCCTACACATATTTTAGCAGGGATGATTTTTTTTTCGTAACGTGACTGAGATGATGTTGTTAGTAATGTATTTAAACACGTTATAAAATATGTACATTCATTGACCATTCAAAAAATATCAAAAACTATCGCTACTACGGAACCTTATATTGCGCGTGGCCCGACACGCACTTGGCCGGTTTAGACTTTATTTTCTCTTAATTGTATATACTTATATGACGTGTCACCATCGTTTTTACGAGGAAAACACAAAAACAAAGGAAGAATCTACATAGTTGATTGAAAGCGCTGTCTCAAATGTCAGATTTATTTTTTCAAATTTTCCGTTTCGATTATGGTTTTGAATAAAATGATTTACATATTTACAATCTACTATTAATGGTCTACTTTGCTGTATATAAATTATTTTAATCGACTATGGGTTTTTTTTTGGGCATTCACCTTTGGTTCCATTCGAACTGTCATGTAACGTCAGCCTTTATACCGCTCAAGGTCACCTAAATATTGCAAATGTATGAAAAGTGAACCTAAGGTACACTTTTTTGACAAGTATTTTGGAGCATGTTTTTTGACGGAGTTACTCTTCCTTAGGGCCTGTATTCACTTTGATTAGTGCGAGTGCAAGTGATTAGTTCAAGAGATTAGTGATTAGTAGAAATCAAAGGACTTGCACTAATCAGTCCCTGTCCACACGTACTTTTACCTGATTACTAATCACCTGCACTAATCACTTGCACTTATTACTAATCAAAGTGAATACGGGGCTTTAGTTTTTATTATTCGTAGATTGTGGACATATTTTCATAAGCTATCTCTTTATAGACTTTTTTTTGGTCGGGAAATGCTATTTCGCATTCCCGGCAGCGTTGGGAAAGGACCACCGAGGTATGTGGGACTTGCTACGGCCGAAGAGATGGTAAGTGGCCGCAGCTGTACCCACAAACCCGACCGTGTTCCTACTACCGCGCAGGAGGGAGACGAGAGGGCCTATGAGCTCTTTATGGACTTGTCACTTGTAAATAAGATTATATTATAATAGTTTGCTTTTATTGCCGGGTTTCCTTTATCTTTTCTCAGAAGTAAATACCAAGCAGCAGTCGTTATCCCAAGCAAATAAGTTAATCGAGACAATGCCTTAAAATATACATGGTTAAAGCTGAGAACAAATTATCGGACGAACGTCCGCGGACGTTTTCATTGGATGCGGCTTGTTTCTATCTGATCAATACATTACTAGCTATGTGACCGAGCTTTGCTCGGTAATCGATAAAACACAAATAAAATGACATTTTCTAATTATTATTTTTTAACAAAAAATTAAAACCGACTTCCAAGGTAAAAACAAAAGTAATACTTATTCTCAATCTAAAAAGAATCAAATAATTCTTATTCCTTATTATAGTGGCGTCTTCAGACTTCGCCTAAACCTCAACTATTTCTGTACTCAATCTTCATGCTTTTGAAGTCGGTACCAGCCCGGAAAAGTTCTGAGATCCTTGACATAGCAATTACGCTAAGGTAAGCTGGTACCGACTTCAAAAGCATGAAGATTGAGTACAGAAATAGTTGAGGTTTAGGCGAAGTCTGAAGACGCCACTATAATAAGGAATAAGAATTATTTGATTCTTTTTAGATTAAGAATAAGTATTACTTTTGTTTTTACCTAAGAAGTCGGTTTTAATTTTTTGTTAAAAAATAGTAATTTTACCCTTTTTAGTTATAAACATAATATGAGACGACAAGGCTATAATATTATAGCTTGTTGTCTTAGAGTTGTACATATTACTAGCGGTCGCCAGCGGCTCGGCTCGCCTGGATGTCGGTTACGGCTGCAAAAAGCCTACCCAGGAAAGACTCGGTCAGCAAAATGATTCCCAGCAGGGCAATCGCGTTATTTTTAAACGTTTCAATTCACGTTCACATCTGCTTTGGTTGTGGTTCAGTTACGGTTTGGTTCCTCTGCGTCTGAACAAATTTCAGTATCGTGCTAACGTTCCAACTGTAACTCAACCTTAGATGGAACTCGAACGAAGCATAACGTTTGACCTTTAGACAGACATTGCAGCGGACCAATCAGCGCCCTTCTGATTTAGTTTTGATTGGCTTAAATATGAACAAATTTTTTCCGATGTGTTAATTGGTCAATTGACAAATTGTTTATTTACATATGGATGAATATGACACGGGTGAAGTTGTGTTGGTAGAACTTATGAGTGTGAATGATTATTACTTGGAGTTTTTAATTTACGTAGTTGAATTTGTTTAGTATACTAATGATAATATCAGCTTCCAAAGTAAATCCGATTTATTAAAATTCAAGCAAATTACTGTTATTTGAAACACACGCCAATAGATCGACAACATTATAAACTGCATATTCCACGTTTTAAATTTTTTTAGGTCAATTTTGAACTAAGATAAGTAAAAAAATAGGGTTTTGGTGCGATCTCGGCGACCGCGACGCGACTGGATGCGTTGGATCATTTGTTTCTAGCTTAACACTTAAACAGTCAATCAGTATTTCATTAATGTCAATAAATTCACTTTCAATTTTCATTTGACGTAATAGTTGTAATATTGTATTTGTGACGCGCGCCTTTTGGTTTGGCGCCAAGATTCTTACCAGACAGAGTTTATGACACGTAGATGGCCGCCGTAAAATTATTTTTACGATGATTACTCTCAAATACGGACTATAAACGCTGTAATTGATATCAATTATTTTTATGCCGCACTCTAAAAAATAAAAATACAAAACATGCAATTTTATCGATAATATCCCTATTACAATGGTGCATTACTATGTTGTCATGTCAAGTTTTGCGTCATCATTGTCATGAAATCACACAGGTTGGGCACAATAACAATAAAACTGGACTAGACCGGTGATTGTGGACAGAATATATTAATGACTTAATATTATTCAACGTGAGGATGGACGAAGAAATTAATCTAATGATAAGCCGTAAGCGCCAACAACTTTCAAAGTTCGGTTTTTGCTAAATCGTCAAAACAATATCATGACGTCTACTGTTTAATGACATACGAAGACAGATGATTATAAGGGCATTTCTCCAGATTTGGATTATTTAGTTGATTCCCTGGAACATTTTTATTTCTGCATATTTTTTAAAATCAATAATCGCATATTATTCTTCAGTGAATTATAAAAATAATTATCTATTTGGACCCTATTTCACTTCACACTTTTAGAAGATATTTTGATTTAAATTTTTCTAACCTATGGAATTATCAAAGCTAATAGAAAAAAGCTTTTTAAGCTAAAAAAAACATGTTCCATTTTAATATAAACATGTATAAAATTGACTAAAAACTAAACTTGTTCGTTAAAACCAAATACAATAAATGGAAAATTAATGTATTTGAAATATTTTGACTTTAAGAATATTTTTTTAAAAATATATTTTGCATTTTGTTGTCATTTATTTGTATCAGTATATAAAGAGAATGTAATTTATTTTAATGAAAATCAACAAATATGTACCAATTAGATAAATAAATGTAAAATATTTTGATTCCCTACTTAAAATACCCAGGGAATCATCAAAATGTATGTATAGGGAATCAATAAAAAGATAGTTTTTCCTGAACTATACAAAAACTGTACATATATATTAAATTATAAATAGGCTAACTAAAAACCATGCTCATTATCGTCGTATACATCGTGTCTAAGCAAACTTAACTTTGGAAATGACATTGTAATTAGCGAATAGGGAATCAATTGTGTAAGGAACCAAGGTCGAGGGAATCAGATATTTTCCTTTGTAACTCGGAAACGGAGCAACGAATTGTGTGACCTCCTTCCATGATGTTTAGAGGGCTACCGAACCTCCCGCCCTGCAACCACGTGCTACTCATAACTAGGGAGGTACGAGCCTCCAAGTGAAGCGTATCTAAGGGAATCACTATGTGAGCCAGGACATAACTTTGATTGGTTTTTTTCTATTTATATAACGATATATACGTTTATATACAATTGTTTTATGAATATTTTGTTTATACTCTTACGATTTATTTTCTTTGGAATTAGAATTTCATCGTATTTGTGGGATTTTTTTGGGAATCTATAGTGAATTCTGGGGACAGGACACGTTCAAGGAATCAATTTTTCGACCTTTAAAATAATTTTAATTATATTTACAATTAAGTTTTTCTAAAGAACCTAAGTGGACCAGTCAGATCACACCTTATACTAATATAAAAAAAAATACAAAGGTCTACATAATATGTAACTCTGCGGGTAGTTTATACGTCCGGACAACTAAATTCTACGGTTTGGAGAAATAGCCATAACTGCTTCTTATAAAACCACGTCACTGGCTAATCTTGGTTAAAAGTTAATTGCGAATAGTGAAGCAGAGTGAAGTTTAAACGCTAAGTTTGTATATTTTACCCCCTGCAGTCACCTCACCCTGGAGTAGGTACTATTAGTACTGATCGTTTCTCAAAATATTACGCATTGCCAAAAACAGCAAACATAACACACAACACAACACTTGAAAAACGAGAAAGATAACGAGTTGGTGCAAAGTAGCTCTCAAAGAAATTTTTAAGTAAGCTAAGTGCCAATTTCACGGTCTAAGGCGTGAAGTTAAAGGTCCGTGAAATATTATATTAATTATTAGATACCTCATACCGTATTATTAGTTTATTAGTTATTACTAGCCTATGATCCTTCACGTGGTCTACTTCTTATCTGTGCCAAATAACATAAAAAATGTTCCAGTTGTTCGCAAGATAAGCCTTTTCAAATAATTTCCCTCGTTTTTTCCACATTCTCCTTTTAGTCTTAGCGTGATAAAATATAGCCTATAGCCTTCCTTAATAAATTTCAAATCCGACCAGTAGTTCC
Source organism: Lysandra bellargus (assembly GCA_905333045.1). Classification (NCBI taxonomy): domain Eukaryota; kingdom Metazoa; phylum Arthropoda; class Insecta; order Lepidoptera; family Lycaenidae; genus Lysandra; species Lysandra bellargus. The sequence goes on from HG995342.1 coordinate 4,788,942, forward strand.
TGAGAATACCTTCAAGTTAGCCCTTTCAAATAATTTTCCCCGTTTTTTCCACATTTTCCTTTATTTCTTCGCTCCTATTATAGTTGCGTGTGTACGGTAAATTATACGGCTATTGCTGAACCAAAGATTTCCTTTGGTAGGATTGGTCCTTATGGCCCAAGGATGGATTTAAGATGTGGAGCCACCGCGATTTTTGATGTTATTTTTTTTTTAATTTTAGCAGCTTCTGCTCTGGAGGAAAATAGAGTCTCAATCTGTATAGAGGCATAAATTATGGTACTATTCCAAGTTCGGTACCATATTCGGATGACTTAAGAATGCTTAATTCATTTTAGGACTCATATTTGCACGATAAAGATGTTAAACAACGTAAAAAGAAGAAGTAGAAGAAGCATTATTTAAACGCGCTAATCTTAGTATGAGTCAGTAATTACTGGTCCGATTTGAAAAATTCTTTCAGTGTTTGATAGCCCATTTATCGAGGAAGGCTATAGGCTATATTTTATTACATAAGCGAAGAAATAGAGGAAAATGTGGAAAAAACGGGGGAAATTATTTGAAAGGGCTTATTTCACGAACTACTGGAGTAATTTTTCAGTTATTGGGCACAGATAAAAAGTAGGAACGTGAAAGATCATAGGCTATTTATTGTGGACTAATTTGTCTATAAAATATCTAATTTACGCGGGCGAAGCCGCACGGAACGTCTAGTAATATTATAAAGCTGAAAAGTTTATTTGTTTGAACGCGCTAATCTCAGGAGCTACTTCCGATTTGAAAGAATCTTTCAGTGTTTGATAGCCTATTTATCGAGGAAGGCTATAACCTATATTTTATCACGCTAAGACCAATAGGAGCAAAGATACAGAGGAAAATGTGAAAATAAAGCTGAAGAGTTTGTTAGCTAGTTTGTTTCTTTGAACGCGCTAATCTCAAGAACTACTTGTCCGATTTGAAAAAATCTTTCAGTGTTTGATAGCCTATTTATCGAGGAAGGCTATAAGCTATATTTTATCACGCTAAGAGCAATAAGAGCAAAGATACAGAGGAAAATTAAAAAAGACGGGGAAAATTATTTGAAAGGGCTAATATCTCACAGACTACTGGAGCAATTTTATGTTACTTGACATGAATATATAGTAGACTACGTGAGACATGGGTTATCAATCTGTGAAAAATATACGGTTTCCGTGAAATTTCAGATTTACGCGGACGAAGCCGCGCGGAACGTCTATTGCTCAATTCATCACCATGTCTTTGGCATGCAGAATAATGCGGCTATCAGCCTCTTTATATTAATTAAGCCCTGTCAACAGCGTTTTCGTTGGTTGAAAATCACATATTCTAATTTTTTTATTTTATTTTATTTTTACTATGTTTTATCTAAATATTATTCCAAAATTGGCATTCTAACATTCGATTCAACCTAAATCCCACGCAGTTATTGACCTCATACCTAGTCAAAGCTAAACAACAACACCCCCCCCCCCCCCCCAATACCTAAATACCAAACTCGACTATATACCTAAATCCCATGTAGTTATTGACCTCATACCTTGTTAAAGCTGAAAAAACCTCCCCCCCCCCACCTGCATGAAATATTCAGGTGGCTCCACATCGTAAACCCATCTTAGGGATATAAAGATCAATCCTACCAAAGGAAATCTTTGGTTCAGCAAAAGCCGTATTCCTCGTTTTTTTTTGTCTTGTACGCACACGACTATTAGTCTTAGCGTGATAAAATATAGCCCTGCTATAGCCTTCCTCGATAAATGGGCTATCTAACTCTGAAAGAATTACCAAAATCCGTTGCGTAGTTTTAAAGATTAAAGGGAACAAAGGAACATGAGGGGAAAATAGTGACTTTGTTTTATAATATGTATAGATATAAAATATAGATATAGATATAGATATTAGATTAGTATGGATTGTTATCTCACTCACTCTTCGTTTGAATGCAAGATACTTGTACATTTAAAAAGTAACAAGTATTTTAGATTCAGTTTCGAATTTACTGCAAAATGATTCATTGTGAATATTATCATGTATGACATCACCTGATTTTTATTCTCTGTTAGACAGCTGCCTTATTTGTTCATACAATATTCGTGTGCATGCTAACTGCTTAGTGACTAGTCTATTCGCGTTAAGAATACAGTGAATTATGCGTGCATCCAACAGATTTAGGGTAAAAAATGATTCCTATAGGGCAGTAAGTCTCAAAGTGGTCCTGGTGGACCCTCAGAGGTCCACGCGAGATTCAACGGGTGTCTACGTTGGGCCTGACAAAAATGGGCTCCACAATCGTGAGCGGGGTCCATGACAGTTCATTTGGTTTGCAGTGAAGAACTAAAACATTGGCTGATTTTTCCTATCTTATAAAGCATATACCTACCAAGACAGATTATTAATTTGTTAATAAGCAAGAAAGCTATTGTTACTTAAAATAATATGTAGCAAGTTTCATAGATAAGTATTGTACTGTACTGTACTGCTGCAGGTACTGTATAACGGTCAGGTCCAAATGGCCTAACTATAAATATTGTGTCTTTTGGAAAAAAAAATAACACTAGTCTAGTTAATAGTCATAGCGTTTAGACTTTAGACCTTTTATTTATCATTATTATTATTATTACTCTCATATCGCTTGTACTTGTACCATTTTAATTAAATGACTAAAAATGTATGTTAGTAGATAGATACCGTTACGCTGTGTCAAGGTGTATTTAAATAAATAAATAAATAAATTTATCACTAAAAGTTGATAACAATACAATGTCATAATTTTTTTAATAAAATTGTTTTTTAAAATATGACCACGTATCCGTGGCCCCAACCGCTGCGAGGCCCCAGATCAATTCATCAACTAAAGACAAAAATTACGGAACCCCACTAATCTCGTGGCTCGACTCGCGCTTGGCTAGTGTCAAACGGTACAATTTGATGTAAACATTCGAGCCATGTGCTAATTGTTCAAATAAAAACGAATTAAAAGTTTAATTGTCGACAGTGAAGGCCAGGCGCATCTGGATTCTGGATAAAGCAGACGCAGACTGTCTTGTCTCACATTGACACTGGATCTACACCTCGGAGTAAGAAATTATATAATAAAAAAGGTAGACGTTTTTTTCTCACTCCTTGGATATACAGAGTCTGCCAAAACAAAAACCGGCCAAGTGCGAGTTGGACTCGCCCATGAAGGGTTCCGCAGTAGCAATAAGGTTTATTTCTATAAAATTAAAAGGTTTTTTATTTAATTTTATATTTTAGTTGATTTAATGAAAGTTAAATTAAGGTTTACCATTTATGACGTATAAAAAAACTACTTGTTAGATCTCGTTCAAACCAATTTTCGTTGGTAGTTTTTATAATAATGTACATCATATATTTTTTTTAGAATAATCATGCCCCTACTTTAGAAGTTAGAGGGGGGGACACACATTTTACCACTTTGGGAGAGTCTCTCTCGTAAACTATTCAGATTAGAAAAAAATGATATTAGAAACCTTAAGAGCCCGTACTCTCTTTTCTACTGCTCTCTTCACACTCTCGTCTTTCATATGCCAGGTGAAAAGGGACGATCGCCAAGTTAGCGGGCAGATAGAGGTTTTCTGTTTTTAAAGGGTTTTTTTTATATTAAAATGGTAAAAAGTAATTCCAACATTGTATAGGCGACTTTCTCAACAGTACATTGTATTTTTTTCATACCGTTAAGACGTCAATACTATCCATAAACAGGCGATATTCTAAACCTTTTACAGCAAAAATCACAAAACTGTCGCGGGTTTGAGTTGGATTATTTAAAGATACTTAAAAAAAAATAAAAAATCTAGCTCCAACATTAGATTATAATTGAAATGATCTTACATGTTGTGCATTAAAACTTATAGAAATACTGTATTTTAACTGTTAAATCACGTCTGTTAAATGTGTGAAATCGGCAAAATTTCGTATACGGACTCTTAATATGATTGAAGACCTATCCATAGATACTTACCCTATACGCATAGGTTAGACGAAAAAAAATTTTTTTGTTTCAGTTGTACCTATGGAGAGTGGAGACTCCTAAAATTTTTAATAATTTTTCCATTTTTGTATCAAAATCTTAATGCGGCTCACAGACTACATCTACTTACCAAGTTTCAATAGTATAGCTCTTATAGTTTCGGAGAAAAGTGGCTGTGACATACGGACGGACAGACAGACAGACAGACATGACGAACCTATAAGGGTTCCGTTTTTGCCATTTTGGCTACGGAACCCTAAAAACGAAGGGTAACAAAACTTAGCGATAATATTCTAGGGCAGCGGCCCTCAAACTCTCTTGTTGGCGGACATTAAACGGTATTTTTATGTCCAATTATTGTTTCTATTTTGTTTTGTTATTGTTAGAAGCCAGATAACTATATACTTATATGTTACGCTCAAAGACCGAAATCGCTCAGTGAGCGAAAAAATAGCTCACAACGCGTTGTGGTTACAGTGAAACAGCCACGACGCGAATTTCGCGTCGTGGCCGTTTTCATTAGAGCCACGACGCGAAATTCGCGTCGTGGATGTTTCACTGTAACCACAACGCGTTGTGAGCTATTTTTTCGCACGACGCGTTCTGGCAATCACAAAAAGGCCATAACGCGAAATTCGTGTCGTGATTGATATGCTATTCGTTTTTCTTGATTTGTTCTTGATTGATTCATCATCATCATCATTCAGTATGGAAGATTATATTTGAATTACCATGCGTACTATAAAATATTTTTTCTTTTACTAAATCACTGCATAACGTGTTTATCATTATTATTTATAAAATATCCATAGTTTTATACTAGCCGTACGAATAATTATTATTAATGTCTGTCTCTCTGTCTGTCTGGCGCAATGTAGTAGCGGACATCAACTAGTATTTAAATTATATTAATTAAAATAAAACTATATTCTTATTATTTATTAAATTTTTATTAATTATTAACAAACAACACGTTGAGCCAGACAGGCAGACAGATAATATCAGTACGGATAGTATTGAACTATGGATATTTTATAAATAATATAATGACAAGCACGTTATGCAGTGATTTAGTAAAAGAAAAAATATTTTGTAATATGCGTGGTAATTCAAATATAATCTTCTATACCTATGGATGATTAATCAATCAAGAACAAATCAAGAAAAATGAATAGCATACTAGCCACGACGCGAATTTCGCGTTATGGCCTTTTTGTGATTGCCAGAACGCGTCGTGGGCGTTTTCATTAGAGCCACAACGCGAATTTCGCGTCGTGGCTGTTTCTCTGTGACCACAACGCGTTGTGAGCTATTTTTTCGCTCACTGAGCGATTTCGGTCTTTGAGCGTAACATATATATATTTATTTATAACTAATAAAATTGAAATAATAATTTTAATTGATGAAAAAATCCTAATTGCATTATTTACATGAAAAGTTCTTGAATGCCTTTGATTGTTCATAAAAAGTAAAAAAATCAAAAGTTTTGAATTTTTCTATTAGGGATCTCTTCTAAGTCCTTTTAAGATTAGCTCATAAGAATAAAAAAACCTGGATTTCTTGTTTTGAAATAATCAGCGTTTTATGTTAAAATTAAAATGGTGACCATTAAAAAAAATTAAGAACAGCATAACAATTAAACAAATTGTGATAATTTATTTTTGTTGACGGATTATTGTTTATTGATGTCTACTTAGTATCCAATTTTTTTCCTTGATATTAATATTTAATCAGTTAAAATATTTTTTTAGTTAACGTGGTAGATTGCGGCAAATCACGCGAAACCCGAACTACGCGTGTTTACCGTTACTTTAGACGTTATAAGGATTGTTGGTACAGTTCTAGGAGTTAAGACTTTTTTTTTAGGAAATTTCCTGCTCTTTAAGGATCTATTTTCAAGTTTTGACTATCTCAAATAGTTATTGAAATCTATACTAATATTATAAATGCGAAAGTATCTCTGTTTGTCTGTCTGTCTGTCTGTCTCGCTTTCACGCCAAAACTACCTAACCGATTGTAATGAAATTTTGTACGCAGATAGTCTAAAGCCTGAGAAAGGACATAGGCTACTTTTTAACTGGAAAAAAGGGTTATAAGGGGGTGAAAATGCATAAATTTGTTCAAATCAAGTTAGTTCCAACAACTCATAACAGATGGCGCCAAGAGTCGCCTAGATCGCGCTATCGCTTGCTCATACGTATTTCTATAATAGGTGGTACCGTTGTCAAGTAGAGCTTTTCGATTCTTACGATTGTTATACATATAATTAAATAACTCACCTACCAACATAGATATCAGAAACAACAGCGCCAAAACTACTGAACCGATTGTAATTAAATTTTGTACACAGATAGTATAAAGCCTGAGAAAGGACATAGGCTACTTTTTAACTGGAAAAAGGGTTGTAAGGGGGTTTTTATGCGTAAATTTGTTCAAACTTCAAATTAAGTTAGTTCCAAAAACTCATAACAGATGGCGCCAGGAGTCGCCTAGATCGCACTATCGCTTGCTCATACGTATTTCTATAATAGGTGGTACCATGTTAAATAAAGATTTTCGATTCTTTCGATTGTTATACACGTTATTATTTAACTCACCTTTTTTATGAGTCAAGTATCAAGTACAAAATATGATAAATATTGAATAGTTTATGGGTAAAGCCATAGAGTACTGGTAAAGCTAAAGTTGTGTAATAGGGGGCTAAATAAGCTTTAAAATTTGGTATAAAAAAGATTAATTTAAAAAAAAAGCTGTTTTGGGTATTTTCATTTGAGGGATACCAGGGTTTTAAAAATCTTGTAAATTTGAGACCAATTTTGTTGACACCGGCGCGGCGGGTCACATCGCGCGCTATAAACAAGTCCACGCGGACGAAGTCGCGGGCAACAGCTAACTTATTATATAATTTATTAAAACCTTTCTTTTTTTGTTTACTTTATTGTTTATAACTTTTGCATTTTTTTTCAGCCCGCTTGGAATTTTGATAGAATCTTCTAGATGGTATTCCAAATCGAATGAGCCTAAAATCATAATTTTCGGTGCATGAGATCAGGTTTTGAGGAAAATGGCACTTGTAAACCAGACTACTGGGGCTAAACGCCACATCAAGTACTCTCAAAGTGTGTTCCACGGAGCTCTAGTGCTCCGCAAGGGCCTTGTAAGCCTCCGTCAGCGACGCATTTTTTAGAAATTTCAACTTATACCAACATGGAAACAATTGATTCTAAGAAAAAATATAGTTTTGTTGGGGTCAAAAATTAGTCTTCTTAAGAGGGTTCCAGCCACCCTGGAACACCCACCCACATGTTAATTTATTTTACACAGAACTGTATCTTCAGAGTCGGCCACGCACACATTCTTACGCCTGTCAAATTAAATGGTATGGACTAGCGTAATATTGTGTGCGTGCGGAGTGCGGACCGTGTACATGCAGTCAGCTGGCCGACTCTGGTTTTGTGTATGGTGGGACTCCGTCCGCCTTTTTTTACACGTCCATGTCTCTACAGTAAATGTTATCATAGTAAAAGGATGGGAAGTAGGGTAACTCCGACCCAATCCGCGATTTAATTACCTACTGTAGGGTTGTCAATTTTAGGCGGCGGCGCGGCGGCGCGGCGGCGCGGCGGCGCGGTTGTGATGTGGGAGCGGCAAGCGGCTGTCCGCGCTTCGTTCGCAACCGCATGAACGGTCTTCCGACTTTTAATAATAATAAGTGACTCTTGATTGTCCATATTTCGGCCAATTTTCGTGCATATTTGCATGCATATTTCGGCACTTGGATCGTGCATATAATCCGATGTCTAAATAAAATTATAAATATACCCTTTAAAACAACATTAAAAACTAACGCCTGTCTCTTATAGATAGAGATCAACTACGATAACATGGCGCGCCCCTCCAAAATTCAAAACTTTTGAAGTGCGTTGTCAAAACGTTTGAAGTGCGTTGTCTTGCGCGGTAGGCCAGTTATGATTAGTTGACCAACAAATCTTGGTAATAAGTGACGTTAACTGAAATATTACGTGTACTGTGATTGGTTGAATACTTACTACATACAAACTCTTTCATAAGGATGTGACTACACACATTGAAACAGTCATTTGGAGGGGCGCGCCAAGTTATCGTAGTTGATCTCTACCTACTATATTCTATAAACAAATCTGTTGTTATGATTCGAATTTTGCTTTATGTGTTTAATTAATATCTGATTTACAATTATCACACAGCAATATTTATTACTCCTGCGAGTATGATTGGACATTTTTGATTCGTTTGGCGCGGCGTGCCGCGTGGCGCGACGCGGGCGTGCAGCGTAAAGTGTTAGCCCCGAGTCCCGACTGGTATGGTCCGAAAACGGTCCGAGATTTTAATAAGTGTGCGTGGGGCGACGCATTGATACTATGGCGCACACATACAAGCCGCGCGCGGTGCCTTTGTAATTTGTATGAAGATAACTTACTTCCCCTCCTTATACTATGATGTTATTATTGTTTCCACTATATAACTAATAACTATAGAGAACATCTAGACCGAATTTCGATAATATTATGTGGTTTGCATAAAAATTCGACTAACCGTGCATTTTTATATATGAACTACCTGTAGCCCTGTACCCTCCTAGGCTTGAAGTACTTATCTCTTTATGCCCATCAAAATCAACTTTAGCGTGCTAAGCGCGAAAAGATAACAGACAGACAGACATTAAGTGAAACATTGAATATTTATTGGTGACATTGTAGGTCAGACACAATATCTGGAATCTGGATATAGCATAGACATTGGACACGCATGGACATAGCGGATACAATAACAATAAACACGATCCGCTATTTTATATTGTGACGTTTCTAGCACTAGAGCAGGGTTTCCCAAAATGGTCTCCGCGGAACCTGAGGGTACTTAAATTTACACAATCCGGGCATAATAAAAAATATTTCGAATTGTCGAAATTATCACCTACTTAGTAAAAACCGACTTTTACGGTAGTAGTTGAATACTAAGAAACTTTATCGCATATCTTTAACTCTACAAATTATAATAATGGCCGTACCAACGCGACGGTGTTTAGATTGGTTGGTGTTTCTTAAAAATTTAGGAACATCTGGACTGTCTAGAGCTCGGTTGAGGGAATTTGGGTCCTGTTAAACTGGAGGACCGTAAACTCTAGACTCTAGACTCTAGAGCTTGTACACTTACGTCACAGTATAAAATAAGGATACGCTTCATATATTTTATCGACACCACTTAGGTACTAGTTACTATGTCATTCGCTATTATCGACGGCAAATACATTTCAATGCGAGTCTTATCGCCGTGTATTATTTATATATAACATTATTATTTAAACTACACACTCGCTATCATAACATTTAGTTGCTCTCAATTTTTTATTACAACTGAAGGAAACCCCATTCCACCGCGGCGCACGCTGTGCACGGCCACGCGCACGCGTGGACGTGCGGATTTATTTCTTAGACTTGAGTCAATTCGTGCGTAGCGTGTCCGTGGGTTGCAGCGGACACCATGGGCGTACCCAGGGGGGCAGGGGGGGGGGGGGCAGCTGCCCCCCCTGAAAGGTAAAATGAACGTCAATTTTCCTGGAAAGTGAAAATTCAAAACGTGCTGTCTAAAATGAAGTGTTGGAAGCAAAATATCTTTTAAGGCCGTTCGAAAAGACTGATTTTTAGGCTTCCAGTATGAAGAAATTATGTGGAATTCTCTTACACCAAAATTAACGAAGACTCAAAAAGGAAGAAAGTAAAAAAATAACCGAACATAATATTGAAAAATGGCAAGGTAATTCTGTAAAAAAATCTTGAATATTACCATAAAAATACACTTCAAATTCGAATATCTCGTAATTTTCAATGACAATAGGATAGGATAGCTTTTTTATAGTTCTAAGGAAATAACGGAATAGTTTTTTAATAAATTATTAAAATAAATTAAATAGTCATTAATAAAATAAAATGTATAATTTTCTCCTATTTCGCCCTATCAAGGACACGGCGAGCGTCGTAACCGCCACTGTACAATGCGCGTTGATATGAATATAATTACAGCGAAAGTATTACGTTTTATTAAAATGTTTATAGTTTAAAACCTTTTAAATATTGTGCTTTATATCTCATATTTTTCTACACTGCCTTATTATATTGAAACTAGGTAAACCGAGAGTCACGAAATAACAAAACGGGCTTGGTCCTCGCCTTAAGTCGGCTGATTGATAAAAGATTTCAATATACCAGACCGAATATCATGGTTTATATACCTGTACCCAGGACTTCAGCGCGGGGGGGGAGGGGTGCAAGAGCATGCTGCCCCCAATACATATTTCTGTTTTATTGTAATTGGAATTTCATGTCTAAAAATACCTATGCTTATTTTAATACATAATATTTATTAATATCTATTTATTTTTATTAAATAATGTGTGGAACGTAGTTAAATAAGCCCAGCGCTTCTCAAACTTTAACTCGTTGCATATTGTTTATGAAGAAAATCACGGAACAATACATCGTGTTGCTTTTAGATTTTATTTTTATAATATCTAGTCTCATCAAGCGTCTAGACCACGTAGTGTTTGATGCTCGACCTGCCAGAAAATAAAGGTTATCTTTATTGACTTTGACTAACAGAATAAATTTGTAAAAAAGTTGGCAATATAAATAAATTTTGGCAAACCACCAGACGCACGCGCAGACGTCTCCAAGGATTTTCTAAATGTGACTTATGTAATGAGGTCAATATGGAATCGAAAAGTACGTATTTGGCGCATTTTCACTGTGTTTACCGTAGAGCCAAACTTTCATAAAAACCAAATAAAAACGAATCTGCCTTGCCGGAAAGGAACTGTCTCTCGTGTCTTCCTTACGGAGATTCCGTAATTTACCGTATTTCAAGCCTTATAAACTCATCATTTGAAAGCTACAAAGTTATAATAAAAATACAGCAATAATCTTCAGTATATCAACATTCCTTTCCCCGTTTTAAATTTTCTATTTTTGTTTATTATACTAATAGTCGTGTGCGTACAAGACAAAAAAACGAGGAATACGGCTTTGAACCATAGATTTCCTTTGGTAGGATTGATCTTTATATCCCTAAGATGGGTTTACGATGTGGAACCACCTGAATATTTCATGCAGGTGGGGGAGGGGAGGTTTTTTCAGCTTTAACAAGGTATGAGGTCAATAACTACATGGGATTTAGGTATATAGTCGAGTTTGGTATCATTTTCAATTGAATCGAATGATTCAATGCCAGTTTTGGAATAGTATTTAGATAAAAGATAGTAAAAATAATATAAAATAAAAAAAATAGAATATATGATTTTCAACCATCGAAAACGCTGTTGACAGGGCTTAATTAATATAAGGAGGCTGATAGCCGCATTATTCTGCATGCCAAAGACATGGTGATGAATGTAGCAATAAATATATTAATATTACTAGACGTTCCGCGCGGCTTCGTCCGCGTAAATCTGAAATTTCACGGAAACCGTATATTTTTCACAGATTGATAACCCATGTCTCACGTAGTCTACTATATATTCATGTCAAATAACATAAAATTGCTCCAGTAGTCTGTGAGATATTAGCCCTTTCAAATAATTTTCCCCGTTTTTTTACACTTTCCTCTGTATCTTTGCTCTTATTGCTCTTAGCGTGATAAAATATAGCTTATAGCCTTCCTCGATAAATAGGCTATCAAACACTGACAGATTTTTTCAAATCGGACCAGTAGTTCTTGAGATTAGCGCGTTCAAGGAAACAAACTAGCTAACAAACTCTTCAGCTTTATTTTCACATTTTCCTGTATCTTTGCTCCTATTGGTCTTAGCGTGATAAAATATAGGTTATAGCCTTCCTCGATAAATAGGCTATCAAACACTGAAAGATTCTTTCAAATCGGAAGTAGCTCCTGAGATTAACGCGTTCAAACAAACAAACTTTTCAGCTTTATAATATTACTAGGCGTTCCGTGCGGCTTCTTCATTCTTAAGTCATCCGAATATGGTACCGAACTTGGAATAGTACCATAATTAATGCCTCTATACAGATTGAGACTCTATTTTCCTCCAGAGCAGAAGCTGCTAAATTTGCAAATATGCCGTATAATTTACCGTACACACGCAACTATAATGATATCAACTTCCAAAGTAAAACCGATTTATTAAAAATTCAAGCATACATTCAGCATCTCCTATTTAGTATTTACAAAATACTGTTATTTGAAACACACGCCAATAGATCGACGACGAATTCCACGTTTTAAGTTTTTTAGGTTAATTTTGAACTAAGATTATAGTAAAATAATAGTATTTTAAAAAGATAAGACCGACTTCAAATTTTTGTGCGTAATTAAGAATCAAAATTCCCTATCCCAAAAACTACCGAACCGATTTTGATGAAACTTGCAGTATTCCCTAAGTTGAACAATACCTAGTACAATGAAAAAAGAATCACTAAAATCGGACTTATGGTTCCGGAGATATGCGTGCACAAACATAAAAACATACATACATACATACATACATACACTTTTTCAGAAGCTGTCATAGATTAACATATACAAAAACTGGGCAGTTCTGGAAATATTACATACATACGCGTCGAATTGATAACCTCCTTTTTTTGAAGGCGGTTCAAATAGGTTTTTGGTGCGATCTCGGCGACGCGGCAAATGTATGGTCAAGGTCGTTTGCTCGGGGGATGGCCTTAAATTAGCTCTGCTCAGTGTTCTACTTATATGTATGTTACGCTCAAGGACCGAAAACACTCAGTGAGCGGAAATATAGCCCACAACGCGTTGTGGTCACAGTGAAACAGCCACGACGCGTTCTGGCAATCACAAAAAGATCATGACGCGAAATTCGTGTCGTGGCTGATATGCTATTCGTTTTTCTTGATTGATTAATCATCCATAGGTATGGAAGATTATATTTGAATTACCACGCGTACTGCAAATATTTTTTCTTTTACTAAATCACTGCATAACGTGTTTATCATAAATTTAATTTTACATAATCTTATATATAAGATTCTCGTGTCACAAAGTTAGTCCACGAACTCCTCCGAAACGGCTTTACTGATTTTTACCAAATTTTATATGCATATTCAGTAGGTCTGAGAATCGGCTACTGGGTACTTTATATATTGATAAGTGCATTTGTTAAATAAATAATAGTAAATTATTAGAACCTGAGACTGACGGCGACCATTGTTTATGCGACGGGATAGCCATCGACGTTGCCATGGTCACATACTTATTTAGTCACTTCAATAAAATAATATGGCAAATATATTATTGCAAAGCAACGTTTGCCGGGACAGCTAGTATTTTATATAATCTTAATCTTAAATGGGTACATTTATGCCTGAAATAAAGACATTTTATTTATTTTATTTATTACTTATAAAATATCCATAGTTTTATACTATCCGTTCTAATATTATTACTGTCGGTCTCTCTGTCTGGCGCAACGTAGTAGCGGGCATCAACTAGTAGTAGTATATTTAAATTATATTAATTAAAATAAAACTATATTTTAGTATTTATTGAGATCAGATTACTTTATATGTATTTAAAAAAACAACAACACATTGCGCCAGACAGACAGATAATATTAGTACGGATAGTATGGAAGTACCCTATGGATATTTTATAAATAATATATGTGTAATGATATTACCACGATATGCAGTGATTTAGTAAAAGAAAAAATATTTTGTAGTACGCGTGGTAATTCTTTAATCATCCATACCAATGGACGATTAATCAATCAAGAACAAATCAAGAAAAACGAATAGCATATCTGCCACGACACGAATTTCGCGATATGGCCTTTTTGTGATAGCCAGAACGCGTCGTGACCGTTTTCATTAGAGCCACAACGCGAATTTCGCGTCGTGGCTGTTTCACGGTGACCACAACGCGTTGTGAGCTATTTTTTCGCTCACTGAGCGATTTCGGTCTTTGAGCGTAACATATATATACGTATTATTTCTATCAAATTAATTTTTCGATCGCGGATCAGCCCTAAGTAAATACATGTACACACAATAATAGGAAGGTGTGAGAGTACAACGACTATCTAAAACGGAGTTTTTCACGCTATTTCTTCAATAACATAATAAGAATGCACTACGCTTTTAATGAATGAAATCCATTGAGAAGTACAGACATCATTCAACTGCTTCACCGACACTCAATGGTGCTAAATTACTTTTTGAGCAAAGATTACTAGCTGTAAAAATAACATAATATGTAATTATAATTTTCAATTTTATTTTGTGTACAAAACCTGATTTGAGAATGAAAAACGGACAAGTACAAGTGTGTAATAGCCTAGTAAATGAATGCTCAAAATGGGGGTGTGGTTGGAAAAGTTGAAAGCAAAAATTAGGACTACGGAACTTTGTTTGGACTAGTTAAGAGATAAACATACTAAAAGTCCTGACCCCTCCGTGGTGAGCTGGAGGGGAGGGGGGGAAAAGGACCATTTTTTTGGTTTTTTGACTAATTTTCGAAAACGGTGCTTCGTACGAAATTTTATTGTACTACATAAGAAAACCTAATAAAATTCTCTACAATTTTGTATCTATCTCTAATCGTTGCCTAGCGATAGCTATGAGCTTCTAAATGTGGTAGATTTTCAAACACACACATCAATACGACCTAAGGATGGTTGTATTTTCTAAAATATCAGGAATTTTTTAAGACAGTAAAAAGATGAAAGATAGCTTATTTTATGGTCTTTTATAAAACATAAAAAACTTTTCTGGATTTTCTTGTCTCTAAGAAAAAAACATTGATTTTTCAATGGCCATAGAAAAGTCGTATACAAACAAATCTTTACTTCGTACATTCTTATGAGAAAAAATCTTCTACATTTTTATTGCCAATAGTCAAATTAATTATAATTAATCCTAATCTATGGTTAGTGCAGACTCTTTTTACCTAAAAATCCATTTTTTGAGTCTTTCTGCGGTATGAAGCTCAATGTTCTTTGTAATTTCGAGTAACCATTTTTCCTGTTATCTAAGTTACAAAAAAATCTCTTAAATGATTTCATCATAGCCTGTTCTAGTCATCATTAGACCGAATTTATGTAAGAACAGCCTGTAGACCAGTCCAAAACCAGAATAATCTGGTCAAATCAACCCAAAATTAAGCAGATGCGATCAGTAAGAAGGCTCCAGGACAGCAACCAGTCTCTAGAAACCGACCAAACCGTGCCGAAGGGGGAACCTTAGGAATAGGTATTAAGATGTAACTAAATAGGGAATAGGTATTAAGATGTTCCATGTGATGTCAAAATATTTTGTTTTCCAGCATCCCGATCTGGAAAATGCGGAAGGTTGCTTTTTCATGAGTTTGGAAGATTGACCATGGTAACACCTTATGACGCGAATAATGGCTCTCCAGACCCGGCTGACGATATCAGTACACCGGAGAATTATCTAAACACGTGATTATAGTAAACCCAGATGAAATTCAAACCGGTGTTTTTAACAGCACCAGCATCAGAGACAATTTCTTAGTGATACCATTGCATGGTCCATCTCCCAAACTCATGAAAAAGCAACCTTCCGTATTTTCCAGATCGGGATGCTGGAAAACAAAATATTTTGACATCATATGGAACATCTTAATGGGAACCATTCGGCACGGTTTGGTCTGTTTCTAGAGACTGGTTGCTCTCCTGGTAAAATCGGTCTATTGTGACTAGAACAGGCTATGATGAAATCATTTAAGAGATTTTTTTGTAACTTATATAACAGGAAAAATGATTATTCGAAATTACGAAGAACATTTAGCCTCATACCGCAGAAAGACTCAAAAAATGGATTTTTAGGTAAAAAGAGTCTGCACTAACCATAGATTAGGATTAATTATAATTAATTTGACTATTGGCAATAAAAATGTAGAATATTTTTTCTCATAGGAATGTAATTTTCAGTTTTATAAAACGAAGTAAAGATTTATACGACTTGTTTATGGCCATTGAAAAATCAATGTTATTTTCTTAGAGACAAGAAAATCCAGAAAAGTTTTTTATGTTTTATAAAAAACCATAAAATAAGCTATCTAGATTAGGATTAATAATTATTATTAATTTGACTATTGGCAATAAAAATGTAGATTTTTTCTCATAAGAATGAAATTTTCAGTTTTATACGTGGGAGAGCCATGCTTCGGCACGAATGGGCCGGCTCGACCGGAGAAATACCACGTTCTCACAGAAAACCGGCGTGAAACAGCGCTTGCGCTGTGTTTCGCCGAGTGAGTGAGTTTACCGGAGGCCCAATCCCCTACCCTATTCCCTTCCCTTCCCATCCCTACCCTCCCCTATTACCCTATTCCCTCTTAAAAGGCCGGCAACGCACCTGCAGCTCTTCTGATGCTGCGAGTGTCCATGGGCGACGGAAGTTGCTTTCCATCAGGTGACCCGTTTGCTCACCCGTTTTGCGAAAAAAAAATGGCCATTGAAAAATCAATATTTTTTTTTAGAGACAAGAAAATCCAGTTTTATAAAAGACCATAAAATAAGCTATCTTTCATCTATTTACTGTCTTCAAAAATTCCTGATATTTCAGAAAATACAACCATCTTTAGGTCGTACTGATGTGTGTGTTTGAAAATCTACCACTTTTAGCAGCTCATAGCTAGGCAACGATTAGAGATAGATACAAAGTGTAATGGACAAAGTTGTAGAGAATTTTATTAGCTTTTCTTATGTAGTACAATAAAATTTCGTACGAAGCACCGTTATCAAAAATTAGTCAAAAAACCAAAAAATTGATCCTTCTTTTCCCCCCACCCTTCCGGCTCACCTCGGAGGGGTCAGGACTTTTAGTATGTTTATCTCCTAAGTCCTAACTAGTCCAAAAAAAGTTCCGTAGTCATAATTTCTGCTTTCGACTTTTCCAACCAGAATCATCCTTTACTAGGCTATATATAAGTAATTAAATATAATATTTAAAGTTAAAGTGACACATTTAATACAAATAACAGGCAAGGCCTTCAACTATCAGATGAAGTTTTTGGGTTAGTTTAACTTTTTGACCCTACATTAGCATACATTTTGGATATAAAGTAAGTGGTTATTAAATTAAGTATGCAAGCATGTCATAATAAATTATAGCAATTACCAACTGATAAAATAAAATGTATGTTAAGGTTAACTACCTACTATAAGAATTATTACTTTTACAAATTGTTTTTCCAAACATTTTCAGTGCGGTCAACGTTTTCCCCATTTTCTCTACATTTTGGGAGGTATTTGTAACATTATATGCACGATCAAAGTGCCGAAATATACATGCAAATATGCACGAAAAATCGCCGAAATATGCACAAAATATGCA
Organism: Lysandra bellargus; assembly: GCA_905333045.1. Lineage (NCBI taxonomy): Eukaryota > Metazoa > Arthropoda > Insecta > Lepidoptera > Lycaenidae > Lysandra > Lysandra bellargus. The sequence goes on from HG995342.1 coordinate 4,806,321, forward strand.
CAATCAAAAGTCACTTAATGTTAAAATTTATTATTTTATTAAGAGTTTTCCGGTGGTGCCGTTAATAAAAGCGCAGATTTTTTAAATTTCATCAAATGCAGGATTTATAATTTCTTAATACAGTACCAATAATAATTTTCTACCAACATTTTCCGATTGCTATCTTAATGCCCATAAGTTTATTAAATGGTTAAAGTCTACTTTATTCAATTTTTTTACTAATGTTTCCAACTACAAAGAAAAATTTTGTTTGTAGAAAGATATTTAAATACGGTCTATTGGGTTTATTGCGTAAAGATATTGTACCTATTGGGTGTATTGGATGTATTCTTGAAATGGGGATGGTGCCACATATTTGAAGTGTTTTGATCTATCGTACCTCTGTTTTGTGGCCTCGGTGTGTGTTATGATAGCTAGTTTGGAGACTGCAAGGGCATAAAACTACCGAAATATGCACTATCAACGAAAAATTGCCAAAATATGCACTATCGCCTAAAAAGTGCCATTATATGCATTTGCATATGCAAGTATGCAAATGCATATAATCCGATGTCTAATTATAATATTATAAATGCGAAAGTGTGTCTGTCTGTCTGTTACCTCTTCACGCCCAAACCGCTGAACTGATTTTGCTGAAATTTGGTATGGAGATACTTTGAGTCCCGGGAAAGGACATAGGGTACTTTTTATCCCGGAAAAATGTACGGTTCCCGCGCGATAAACGAATTTTGGCGCAACGGAGTTCCGGGCGTTATCTTGTACCTTAAATATTTTTCTACAATTATTTATTTACAGAAATTAACAAAGTAACAACAGATCACAAAAAAAAATTAAGTAAGTATGTATAAAGTTTGAGAATCACTGAACCATTTTCTTATCTTTAATTTTTATCCTAGACATCATCTTTTGCGCCAAAGTATTTGTGGAATAATTTCTCATGTTTAAAAACTAGTGTCCGACCGAAGCTTCGGCTTCGGCTTCGGCCGCCTTCGGCCCAAAAAACCATCTTAGGCGAAACCTTCGGCTTCGGCCTAAAACCTGGCCAAAGCCGAAGGTCCGAGCAACCGTCGAAATTGAACGAACTGTTACGAAAGACTGAGTGAGTCGTGAGAGAGCGACGGACCGGTCGTGTATGCAGAGGCCGCTAGGAGTCACTGTCAAATACAATAAACAAACACTTACTTATTAATAAATAATTTTATTATTTATTAAGAAGTTAGAGTTTATTTTATTTATTAGTCTAGTTTCGGTCTAGTCGAGTAAAACGAAGACTGATTGATTGGTCTAATTATTGTTATTTCTGAAATAATAAAGAATTAATTATTATTTTTTACAATATAGGTAATTAATAAATAAATCACAAACTTTTATTACCATCTCTAAATCAAATTCTTTATGAGACACTCAATAGGTATAGAGGTAAGCCTTTAATATTGAAGTTTTGAAATAATTTTAATATTAATACCTAATAGTTGTAGCTTGTAGACATGATATAAAACAAAATTAATTACTAAAAGTCAAGAGATTAAGACTATAAACCTTCGGCTTCGGCCAAAAACAGACCTTCGGTCGGACACTATAATAAAAACTAGTGTCCAACCGAAGCTTCGGCTTCGGCCACCTTCGGTCAAAAAAACCACCTTCGGCAAAACCTTCGGCTTCGGCCTAAAACCCGGCCGAAGCCGAAGGTTTCGCCGAAGGTCCGAGCAACCATCGGAATTGAACGAACTGTTAAAAAACTGAGTGAGTACTGAGTAGTGAGAGAGCGACGGACCGTTCGTGTATGCAGAGGCCGCTGGGAGTCACTGTCAAATACAATAAATAAAAACTAGCTTCTTAATTATTTATCAAATTATTAATTTAAAAGATTACTAATAAATATAAGATTGTTAATCCTTCAATCGCGGATTCTTGGAAATCTATTGTTATTCTATAATTGTTGTCGCGATCACCGATGCGACAACAATAGACATACTGATTGATTGGTCTAATTATTGTTATATTTGTGAAATATAAAAAAAAATTATTTACAAATAATTAATAAATAAATCACAAAAAGACAAACTTTTATTACCATCACTAAGGCCCGTATAAATAGTTGGCTCTCATCAGTAAGAGCGCGCTTAAAATGTGTTTTAAGCTGCTATCCTTATTAATAAACCTCACTTGAGTACAGCTTTTGAGTGCCTTTGATCAAGTGAGTGAGCACTAATTAATAAACCAAAATCTTGCACTCAACTGTGCTGTCAAACTGTCGCTTGAGCGGGCGACGTATTAATAAACGAAATCTTGCACCCAAGTGTACTGTAAAACTGTTGCTTGAGTGGCTAATTCTTGAGTGTGGGCAGACCTTGACTTAAGCGCGCTCAGGGATACCAATTTAGGGATTTTTGAACTTTCCCACAATTAGGAGAAAAATACCATCTTAGGGATACCATCGTAGGGATTTTTCTCACAATTAGAAGATAAAAAAACTCATTTTACGAGTATTTTCTGGGATATTGAATGCTTACTTTTAAACATAAAATTAATATACGAAGCTGTTATGTGCGTAAATCTATTTAAAACGAATTTACAGTGTATAATATATTTTGACCTTAGTTCGGGGTAAGGGTAGTCATCACTTTACATTACTTATTGTATTCTATTCACTAATAAATACAATACATACAACAAAATATTTAAGTTAAGAAATTACAGGTTTAATGCCAACGTAAGGTTATATTCATAATATATTGCCTAATGACTTCGTCATCAGTAGATGAATAAGTAAGATTGACTTGCTCTGTGCTGAAAAGTCAGTTTCTAACTATTATAGTCCAAAAGACACAATTGGGATGGATTTTATTTGATAAATTCTTTAACCTTTTCAAACACCACAAGTATAAGGTAGGGATTATAAAAAACAAAATACTCTTTTACTTAATTATTAGGTATCTTTATTTTTAACTAGGGTAAATGACTAGTAGATTGGACAGTACTAGTCATTGGAAAAAGCACAAAAACACCATATTTATTAATGTTGCTTTAAAAACTGACTGTTCTTCTTTAAAAACAGACGTTCTTTTACTTTAAAAACAGGAAATTTTTAAAGCAACATTAATAAATATTGTGTTTTTGTGCTTTTTCCAATGACTGGTACTGTCCAATCTACTAGTCATTTACCTTAGGATAATATAATAAATCATAATATTTTAGAACTACAAAACAGTTATACCTATACATTATACAAAACAGTATAACTAACTACACACTTTGTGTATCTTTGGCGCCTGCACTAGACTGAGCGTGCCTTCAGATCACTAATATTTTATTTAAATTATAAAATTAAAACAAAACAACCTCTTAGCCACAGAAACAAAACAAAATATTTAAAGTATCTATTAATAGAAAATGAAAATTTTTAATATTTAAAGTATACACTGCGTCTGTGTTATCAAGTTCTAAAGTAAAGAAAAAAGGTAAACTTTAAACTTCATTGTTAATTAAGTTGGATGTAGAAGGTCCAAAGAATATTTCACATAACTTACTGAAAGATACAAATGGATCAATGAAACTTCAGAGCTGGATATAAGTAGTTATAACTACATAGAGTTATGAATAACATCATCTTGCCAAGATCTTATGGTTAGAATTAGATAAACTCACACAGTTTTGTGTGAGCTGTTGATTAATATAATCTATAATTTTGCTAACAAAATTACTATTAAGTTTATTATGTATTCAAAAATTTGTTTATGATACAATAAGGTAGAAAGATAGATAGAAAATTCTTTATTTGTACAAACTAAACTAAATTACAATTTAAAATAAAACAATAGGTATAGGAATACATGTAACATACAAACAGGCGGTCTTACCGCTGAAAGAGGTTTAAATAAAAGACAGTGTCAAATCTTTTCTTGTTACCAGTAGAAAGTTGTACATATATTTTAGGAAATTAAAATGTAATAAGACACTGAACAAATTCAAAGCTTATAATATTTTTATACTTACTTATATTATTATGTTTGAAAAAATATATCTTATTATTCATTTTCTTTATTGCTCTTGCAAATTCTCAAATAAATTCAATTCAAGTTATTATTTTCAATTTCGTTCTGCCAATTTATAATTGTCTGTAGGTTAAAATTATTTTGAATTGAAAGTCTGATGTAGGTAGGTATATTCTTTCAGTACTTGCTTATATTTTATTCTATGATATTCTTCTACATTGACGGCCATGGTAAGGCGGGTACAGTTCTGTATTTTAATTTGAATTGTCTTCAAGAAAGCAACAATGTGTGTTATTAGTTTATTACTTATTAGTAGTCACTGTTGGAGAAATTTCCACATGTTGGCCTGAAACAAAGAATAGGGTTAACAAATAACATCCCTCTGGACAATTTATAAAGTATGTAAATAAAGAAACACAAAACATTATTACACACTACACAGCTTTCGGTAAAGTTTTCAATAACTTAATTAAAACGAAAAAAAAGTTTTTTACAAAGTTTTAACAATATTCTTCTTCTTTGAAAATAACCTAGAAATGAACATGTTTACTTGACACTTGACAGTGACAGCAGTTAGCTGTCAGCTGTTGACTTCAACGAGTTCCGTTTGACAGAAACGTGTTTTATAAAATATATTATAGAGTTATGTGTTTTTTCATTTAATTTTAAGGAAAATGAGTTAGGATAATATAAAAATATCAATATTAATTACTTTTGATAATTTGTGTTATATTTATGTGAGAAAATAAAGATAATATCGCAGAATTTTACTTTATTAATAAAATCGATTTTTAATTGTATAAACGAAACGTAATTCGTATGTGTAGAATTATAGGCTTATAATATTTAGTTCATATTTAGTTGCTGGTTTGAATTGTTAGTTGCTGATTTGGGGTGATTGAGATATCAATATCAACTGAAATGCTCCTGATACTAAACTACAACTCGGGCGAATTAACTTGACACCTGGCTTAAATTTTACCCCTCCCTCGCTTCCCCGCGCAGCGCCCCGCTCTCGTCGTACGCGTCCAGTAGCGTTAGCATATCTGTTACCGTTACACGTGTGTTATTGAGTTTGCGTTTCGGAGTTATTTTTTAGTAGTTAATTGTTATTGTTTTTGGATTTTTGTTGAGTTTTGTTGTGTTATTTGTTACGTTTTTTACGGCGGGAAAATTTTACAATTTTTTTCACATGTGAAGCACAATTATTAGTAATTATTATTACATAATTTGGCATTAAATTTGATAAGCAATACAAAATAGACATTACTGGTCAGTCTCATGTAGTGGATTAGTGATTTTAATAACGTTATTGCGTTGAGTGGTATGAAGTAGCTACTCACGGAATATATTAATATGAAGCTAGATACAAATTATCGGACGCATCCATAAACCTCGTATTCCTGCTTGGGAACCCTTGGGCGAAACCTACTCGTACTTGGCCGAATAATTGCATAAAATACTGTGGTTAGTGTAGCCCTATAAAAATAACTAGTTCCGGTAACGTTATTTTTTTGAATTAACTTAAAATAAAAAAAACTTTTTTTGCACTCAGTACTTTAGAGAAACGTCAATTGAACCAGGTGTCAAGTTAATTCGCCCGAGTTATAGCTAGCTTAGCTATCATCCTAAGTTGCTGATCAGAGCTTGAGAGGATATCAACCAATTTTGAGAGCCAACTATTTATACGGGCCTAAATCAACTTCTATTTAATGAGACAGTCATTAAAGAGGTAAGCCTTCAATATTGAAGTTTTGAAATAATTTTGTAGCTTGTAGACAATTGTTTATTGAATGAAATATTGAATGTGTATTGAACAAAATAAATTACTGAGAGTCGAGAGATTAAGATTAAAAACCTTCGGCTTCGGCTTCGGCCGAAGGTTGTGGCGATTGCCGATTAATCGGCTTCGGCTTCAGCCAAAAATAGACCTTCGGTCGGACACTAATATAAACCCACTTATCATTCATGGAAGGTAATGAAGCAGTTAAATTTTAGCGATGGATGACGCACAATTTTGTCTGTACTCGACCACGTGATAACGCACGATAATTTTGCAATTTATGAATCACTATTCCACCACTATGTCATTACCTACTCTACAAAAAATAAGTTCTTGCGAAATAGGTACCAAAGTTTTTACAATCAAATATTTAAGGTAACGTTAAAAGGTTTAGATATACATACAAAGTTTTAATAAGTATAACATTTTAAAATAATAAAATCTACTTTTTACAACTTGACAGTAAAGCACATAACGTAAAAACGTAAACAAAACATATTATAAAAAGTAACCATCAAAATCTAATCGGGTTCACACTCACCGCAACGTTGTGATGACGTCATCCCCAACCAAATATAAACCGTCTCCTTGATGGAACCATTCACCGTTTTCACTTTCAGAACAGAAATATAATGTCTTCCCGTCGTTCCTCGTTACAAATTTTACATCAGAATTAGCACTATTTTTGTAAAACTTAGTCAAACACACGCCGCCTCGCTCGCCCGCTTCGGGGGTTAACGACCATGATTTAATATTTCCAAACACATTCAATAAATATTCACATTTCTCCTTATCGCACGAAGCATGCTTAACGTTAACAGATAATATCCATGGCGCGGAGGATAGGGCATTGTTCAACAGGAATAATAACAAAAATACACCACTAGTCCGTAACACACACACCGACGTCATGTCTGGTGTCGACGTCCGCGACTGACCGCGTCCCGAGGTCGAATGAGTGCCGACTGCCGAGTGCCGAGTTGCCGCGGCCGACTGCGAGTGAGTGCCGGAGTGCCGAAGTGCCGAGCCGGCCGTATTTATTTCGAACTCGCATTGATGTTCCGCGACGTGTTGCTACGTATTCAATTTATTTTCCCTCCGAACATTACCTATTTGATGTCTCTGACGCGGACGACGCGTTTTCACCGGAGAGCTATTACGTCAGGCGTCAGCACGGGAAAGTCACGGCTACAAGAAAACCGGCGGCGTGAAATAATACTTGCGTTTCGTAGTCGATACATCTTCTAGTCTACCAGTTTTTTTGGTTATTGAACTTATGCTAGTGTGAAGTGCCACAATAATTCTAATTTGGCTTACTGCCGAAATCAAAATAGTTATTACTAGATGTCCCGCGCGACTTCGCCCGCGTAAATTAGGAATTTTACGGGTTTATGCCCCTTCACGTGGTCTACTCTATATCTGTGCCACTGTCATATTATCCACCTAACTAACACTGAAAGATTTTTTAAATCGGACCAGTAGTTCCTGAGATTAGCGCGTTCAAGCAAACAAAGAAACAAACTCTTCAGGTTTATCCATACTTCCATACTAATATTAAAAATGCGAAAGTGTGTCTGTCTGTCTGTCCGTCTGTCTGTCTGTCTGTCTGAAAATACCTCTTCACGCTCAAACCGCTGAACCGATTTTGCTGAAATTTGGCATGGAGATACTTTGAGTCTCGGGAAAGGATATAGGGTAGGTAGGTAGGTTTTTATCCCGGAAAAATGTACGGCTCCCCGCGATACACGAATTTTGGAACAACGGAGTTGCGGGCATCATCTAGTAATATTATAAGTATAGATTTTTAAAATCGCTTGACAAACTCGAGTCTCGATCTAAGGCTAAATAAATAGTCAATACTCAAGATGCATCTCGGTCTCAAGACACGGTTCAAGCTCTGTGATTGGTCCAAATTTTGACAGCCAACCAATCACAGATCCTGAACCGTGTCTTGAGACCGGGTCGCATCTTAAGTACTGACTATTTATACGGGCCTAAAAGACTATGAAAAGTACATACCAATAACAGGGTCATAATAGGACGATGGATGGTATAATGGTTTATGGTAGTGATGATGATGATGAAATAGGTGAAAGTAATTTGCATAGTAGCATATTGCTTTCCGTCCATAAGTTACCCTCGAAATTCTCTTACATACGTAATACCAAAATCATTTTATCATACGAAAATATTTAACATGTTTGAGTTATTTTTCAGCTTAAAATAGTAATTACCTAGGTTCCTGTACAAAAATTAACTTCAAAATATTGAAACACTAAAAAATTTTTTTTGTGTAAGTATAATTTTTTTTTACTAAATTTACTAAGTACTTACTAAATATTTAAACACTAAATAATATTGTAAAACACTAAAAAATATATACATAAATATTAAATTTACTACAAAATATTTCAACTCTAAAAATATTTTTAGTACCTATTTAAATATACACACCAGCATATTTAGCGGAACACAAAAAAAAGGTCCATAATTTAAAAAATATGGTTTTATTTTAAAATCTACTTACTAAACTTCTTTTGTTATTTAAAATTTCATTTGTTTTACTTAAAATTACATCACATTATGAACAAAATTTGCGAGTAAGGGCTATTTGTGAAAAATGGTACATTTTTGAATTTTTCATGTAACCGGGAAAAGTGAAAATTATTATTAAAATAACAATTAATTAAATTTAAAAAATGGTGATTAATATCGCGTATTTCCTCCACGTGCTCTTATTAAAGTTTCTAACCATCTAGGCATACTGAGAATTATGTTATCGATGGTCTCCTGGGATAGTCTCCGCCATTCCTCAACTACGGCGATTCGCAGTTCACCCACGTTGACAGGAGCTGGAATTCTTGACTTAACTTTTCTTTTCAGCAAGTCCCAAACGTGCTCTATTTGGTTCATATCCGGTGATCTTGCCGGCCACTCCATAACAGTGATATTCATATCATTAAGATAAGCTTGAGTTGCCCGAGCGGTATGTGGCCGAGCATTATCCTGCATTAAAACGAAATCGTCACCGATATATGGGGCAAACGGTACGACATTTTCTTCTAAAACTTCTCTGATATAGCGGTCCGCAGTCAGACTCCCTCTGTCAATCACTACCTAGTCTGTGCGAGCTCCCAAACAAATGCCCGCCCAAACCATTATTGATCCACCACCGTATGCAACTGTAGTTTCAAAATTTGTCTGAATGTAACGTTCTCCTTTGCGTCTGTATATTCTTTGCCTGCCGTCAATTTGATTTAAGAGAATTCTGCACTCATCACTAAACAATACCTTACTCCATTGGTCCGCATTCCAAAGTCGATGTTCCTGAGCAAAAGTTAACCTGTTTCTACGATGATTTATGATGGCCTTGGAGCCTTGGCGGGCACAAATGAACCCAAATCAGCTTCTTCGAACCTTCTTCGTATCGTACGCTCACTTACAGTTACTCCCCGCACTGCTTCTAACTCATGTCGGGCTTGGACGGCCGTCAAACGGGGGTTCCTACGTACACGAAGCCGAATGAAACGATCATCCCTACTCGAAGTGCGTCTTTTTCTGCCTTGTCCTGTTCTTCTCACATAAGTGCCAGTCTCCCTGAATCGTTTGACACTGCGATGGACTGTTGAAATCGATCGACGAAGATGTCTGGCTATTAATCTGTATGTTAGACCAAATCTTCGCATTTCGAGTGCCCTGGCAATCTCCGTTGGGGCTAAGTCAGGCATAATTTAGTCCTCAAGTCCAAAAAGATACAAGATTAAATTTTTTTTACAAAAAAACAATATTTTAATGAAAAATTTAAATAAAATTCAGAAGGGAGAAATACTCGAAGTTCGCTCTACATAACGTATTGTTACGGATACGGGCAGTTGTTTACGTGTTACGGATACGGGCAGTTGTTTACGTGTTACGGATACGGGCAGTTGTTTACCTGCGCGCGACAGTTGCGCGTACCTTCTAGAAAAGCCTGACCCTTGTTTATGTCAATTGCGTGTTTACGTAAACAATCCAAAATGGAACGCTCCAGAATTCGACGCGGGCCATATAAAAGGTAAACAAGCCGGCAGTCAGTTCAGTTCGATCCGAACGATCATCAAGGCGACTTCAATAGTGAGAACAAGTGATCAATAGTGATTGTGATAGTGAACTAACGACTCGGCTACGACCTAGGACAGTGATAGTGCTCAGTGATTTGGATCTAGTGCTTAGTGTTTGGACTTAGTGATTTGTGTGAGCTAGTGTTTGTGAATAAAGTCTTCAAGAGAGTCACCAGGTCTTTCTCTCCGAATCCTCGAACCCTAGCACGTAACAACTGGTGTCGGAAGTGAGATTTGGAGATGCCATTGACTCCGAGAGAGGACTTCAAGGGGAGTATCAGGACAAGGGCGCAGCGAGCTGCTGCCATTGACTCCGAGAGAGGAGTTGGAGGTGGAGCTGCGGAGGCCACACCCACTGGGGACCAAGCTCCGCCCACTGCGGGGCAGGCCCCACCCGCTGGCCCCGCCCACTAGGCTCCGCCCACTGACCACGCCCCTCCGGCCCCGCCCACTCTGGACATGGCCACGCCCACTGGCTCCGCCCACCAAGCCACGCCCACTCAGGCCCCGTCGACTAGCTACATCTACCCTGCCACGCCCGTAGTTTCTACGGCCCCTCAAATGGCTCCTCAATTGGAAAGCATAATTAAGTTAATTCAGGCTTTGCAAGATTCTCAAAGGGCAATGATGGCAGCACAAGATTTTGTGTGGACTACAGGCGTCTCAATGATGTCACTAAGAAGGACAGCTATCCATTACCTCGAATCAACGATACTCTGGATACCTTGAGTGGCATGAAATGGTTCTCGACCCTGGACCTGAAATCTGGATACTGGCAGGTGGAAATTCATCCAAAAGACAAGGAGAAGACAGCTTTCTCCACAGGTAAAGGTTTATGGCAGTTTAACGTCATGCCCTTTGGATTGTGTAACGCACCTGCCACATTTGAGCGACTCATGGAGTGTGTACTGGCAGGCTTAGTTGGAGAGGCTTGCTTAGTCTACTTGGACGACGTCATCATTGTTGGCCGCGACTTCGAGGACCATTTGCGAAACCTAGAACGAGTTTTCGCTAAAATAGAGGGGGCCAAGTTAAAGTTGAATCCGAAAAAGTGTCGTTTATTCAGGAGTAAGGTCAATTATCTCGGCCATGTCATCTCCAGTGATGGAATCCAGACGGACCCGGAGAAACTGGAAGCAGTTCAAAATTGGCCAACCCCTAAGAACAAAACCGAAGTGCGGGCATTTCTCGGCCTATGCTCCTACTACAGGCGTTTTGTCAAGGGATTCTCAGAGATAGCCAAGCCATTACATCGGCTGACGGAAGATAAACGACAGTTTATGTGGGACGAGACTTCTGAAGATTCTTTTCAGAAACTGAAGAAACATCTGTGTGAAACACCAATCCTGGGGTATCCACAACCTGAAGGTCAGTTTATAGTCGACACTGACGCAAGCAACACGGCCATTGGAGGGGTGTTATCTCAAAAACAGGGCGAAAGAGAAGTTGTAATTGCATATTTCAGCAAATCTTTATCTAAGCCAGAGAGAAACTACTGTGTGACAAGAAGAGAACTCTTGGCTGTTGTAAAGACGCTACAACATTTCAGCAAATATCTCATTGGCAGACAGTTTTTACTGCGAACTGATCACGCAGCGTTGAAGTGGCTACTGCAATTCAAGAACCCTGAAGGTCAAGTAGCTCGATGGATTGAACAGCTCCAGGAGTACGACTTCAAGACGGAACACCGCAGCGGAAAGGCGCATGGGAATGCCGACGCCCTTTCACGAAGACCGTGTTCAGAGGACTGCAAACATTGTGTTAAGCAGGAATCTAATGAAGTGACATTGAAGTTAACGAATACAAGTCCTTTGGGTCCATGGGAGAATGATGCTATGAGGGAGGCTCAAGAAACAGATGACGACCTACGGCACATCATCACATGGAAGAAACGAGGTGACGAAAAACCAATCTGGAGTGAGGTTGCACCCACTGGCGCTGTCACTAAGGCGTACTGGGCGCAATGGGACAGTCTGATACTTCAAAATGGAATACTTTACCGAAAATGGGAAAAGACTAACGGCAGAGAGTTCCATCTTCAGATAGTTGTCCCAAGAACGAGAGTATCGGACGTTCTCCGTGAAATACACGATGGCGTATCAGGAGGTCATCTAGGTGTTAAGAGGACGTTAACAAAAGTGCGAGAACGATTCTACTGGTTGCATTGTCGAGATGATGTACAGGATTGGTGCCGCAAATGCACTACTTGCGCTGCAGTGAAGGGACCACAGACCAGGAGCCGTGGGAACCTGCGGTTGTATAACGTTGGCGCACCGTGGGAACGAATTGCAGTTGACGTAGCTGGGCCATTTCCCGTGACGGAATCGGGAAACAAGTACTTTATGGTCGTCATGGACTACTTCACCAAATGGCCCGAAGTGTTCGCCATACCAAACCAGGAAGCTACAACAGTTGCTTCTAAGCTAGTCGAAGAAGTGATATCTCGCTTTGGTGTGCCTCTCGAAATCCATTCCGATCAGGGCAGGAACTTCGAATCGCAGGTCTTCCAGGAAGTGTGCAGAATTTTGGGAATGCATAAGACGAGGTCCACCGCGTACCATCCACAGTCTGATGGAATGGTTGAGAGATTTAACCAGACTCTAGAGAGGCATTTGGCGAAATTGATAGATGACAGACAAAAGGATTGGGACAAGTATATACCACTCTTCCTTCTCTCGTACCGTACCGCCGAGCATGAGAGCATAAAAGCTACCCCGGCATTTGTCAATTACGGTAGAGAACTACGAATACCAATAGACCTCTTGACAGGAGCGTCACCAGAGGAACCAAAGACCGTACAAGACTATGTCTGCGATTTAAGGGAAAAGATGCACTACATACACGCCATGGTTCGGGAAAATGGGTTACAGTCAAGTGAGAACATGAAGACCAGATACGACCGGAAAGCGAACACGAGCGGCTTCGAAGAAGGGTCACTGGTATGGCTGCATAACCCAACTCGCCGAAAAGGGAAATCTCCAAAGTTGCAGACCAAGTGGGACGGCCCATATAAAGTGGTTACCCGATTGAATGATGTGACTTACAGGATTCAAAAGCCACCAAGAGGCACATTCAAAGTGGTACACATAGACCGTTTGGCGCGTTATCATGGCAGTAACGATGCTCGGGACGAGCATCTCTAAGAGGGGAGTAGTGTTACGGATACGGGCAGTTGTTTACGTGTTACGGATACGGGCAGTTGTTTACCTGCGCGCGACAGTTGCGCGTACCTTCTAGAAAAGCCTGACCCTTGTTTATGTCAATTGCGTGTTTACGTAAACAATCCAAAATGGAACGCTCCAGAATTCGACGCGGGCCATATAAAAGGTAAACAAGCCGGCAGTCAGTTCAGTTCGATCCGAACGATCATCAAGGCGACTTCAATAGTGAGAACAAGTGATCAATAGTGATTGTGATAGTGAACTAACGACTCGGCTACGACCTAGGACAGTGATAGTGCTCAGTGATTTGGATCTAGTGCTTAGTGTTTGGACTTAGTGATTTGTGTGAGCTAGTGTTTGTGAATAAAGTCTTCAAGAGAGTCACCAGGTCTTTCTCTCCGAATCCTCGAACCCTAGCACGTAACAGTATATTCGAATAAAATGGAAACAATAGCATAAAATGTGATGTTCAATTGTTTTCCTAATTTGAAATTATTATTTTTTTAATTAAATGACGTATAAACCAGCCAGCAACCTTATATGATACCTATATCAAACCCTTTTTTTTATGTTCCGCTAAATATGCCGGTGTGTGTATTTTTAGTGTTTTTATTCAACAAATGCACTCATCAATATATAAAGTACCGAGTAGCCGATTCTCAGACCTACTGAATATGGATATAAAATTTGGTAAAAATCAGTAAAGCCGTTTCGGAGGAGTTCGTGGACTAACTTTGTGACACGAGAATTTTATATATAAGATTGTCCGATTTATTAATGTCAACATCTAGGTTTGATTAATTTAAAAAATCTAAATCTTTAGAATTTATATGAAGACGAAATATGGCCGGGTGCCATCGAAATTTTCATACATATATGTATTATGTAATACCAAAATTATTTTCTCATACGAAAATATTTAACATGTTTGAGTTATATATATATATTTGTGAATCCGAACCTGTACAGCAGTAGCTACGCCTCTGAAACCATTACGAATACCAGGCACTCCACTATTTACTACGGAAGCGACTAATGTCTTCGTAGTATTCAGCGAGTGGACTCAGAAACACGAAACGCAGCTTTGAATGGACTACTGGAGTTACTTGCTAATTATGTTGTTGACGGTTTTGTATTACAACTTATTACTTAGTAGCATTTAAGGCGTGTGTGGAAAATTTTGTTTTAGTCCAGCAAGAATATAAAGATACTAGCTGTTTCCCACGACTTCGTCCGCGTGGACTTCAGCTTATAGCGCGCGGTAATAAACACCCCCTTACTACCCCTTTTTCCGCTTAAAAAGTAGCTTAATATGTCCTTTCTCATGCTTTAGACTATGTGTACAAAATTTCATTACAATCGGTTCAGTAATTTTGGTGTGAAAGCGAGACAGACAGACAGATAGACAGACAGACAGAGATACTTTCGCATTTATGATATAGTATATAGTATAGATAATCTTTAACACAATTTTATTTTCTCAAGTTAAAAAAAAAAACATCAAAAAAAAAGAGAAAAATTGAGCTTTAAATATAGGTCTAGCAGAATCTGATGGCAATTTTTGACAGCAGATTTTCAAAAAATATCCTTGATCATTGGATACATTTTTATATTTTCATGTTTCACACACAAAATAAGCCGCTAATGCCGCTAAAGGCATAAAAAAGGATGAAAATGTTTTATTCCTATTACCCCGGTATTGCTAGAGTCAATTTATTTTCTCACTAGCTGTTGCCCGCGACTTCGTCCGCGTGGACTTCAGTTTATATAGCGCGCGGTGTCAACAAAATTGGTGTCAAATTTAAAAGCTTTTTAAAACCCTGGTACTCCTAAAATCAAAATACATAAAAACAGCTGTGCATTGTGCACATAATATTTCATTTTTTAAATTAAGTAAACTTTATTTATACCAAATTTAAAGCTTATTTAGCCCCCCATTACACAACTTTAGCTTTACCCATAAACTATAGTTTATCATTGGTATGTTTAAGGTTACGTCACTACATAGATAAAGTACTGAGTAGTGAGTTATTTAGGCCCGTATTTTTGGTCAGTACTCAAGATGCATCTCGGTCTCAAAACACGGTTCAGGCTCTGTGATTGGTTGGCTGTCAAAATTTGGACCAATCGGCAATCACAGAGCCGAACCGCGTCTTAAGATCGGGTCGCATCTTAAGTACTGACCAAAAATACGGGCCTTAATAACGTGTATAACAATCGTAAGAATCGAAAAATTTAACTCAATATGGTGCTACCTCTTATAGAAAGACTTATGAGCAAGCGATAGCGAGATGCAGGCGACTCTTAGCGCCATCTGGTATGCATTTTTGGAACTAACTTAATTTGAACAAATCTACGCATTTTCACCCCCTTACAACCCCTTTTTCCAGTTAAAAAGTAGCCTATGTCCTTTCTCAGGCTATAGGCATACTATCTGTGTACAAAATTTCATTACAATCGGTTCAGTAGTTTTGGCGTGAAAGCGAGACAGACAGACAGACAGACAGACATAGATACTTTCGCATTTATAATATTAGTATAGATTTTTGCTATCAGATTCTGGTAGACCTATACCTGCTTTGTCGAAGGTTAGGTTATAGATAGACCTTCAGAACTGCGCCGCCACTGATGCAACTAGTTACAAACAGGGGCAAACCAAACTATTCCCTATTAGGGAACATGCAAAATGCAAATATATTTATTTTATGAAAATTTTGCTATTAAAATTACGGATTTTAAAAAAATACGGATAGAGCATTACACTATAAAGAGGTGAAGCATGCAAGGTACGACAATTTCGTCACAATTTCGTTTATTGTACACGTGACCGACACTCACACACGCAACTAGGTACTACAACCCGCTGTCATTGTACATAGAGTGACGGCGCCAATGACACGCACACATCCTACACGGGCGGCCATTACTATGCTTCACTCGGGATTAGACAAGGTTACATCCGTATTTTTTTTTAATCCGTGATTAAAATGTCAAAAAAATATAAAAGATTTTTTTTATAAAATATTGTTTTTTTACAAAAATTACGAATTAAAAGCAACTTGAAACGGAACTGATTTCAAAATACCTATCAGCATTGATTGAGTAGGTATCTATGTCACCGACTACACGGTCAATTTTTCATCAATCTGATCCATCAGTCTGGTACGGATTGACGAAAATTTGATCGTGTACGCCACGGATTGATCGTATTTCGAATATGAACTTTTTATAACCATCAATATTCCGTCAATCAGATTGACACCAGATTGATGAAAAATTGACCGTGTAGCCAGTGACTATCGCACCTGTGATAGTAGTGACGTCATACAGAATATAGATCTGTTTTGGTGCCAAAATTTGAATTGACAATTTTAAACTGCATTTTTTGCAGTAAATTCCAGTGTTTTAATATACTTGTGGTATATTCTAAATAAACACAAAAATAAAAATATCGCATCTTCCCTATTTAGATTAGGTGATGAAATCAAATATCAATAAATCAAAGCTGCTAGCTGAGATAATGCTATCGCTATCTGTGATATTGTTATTATCCTCAAAACCGCCCTTGAAGTTCTAGATAATTGTGCGTGTCTACAATCCTACCGTTTGACATAATTTATGTAATATTCGAAAATATACCACATAATATCACCTTTTGAAACGCGAAATTTCTGACGGCACCCCAAAATAGAAGAAAAAGTTATGTGCATTCATAGTAAATCGTTGTTAAATGAATATTTAGGTAGTTATACCTAATATAAGCGTAATCGTATTCACAGAAAACAAAATTAGGACATTGTTAGCAAAAGTGTATTTTTCTTATTGTCACTAAGGGAAAAGCACTAATAGTAGACACTATAAGGAAAAATAAAACATTTGAATGTAATAAAATGTATATTTATGAAAATAAAAGATTGATAACTTATTTTATGTCTTCTGTAACTTTCACAAATTAAAACTATTATAGTTATTCTCTGTTACTTAAATCAATAAAATAATATATTATTGGTCTTTTTGTAAACTTAGTCATAAGCCCTAATGGATGACATCACAAAAAACGAACACCACTAATAGTAGACACCAATATGAACTAATAGTTGACATAGAACATTACATTACATTTTTCCTATTATTTAGGTCTTTATTCGCCGTTTTTCAAAAGATTTCATTTACTTCATCATAGTAACTACATGCATCAGAAATATTATCCACGTTGTCTCCAGATTCGATCCATTCTTCTTCCATGCTAAAATTATCTTTTCTCTTATTTTTATTTTTCATATTTTTTTTCTTAGCAAATTTATTTTCAGTCTTTAGTCTCCATGCTTCTTTTTTCTTCTTTCTTTTCTCAGCTCTCCTTTTTCTTCTTTTTACCGCAGAAAAACTAAAGCAATCGATTTTTAGATCAGTACAAGGTCTAATATTTGACACCATGTCCATTTTTCGGTACAGTAGTTCTAAGTTGTTAGTTTGTTAATAGAATTATATTTTCAGAGAATAGTGATGATATTTGAAGTAGATGGACGGACCATGGACGTATAGTTAGATAACAAGGTTAGACAAAATTCAAAAGAGCCGCCGTAAAATGTCGCTTTATTATATTATTAAGATGGTAAAATAAAATACTTTTTTACTAGAAATTGTAGTGTATTTAATTGAAATCAATGAAGTGCATTATTGCATGGACGACAGAGCACTATTTTACACTTGGGGCACCAAGTCATCAGTTTTGATGCCTTTGTAGCAGCAAATGATGATTGTCCCTCTGAAACGTGTTTGTTGTAGCACCCTTTGCACCGTTTTTATTTGTCTTACGACTTGGATCTTTGGTCAATATCTCCAGGGTGTGTCTCTTTTCCAGTAGACGGATTATGTCAGCAGCGTTCATAACGTTCCTAGCAGCCATTTCGGACAAAAAAACTTTCGTTTATTTGAAATTTTTGCTTCATTCTACCCTCCACAATCCTCTTTTCACAGATCTGACATATGACATTGACAATTCATGCCACAGACTACCAAAAAAATCAAAATAGTATTTGTTATTTAGATCACACGTTCGTGACTCCATAGGAAGTCACATAATTTTTAGTTCATACGTCCATGACTCTTAGGAAATCATAGAATTTTAAAATCACACGTCCATGACTCCTTTGGAGTCATAATTTTTATTTTTTATTTTGACTTGAAAATTTTATAGTTTTTTAACTGGTTTTAGTATAAATATAAACCTTTATATAAATACTGCTAACTTATAGGGAAATTGTAGATGAACGTACGAATATTTTTTATACTTTTGTTCTGGGACAGGGAACGCGTTAAACTACAAAATAACTTTAGTATGTATTGCAAAACTAAAAGATGAGATCCATGTCATCTATTAGGTTTTTTTTACATTTTCAAGAACTAATAGTAGACACCCTCTATATTGTTAGGGAAAATGGATAAAAAATCATAAATAAACATTAATTAGTGTTTACAACATGAACATTAATCCAATGAAATCAATAGAAATTACAAAAAATCAAATAAATATATTCAAAACTTACGTGCAAAATTTCGCCTTCCTTAACCTATTTGCTAAGAAATTGCCGAGCGTGTAGACGCGGTCACATTGTTTACGAAAACTGATCCCATTTTAAAATTTTGTTCCCGAAGGCGACCCTAATATATTTTGTCACATCAACAGATAGCTTGAGAAGCTTATAAAATTTACAGTGTTGAGAAATAAGTAGAGTAATTCTTATTTTTATGGTATTTTTGTCATCTATGTCTATTAGTGTCATCTATTAGTTCAGTGTCAAGCATTAGGTCTTTTCCCTTAGATGGTCACTAGTATTCTTGCGGAGCCCCGGGGTTCCGAAGCGCACTTTGAAAATGGCTGCTACAGATTAAATGCATCCACAAAATACTACACGTCGAATGACGGAGCCGTAAATTATTTCGTGACGAAACTGTGTAATGAATTTTTGTTTTTGGAGTTTTTTTTTGTTTTGTTTTTGTTTTGAGTCCCAAAAAGGGCAGGATACTCTTTGTGGCGGAAAACGTACGGTTCCCACGCGATAATCAAATTACACGGGCTTCACCTAGTAAATAACTAAATTAAAAGTATAAGATCTTTATTTTTAAACTTACCATACATATTTATTAGAATTGAATTTCATTGTTAGTGATTAAAAAAACGAATTTTACAAAGAAATGCAAATTTAATATATTTATGGGATATTAGCTAGGTAGTCTTTAACATGAGCGGGGTCCAGTCTCCGGAAGCCGTTGGCATCACAGATCCCCACTTCGATGTTGTCTGCTGTCATCTGACCTTCGAAACCTTCCTTCAAGGTTAGGATAGCGGTGTGAACCGCATCATCTAACTCCAATTCCTCTGTGTATCTGAAACAATTAGTATAGTCATCAGAAGTTAAAAACTATATTAACTACTAAGTAAGTAGATTATAAAGTTTTTAACAAACTAAAGGACAAGGTCCAAATTGGGCTAATTTTAAAAGTGCCGGCCAACGCAAATAAACCCATTATTTAAATAGAACATAATCTAAGGAATAATTTTTATTATTACACCAAAGTTCTAAGTCAAGTCTCCGAGATGTTATTCAAGGTCAAACTTTTTTTTTAACATGTAATAAAACTTATTTTATTAATTAAAAGTAATAAGTAATCGATCCCAACGTCCCTATCCGAGTCATAGAATAGATTAGAGGCCAAATACCTACAAATGATTTGGAAAAATTGACGGACGGAAGGTAAATAAACCTTCCCCCAAGACGAGCCTGCTATACCCCAAACAGCAGGCGACCGCCGATCGCGGATGTAATGTTGTGACTCCGTCCGTCATTTTTTCCAAATAATTTGTAGTTATTTGGCCTCTAATCTGTTCTATGACGTTGGGATCGATTACTTATTAGCAGGGCTCGGGGTTAGGTAGTGTGATTTTGGTACTTGTGACAAAATGTAAATATTAATATGGATTAATCCCGAATCCCGATTGTTGATCTTATTTGTTGATTATTAATTTTGCTACCTACTTAGAACTACTTCTGCACAATTTAGGCTTGTTTTTTAAGGTACACAGTGATGCCCTATTTAAAAAAAAAATCAATTGAACTAGGCTAAAACAACATTGTGTGATTGCAAATATTATATTTTTGTTAATGTATTCATTGTATATGCATATATTACGAGGATGGTAATTGAATGAATAATGTAATGTATTCTGACAATTAAATTGATTTGATTTGAAATAACAAAAAAGAGGAAAGGAACATAATATTTAAAAAATCGAAGTAGGTTGAAATACTTTAATTTTAGGTACTTATATGGCAAAAAATAGATTTTCAATTTCGGTACTCTTACAATATTTTAAAATATACAGGCTAAAATTGAAGTCATTAGCAATCTTCTATACTAAGACTCTACACATCAAACTGATCAACTTTCACTATTAAGCAAAACTAAAATTAAAAAAAAATCTGTTCCAATACGTTAATGTATTACCATACAAAACTGCAATACCTACTTCACTTAAAGTCGGATTTTTATTCAATCCACCAAATTGATGTTTATAAAAATAGTATTTCGTAAATTTCTGCTTAGTTTATCCTAATTTTAACGTAGAGAACAGCAATTTTTTTTCATGATTTCAGGTTTGCTTAGCAGCAAACATAACGTAACATGGACATATTGAAACAATATTATTATAAAATTTCTTTCCGAAGGCGTTGACGAAAAGAATTATGTGTATTTTTATTTTTATTGTAGGGTGATATTAAAGACAAACGTCGTCATCGAAAGACATCCTAGCTCAAAATTATCTAGTTTGAAAACAGTGCACAAAGATAACAAGATATACGTACCCGAAATTACGTAAGTCAGTGATAGTTTACATTATATTCGTTGATAGAGGCTTTGAAAATAAAGTGAAACTAGGCATTATGTTAGCCTTGTTTTACAGATCGATTTATCGATTTTAGAGTAATGTTTTATATAATCTATGACCAAAGTTTTATTTTGCAGGACCTAATGGTAGTAGTAGTGTTCTTTTCTGACAATATTAATGTTTATTTAATACATTTTTACATCCCGTATTTTATTTGAGGTCGATAAAAACCATTATGTGAATCCCGCGGAAGGGAATGTCCATATTAATTTTTCGTGTTTCAATCCCGAAATCACACTACCAAACCTCGAGCCCTGCTTATTAGTTATTACTTTTAATTAATAAAATAAGTTTTATTACATGTTGTAAAAAAACGTTTGACCTTGAATAACAACTCGGAGACTTGACTTAGAACTTTGGTGTAATAATAAAAAAATTAGATTATGTTCTATTTAAATAATGGGTTTATTTGCGTTGGCCGGCACTTTTAAAATTAGCCCAAAATTGTATGGACGTTGGATCTTGTCCTCTAAAGCAATTGTAGCTACTCTGTTCTTCGGGTAGCTTCCAGAATGGAAATTTTTCGACTAGTGACAAACATAACCACTTTTAATTTTTTTTAATTATTTTTGGCTTTAAATAATTAACTAATCACCAGAAATAGTAACATTTCACAGACAAAAATAGTAATCGATCACAAAATACAGACCACCATTTTAATGTAAAATGATAACCAAAGATTTAATGACTTCAAATAAATCATTGTAAAACCAAAAATAGTAAATGATCATCAAAATTAGTAAATGATCATTGATCACCAACATTATACTAGCATTTTAAGGGCCTTCCCTACGGAGATTCTGTAATTTACCGTATTTAAAGCCTTATAAACTCATCATTTGAAAACTACAAAGTTATAATAAAAATACAGCAATAATCTTCAGTATATCAACATTCCTTTCCCCGTTTTAAATTTTCTATTTTTGTTTATTATACTCATGATATCAGCTTACCAGTTAAGTAAAACCAATTTATTAAAATTCAAGCATACATTCAGCATCTCCTTAGCACCTCCTAAGAAACATTCTTTAGACGTCAACGATGACCAAACAGGAGCTGAATATACATTACAGTAATACACTTTTTCTCACAATTTTCTTCTTAAATGTCTATTATGATATTCTGCCTTAGAAGTATCATAAATTACTGGTCTGTTTTGTATTTCATGAATTAACATCGTTACATCGATATCTGGCGCCATGGTAATTAAATAGATCGCGTACGTTACGTCAATACAATTGCAGATTGCAGGCTAAAAGTGTGCGCCGTCTGCGTTAGCGCGTGTTGAAGCAAACGTTCTATTTATTTCGCACACTTTTTGTGCGGCGCGGCGCGATGCGGTCCGCCAGAATTATAGGGATTTTTTGTGCGCCGGACTTTATGCGCGTCGTGTGTGTTAACTGCATATAATTGCATAGGTTCTATTTCCACAGACTAAAAAGTGCGTCACGGTCTGTCGTCTGCGATCTCCCTAACGGGTATGGAGGGTATGGATGGAGAACTATCTCTGTATGTAAAAAGTGTCCGCTGAAATGCGTTAAATTAGGGTGGCGCTACAGTAGCAACAGGGTAAAATGTAAATTATAAATCATTTAGCAGCTTTTTTCAGCTATTTTAGGTTATACTTTTCAAAATATATTGGTATTAACCCAGTAATTCGGCTATTCGGTTAACTTCAATTTATATTTTGTCACCAACGGCTACATTCATTCCATACCCTTTGCTGCAGCTAGCGCCACTTTCAACTGTTATTTACTGCGTACAGTTGGACACTTTTTCAAATATCCCCCATATAAGATAGTTCTCCTCCATCTACCCTCCATACTAACGGTACCCAGTATAGGTGTTTGTCTGTAATCTCTTCAGGTCCAAACTGCTGAATATAACATAATATGGAGTTATTATACTTTTTTTGTTAATATGCTTGCGTTTTTTGTCAATCGTAGTTATTTATTTGGACAGAAATATCGCATTGATTTGCTCACTTTGGTGATCATTTAGGTACTATATTTGGTGATTATATACTATATTTGGTGATCATTTGCTATATTTGGCGTTAGATTACAATAGGCTTGATGACTAATTTTTTTTCTTATTGGTAATTGAAAAACCCCTAAAAATAGAATCGTCGCTGAAAAAATTACTCTGATTGATAGCTTAAAAATTCACCAAGATATGAAAATTCAAACATCTCAGAAAATAGACTTGCCCGAAACGCTCCATAGAAAGTGCTACGAAAGACTGACGTCACTCTTTCGTACTTTGTACGGATTGGGAGAGAACTTTGTTCAATAGGTATATTAAATATTGCGTTTATGAAAGTGTTTCATTACAAAAGTTGCTTTTAATTGCATAAGTTATCGAATGGTATACAAATATTAAGAAATTTAATTGAAAAAAAATTCGACTTGATTATCCAACTTTGAAGGCGTATAACAAAAAAAATAGGAATGCTATCGAGCTGAAATTTTGGGAACACTTATTTTTTACCGAGATTTCTTTATTTAATTAACAAAATTCGCTAATCTTTGACCTTGTCATCATCCTTATTTGAAATGTAGCCGTGACTAAAATAACTGGTAGTATTGCAATTTTAGACTTCCTTTTTTTGGTGGTAAATATCTTTTTTTGGTAAACAAGTTCAGGGTATCAGTGCATTTTTGGTGGTCATTATATTTGTTCCCAATATTTTTAATGATATAACTTTAAGGGTTATTGTTTATTATTTTGTAAATCCATGAACATCTAACAAATGTAAAAAAGCAAGAATTTTTATTTTTAAACTATACCTCTTCTCCAAAAATGTTTTTCCGTTGTTAAAGTTCTTGCCCATAGCCGTGGCTTTCCAGGCAAAGTACGCTCCAGAGGGATCACACTGGAACAGGTAGGGCCGACCTCCATCCCATCCACAGATGAGAAGGGACACTCCAAATGGTCGCACGCCACTGTAAAAAGAGAATTGCACCTTATGGTAAGTTATATGGGACAATAGAAGCTAAAAGGTTGTTTACATTCAGCCCTGTTGGGAAGAGAAGTGGACAGGAAAATGATTAGGGAAGTGGGCAGTACGAGAATGTAAATAACCACTCGCGCTGCCACTCGTCATGTCGCTGCCGCTGCCCGACACGGCGAGTGTGTAGAGAGTTGAGTGTAAACGCTCACACGCGTCGTTACTGCCGCAGAAGTATTCAGTGCATTGTTGCCGGCAACGCGAGGAGCAGGAATGTAAATGTCCCATTAAGACATTGTAAGGCAATTCCATTCTGCACAGAGATAATTCTAAGATTTTGTTCTGGGTTCAAAGTTGTAAATGTTTTTGTGATAAAAAGTACCTTTGTTTCTATTCTAGGCCTATAACAGGCGAAGCAAGTTTATCAAAATCTCTTCAGTCATTTTGCATCAAGAAGACACAAGCGCCAATGTTCACATCTATTATAATTAGGCTATCTATAGTATAATGTCACAATGCAACCGACGGGAGCATAGAATCAGTGGAAAATGCGAAATATTAATTTTTTGTGATTACATAGTGATGCAGTCGAAGTTATTGGCAACATCTAGTCTATTTCTGTCTTATTTCCATAGCTAAAGCACTTCCAGAGCTAATTACTAATTAATAGCAAATTTCCAAAGCCGTCATAAATATTATATTCGAAAATCAAATAAAAGTAGATTAACTTTACCCAGATTGTGTGTACTCCTGCATGACATTTGCTACTCTCTGCACAAGCTGGGCAGTCGGGATCGGCTCCTGGTACATCAGGTAATACTGCTGCGCCATCTTCCTCGCCTGGGTCACGAGGAGACGATAGTCTGGACCCATACCAGAGTACACCATACCTGAAACATCACAACAATGTTGAATTATTAAGAAAATTAAAAACAACCCCGATTTAAAACTCACTGTCAGTAATCAGAACAGGATCAAAAAATGTATTGAACCAATAAAATCAATTGTTTTTCCAGCACTGAATTTAGCTCATTTTTTAGCAGCTTTTAAATAAAAAAAACTACATCAAAATCAATCTACCCTTTTGGATGGTAAAACAGGACAACAGTTAAAAATTAAATACAAAGGGTTATAAAATGTACCAACATGCACTTTAAAATATCATGAAATATAGGTATATATATATATATATATATATATATATATATATATATATATAGTTCAAACCACCATGATTATTTAATCTTTTACGCTTTTAATATGAAGTTTTGTGAGCCGCGTTTAAATTGCATACAAAATACGGGCCGAATACGAGGGGTGGCACACTATTACGTCGCGTTTTTATGCGTTTGACATTTGCGGCGGAAATTACGCCGCCGTAAAGCTTAAAACAAACCTAAGCGTCAGTGACAGGGGACGCGGTACGCAATACGGGAGCGTCTGCAAAGCGAAACTGGCCGTGCACACCTGCGCGACTATGGTGCGAACCGTCAAACGTTAATATCATGACACAATCTATCAAAATGTATACAAATCAAAAAATCATAAACTAAAAAGTTGTAAAAAATAATATAAAAAAGGTTTTAAAAAAGAAGTCTAGTTATGTACACTTCAAAACACGCGTCTGACAAATTGACGCGCACGTTCCGCTTGCCGACGCGAACATCCCGCGTCGCGGTCGTGCAGGTGTGCACAGCGCCATAAGATTACATGGGCAGCGTCCGCCGCGCGGTAGACGCTACCGCTTCACAGTCGCTTTGATCGCGTAGGTTTGTGCAATCCTTAATTCAGCCGTTTAGACACATCTTCTGGCTTCATAAGAGATAGAAGAGTTGAAAGAACATTAGTAGCCGAGCAATGATTAACTGAGCATGAATGTAAAATTATAATAAAAAGTAATATTATTCTTCATCCTAACTATATTATAATCAGGGCTCGGGGTTAGGTAGTGTGATTTTGGTACTTGTGACAAAATGTAAATATTAATATGGACATACCCCCGGGATTAATCCCGAATCCCAATTGTTGATCTGATTTGTTGATTATTAATTTTGCTACCTACTTAGAATTACTTCTGCACAATTTAGGCTTGTTTTTTAAGGTGCACAGTGATGCCCTCTTTTTTAAAAAAAATCAATTGAACTAGGCTAAAACAACATTGTGTGATTGCAAATATTATATTTTTGTTAATGTATTCATTTTATATGCATATATTACGAGGATGGTAATTGAATGAATAATGTAATGTATTCTGACAATTAAATTGATTTGATTTGATATAACAAAAACGAGGAAGGGTACATAATATTAAAAAAATCGAAGTAGGTTGAAATACTTATTTACTCACATATTACTATTAACGCACTACAAACTTAGCAAAATAATTTTAGGTACTTATATGGCAAAAAATAGATTTTCAATCTTGGTACTCTTACAATATTTTAAAATATACAGGCTAAAATTGAAATTATTAGCAATCTTCTATACTAAGACTCTACACATCAAACTGAACAACTTTCAGTATTAAGCAAAACTAAAATTTAAAAAAAATCTATTCTATACGTTAATGTATTACCATACAAAACTGCAATACCTACTTCACTTAAAGTCGGATTTTTATTAAATCCACCAAATTGATGTTTATAAAAATAGTATTTCGTAAACTTCTGCTTAGTTTATCCTAATTTTAACATAGAGAACAGCAAATTTTTTTTATGTAACATGGACATATTATTGAAATAATATTATTATAAAATTTCTTTCCGAAGGCGTTGACGAAAAGAATTATGTGTACTTTTATTTTTATTGTAGGGTGATGTTAAAGACAAACGTCGTCATCGAAAGACATCCTAGCTCAAAATTATCTAATTTGAAAACAGTGCACAAAGATATTAACAAGAGGTCATATATGTACCCGAAATTATGTAAGTCAGTGATAGTTTACATTATACTTGTTGATAGAGGCTTTGAAAATAAAGTGAAACTAGGCATTATGTTAGCCTTGTTTTAGAGATCAATTTATCGATTTTAGAGTATTGTGTTATATAATCTATGACCAAAGTTTTATTTTGCAGGACCTAATGGTAGCAGTAGTGTTCTTTTCTGACAATATTAATGTTTTTTAATACATTTTTACATCCCGTATTTCATTTGAGGTCGATAAAAACCATTATGTGAATCCCGCGGAATGTCCCTCGTTTCAATCCCGAAATCACACTACCAAACCCCGAGCCCTGATTATAATGTATATGAAAAGTACCATACGTACCAATGTGTCCAGTTATCATCTCCACTTTATTGACACTGTGTTCATCATATAAAATGCTCTTGTGCTTATTTTCAGTTGCGATAACCACTCCATTGGAAGCTAGAAACAAACAACAAAAATATTATGATATTTTCTGCTTGAAAAATGCTAATCGACAAGGTGCTTTTGTCCCTAGTATACAAAGTTACTGTGAAATCTATGATATAATGTTTAGCTCGATATCATTTTCAATCATTTATTAAAAATAACTTGTAGTTGGAATACTAATATTAATCTAATGTTAGGACAAACCTTTCCCTCCCGTCCCATCGTTCCAACTTCTTTTCCTACTCCTTTACTGTTCATGCAGTCAGATTGTGGAATTCCCTACCTCACACCATCCATGATAGTCCTACTATTACTGTCTTTAAAAGACGCTTGAAGGAGCACTACTTCAATCCAACTATGATTAGTATTAAATATACATATTGTATGTATTTATTTTTAGTATTTATAGTTTATACATAGTATAATATGTACTTATTATAAAATTACAGTATATTATTATTATTAGTATAATGTACCTAGTATTTTGTTGAACATAATATACTTAATAATAATTGTATTACTTAAGTAGTTATAAATAATATTTTTTCATTTCTGTTTATATGCACGCCCTAGCTGATGTTTGTAATCAAATTTCTCTTAGGACTGCTGGAAGAAATTTCTTTAGGGATAAGCCTTTTGTGTTGTTTTTCTGCATAACTATAACTTGTTAAATGTTTTTGTGTGCAATAAACTGTTATATAAATGAATAAATAAATTAATTAATGATAAAATATAACCTATAATTAGTAAACAGTATTTTTACCTTTTATGCCTACTGATGTGCCTCCGGCTGCTACTGCTGCTAAAGCATATTCGATTTGCACTAATTTACCTGAAGGACTGTAAATAAAACAAAATCTAACTGCATTACATACTCATTATGTACGGTGAGTCGGCATAACAAAAAATAAGTTTTAAACACTTAAAAAAGTTGTAAAACAATGAAAACATTACAGGAACCATTAATAAGTGTTTAGCAAATCATTTTAGAGCACTTTTATATTGCAATTAAGTATGAAATTACCTAAAAGTAGTAAGAGAGAAACTGTATCGTTCAGACGCCATGATTACAAAGCAAATTGTCAAATTTGTAAGAATGTAAACTTGATGTCAGCCGTCAATTTTAGCATCTACAGAGTAGTTATTAATCTGTGGATGGATCCGAAAATCCGAAGCAATAAAAAAAATGTCTATGTATAGTGGCTGTATGGGCTTTGTTCCCTTTGCCTGTCCTGAATGGGACGAATCAAACCAAAAAATGTCTATGTATAGAATAGGCTACTTGACCTATATTCAATTTCATCGAACTAATGCATATTTCTAGTAGAACTTGGCCTAGGAAATCGGATTTCACCCTTATCATCAAATAAAAACGTATGATTGATAAATAAAGTCGATTTGAAAATATGATTTTATGAAAATAGGATTTGTACTGACGAAAACGCTTTTGCGGTACTTCCGATTTGGATGTGACGTCATCCTCATACTAGTTTAATATCTTTTATTCATCGCGCTCGTTATATGTAAGTTTATTTGTACATAAATATTAAGAATAAGCCTAGAAATATTTGTAAAATATATTTTCTTAAATAATTCAAATAAAACATCAATTTTATATATTATCTCCATTTATTGTAGACAGGAAATGAAATGGCCAAAACTTTTCTCCAAAAGTTTTCAACATTACAAATGATTTCTAATTTCTTATTTAATTATTTTATAATTTTTGGGCACTTTTAGACTCGTACATTTAGCACATTAAAAATTTTTCAATAAAGAGAGTTTAAAATACAAAACGTATGACGTCACACTATGGCGGACAGTGTTTTCGGCGCCATTTAAAAGGCATGATTTTCAATCAACATTTTTATGGGTTTCTACTGTGTAAAATATTAAAATATTAGATTTTTTTGTGAAAATGAATGATAAAGAAGCGATTAGAATGAAGAAAAAAAATAGGTCAAGTAGCCTATTGATTACGTCAATTCGTCGAGAAAATTATAATCATATATCTATCTCCCTTTCGCCTATGCCTTTTTACGTAAGTAAAAAAAGATAAGTTTGAGTGTTTACCATTTTGAAAGAAATTTTTGCCAAAATGCTCGGAACAATAATTGTTCCGAGCCAAAATGCCTCTTTGCGACTAGGGTTACCAGACCTCAAAATGCGAAATCCTGTCTGACATGTCGACACCGGAAATATCACTTAATGAGGGACAAAAGTCAAAACACAACTTTTCAGGAGAGCGAAAAAACAACTTTTTTTTTTTCAAATTCGTCTGTAACTTTTTATCATTTAGTCCGATCTTAAAGGTATTTATGGCAAGGGTTCTTAGAATTTTGTCGGCTATATAACTATAAAAGAAATATTTTCGTAAATTTACGCGTTTAGAAAATAGCATGCCCCTTACATTATTTATTTTTTTTAAGCGGCCCCTGCTGCGGGACCTCTTGTTCCCCATTCCGAAGGGAAGAGCAAATTACTTACATAGTTCGTTACATCTGGGTTTTTTATTTATATTTATTTACAAGATATACTTAATAATAATAATAATTCGTATAATACATATTTAATATATCCCTATTAATTTATAATATACTAGCTGTCCCGGCAAACGTTTCTTTGCCATATTATATTAAGTATATCGCCCGTATTATTTTATTGAATTAGTGACTAAAATATAAGTATATCACCATGGCAACGTCCATCGCTATCCCGTGACCCGCGTCGCATAAGCAATGGTCGCTCTTTATAGACAAATAATTTGCAATAAAATAAAATTGCGACTATAATTAAAGATCTAAGCTATCCTATCTCTCAAGTTGGAAAAAATCACACATTATAAAACAAAAAACATTAAAATCGGTTAAGTAGTTTAGGAACCCATCGCGGACAAACATCGTGACAGGAGATTTATATATATTAGATAACAATTTTTACAATATAATGTGGTGACTTAGTCCATATATGCTTTGTTATTTTTTACTATAACCATATATATGACAAGAATTTTTTTTTAACTATATAGGGACATTACAATATTATTATCACAAAATTAATATATTATACACTGCGTTTTTGGGTCCCTTAAACTCAGTTTAAGGGGTTTCCAATTTGCATTCCCATGCATGCATATATTTATTAAGTATACATTCGTTTTATGTTACTTACTACTATATTATTATGAGAAAAGTTATGGATTGTCAATGCTATTGGTCATCTGGATCGTATGCATGTCGTATGTAAGTGTGTCCCTTACATTAAAAAAATTGGCTTATTTGTCCCTTACAGCCCTGAATTTTGCAATGTCAACTATGCCATATTAAAGTAAGCACCAAGTTTAATATGAAACTGCGATACAAATCTACTGTAAAGGACATAAAAAAACTATGCTTTGGAGGAAGTTTGATGTAATATATTAAAATCTAACACAATAAGCCCACCACGACTGGCTGGTTTACCACATAAGGGATAGGATTTCCAGCAAAATAAGGGAACTTCGGCAGACTGAAACACCTTTGGCACCGGGACTATTCCCAAATCTCATGTACACCCAGAGCCCCTTTAGACAAGGTGGAACTTTGCAAAACCACGTCTCTGCTCTGTTGTTTTACCGAAATCTGTATCCTGAGCCGAATGGAAGATGGATCTTCCTCCCTGTTTCGCTCTGCGGCCTCTTTCTGTAAACCATCAACTAGCGATCGCACACCACAAGTCTAAATGTTCGTTCTTGACCTGGCATTAAGCTTCTCATTTCACCTTATCAGGAGCTACAGCTGCTCTCTTTGATCGCACCTGTCAGAATTGCTTCCTCAGTGCCCAGTCATGACCTTCCCCTACTATGACCTTCCTTTTTATGGTGTTACGGCAACTATTTCTATTATCGGCCACTCAAGGAGCGTCGTAGACAGTCGATTCAAGTGTGGTACGAATTTGATCAGACCAACGCATGAGACAGCGGCTCCGCTGGCTTTTTCTCCTCAATCTTGCTAATTATCATGAGTTTTCCATACCATGGTTTCAAGGTTTCCTTCTTTTTCTTCTGGTAATGTGTCTGAAATATTCTAAGATGCGTTATTAGACAGATGGTAGAGAGCCTTGTTTTTATGTTTAGTTTAGCCAGCATGGATGAGTTGGTTCTGAAAGCAGTTTATGGAATTCAGAGCATTTTCCTCCAGCACCCTTGACGGCGTCGATACATCTGCGGTCTGCAAACTTCAGAGTCCATGTCTTGTATCTTAAAGACAGATGAAGAATATGAGCATGTGCACAAATTTCCTCCTGGTTTTTAACAAAATCTTCATTTCAAGCCAGGTTTTATGCATTTAAGACATGGCGCTCTTAGTCATCTCAATTCTTCTACGTATATTTGGTTAACAGGAGCCGTTGTTCGTAAAGATCAAAGATAAATTTGCTAACCACTTCCAATTTCAACGCGCCAGTCAAAGGCAGGGTGTTGCTTCTATGACCATGTTTTTGGTTTTCCCTTTATTAATTGAGAGGCCCAAGTTATTGATCATTTGCTTCATTCTCTAAAACAGTTCTTGCATCTCGATTTCATTCTCGAGATTATTGTCATCCTTAATGCTAGCTATACATATACAATTGACCGCATTACATGTGTATACCTAAAGGCTAAAGGTTTAGCTAAAACACTAAAACTTTATAGAAAACTTTAAACTTTTACGGATAATACTTTTTGAGTAGGTGCCAAAAATTATCTTCTTACTTGAAAAATGATATTTAAGATTAAGGTAAGTGACAAATTTTAGTGAAGCTATGACAGTTATTATGTATCAATTCTTAACGTAAGGGACATGTTAAGAAAATTGTACTAAGCTAAAGGTTAACGTAAGGGACTGAGTTTCATTTTAAACGCATTTACGTTATTTTTTTAACACGTAAAATATTTACGTCCGTTAAATCAATTTTTTTAGGAAAAATCCTGTCTTGACTTTAAAAAATGTGTACTGTAAGGGACATTTTTTTTAACGATAGAAGAATTTCAAGTATACCAAACGATAGAGCTCGAAATTCTGAATCCAATGATATAATATATAACTCATTTTCGCCAAAATGTCCCTTACGTTAAGTGATATTTCCAGTGTCGATGTCTAAACTCTAAAAATCCTGATTTTGAAAAAAAAAGTCCGGTCACGCACCTGTATCATGTAAAAATCTTAGTATTAAAAGTACATTTATATTTACTTATGTATTAAATGACGCCCGCAACTCCGTTGCGCCAAAATTCGTTTATCGCGCGGAAACCGTACATTTTTCCGTGATAAAAAGTATCCTATGTCCTTTCCCGAGACTTTGTAACTCCATTATACTAAATTTCAGCAAAATCGGTTCAGCGGTTCGGGCGTGAAGAGGCAACAGGCAGACAGACAGACAGGCAGGCAGACAGACAGTCAGACAGACATACTTTTGGTTGCTAGCAACCACATGCAAAGTGTTTATTAGCTGTTAATTGTTATATTGCGTAAGCAATATGGCTCTTACTGGCTCCACTGAAAGTCGATTTCTCTCTTTGGTCCACTGAGAAGTGCTTGCGTACCGGGACAGGAGACTTCCGACTTCCGAGCTCAGTGCGTGCGGCACTTATCGCTTGAGCGGGCGGGAAGACATGCAGGTATGACAAAAATCTGGTCTGACGTAAAATCCGGGCGGAGTCCGGTCTAACACCTAAAAATCCGATCTAGACCGGATTTATCCGGTCAGATGGTAACCCTATAATTGCGACCCAACATTTCGCCATTTTTGTTTTGCAATATTTTTGGTAGCTGATCTGTCAAAGTACGTAAACAATCAAATTCAGTCAATCAAATCAAATGTTACATGAATATTAATAAGAGGTCTTGTCAACATAATATTATTATTATAGGCTACTTAATATAATTTATCACGCCTTCATCTACTGGGGAGGATCTATCAGGTATTTTTGGTGCTACTAGATAATAGGTATTTTATAAAAAGTTGTAATATTATGAATAAAAACTTGATATTACAGTAACTACAGATTTTAATTTAATTTCTCCCTTTTCCTGTTTTCCAAACTCAGTGCATAATGCATATCCAAGTGGTGTGACCGCCTACATAATACATAAGGATAAAATGTGATATTTGATGTCAGTGGGCCCCCATGAGCCATAAGCATGAGTGACTTGTGCATTGGCTATGGGCAATTGGCACTATGCGAGGTTGCACACGTAGCTATAATTTATTCTGTCCTACGTTTGCCCCTAATAGTAACAAAATATGAGTAGGTACTCAGTCTATTACAAAAAAAAACCCTTTAAAATCGATTCCATATCCTGCCTACCTCTAAGGTAGGTGGCGTGAAGTTTCTTCAAAGTCAACCACCAAATAACTCTAAATTATTGCATTAAAATATCACATTTAAAAATAATTATTAAATTACAAAACGAACAAATATCATGTTGTACGTGGTGCCAAAATTAGATCAATATTAGTTTTCATTGGATGCTAGCTTACCCGGGAATAATATTTTCCCTTATATGGGAAAATATTAAATGTTATTTAATATTTTCCCATATAAATTATTTCTAGTATCAACATCAAAAGTAGACAAAAACCTATTCTCAAGCCTAACGAATGTAATAAAAAATTTCATTAAAATCGGTTGAGACTTGAGCCGTTTTGGAGGAGTTCGCGCACAAACACATGTGACACGAGAATTTTATAAGAACATATTTATATGAGATATTATTATTGCATTGTATTATGCGTAATGACTTCACACACTGGAACCTATTAAAAACTACTTTATCAAACTTCAAGATCTCAACAGCAAGAACCAAATTCGACACATAGAATGTCAAGAATCAAGAAAACATTAATAATGACTGAGCTTAGAGATTCCCCGAGTAAGCATAGAACAATATGAAATTCTGATTGTGCTTAGGGATTTTTCGGTCATAAAGTAAGCGTAGAACAGGAAATTCCTGGTTGGTATATTGCCAGATTCCATACTGAGAAAACCGCTAAAAACCACAAAAAAAATATTTAAACGCTAAATTACTAAAAAAATCCCCTAAAGGCTTCAAAAAAACTCCAGTTCTGGTGGAAAAACCACCAAGGTGGCAACACTGGTTATTAATTCTTAGGTCATTGTAAAATTAGTATGTACCTCATTGAAATAACCGCGCCCGCGCCATGATGGCCTATGGCATTTTAAAAAATTTTTGTGCTTGGCAACAATGCAAATTAGTAATTAGTTAAAAAAAAGACAGTTTTGCCAGATCAGGGGATTTCCCCCTAGATTTAGGGGGCTTTCGACCAAGACGGGGGCAAAATATGGGGAAAAAATATTTGGGGGATTTTTTAAGGGAAATTAAAAAAGCTCGTCAAATACAGCTTTTTGCCATATTATATCAGTTCCTAATGTTTAATAAAAAATATTATAATGTTTTTTTTTACCATCTTTAAATTACTTGAGCGCCTCAACAACTAATCGAGGTCAAGATTCGAGATTTTGAAAAGATGAGGAATAAATTTAGCCATAAGTAACAAAATGCAGCAATAATAAAGTTGAGTAATATATATTTTTATTGAATACTAGATGACGCCCGCAACTTCGTTGCGCCAATATTCGTTTATCGCGCGGGAACCGTACATTTTTCCAGGATAAAAACTATCCTATGTCCTTTCTCGGGACTCAAAGTATCTCCATGCCAAATTTCAGCAAAATCGGTTCAGCGGTTCGAGCGTGAAGAAGTAACAGACAGACAGACAGACAGACAGACAGGCAGACAGACAGACAGGACAGACAGACATACTTTGGCATATTTTATAATATTAGTATGGAAGTATGGATTAAAACAAAAAGTAATCGCGGCGCGGCGTCCTAATCAGGAAAACTGAATAGTTATATCGAGCCCCTCTAATGAGCATGTACCATTTTCCACGTTTGATATCTTAATATCTCGCTGGTAGTATAATGGTACATGCGCTTATGCGCTAGTTCCGGAGATGGAGATATTCTAGAATCCAGGGGATTCCTGGGGGGAAAATCAAATTAGTTCAGGCCTCAGGGCCCAGGACGTAGACAGAGTAAAAATTATTCTTTGGCCCAGGGGTACGTCGCCGAGACCATCTGGCAACACTGAAAAATGATCTTGTCTGAATTTGTCAAATTTGTGCAAACTCTGCTCTACAAATATATACTAGTAATCTGGGCTCTGCTCTAAGCCAACTCCTCTTCTCCATCTCTCATCCGTCATCGCTCAATATTTGAAAAAGCTTTCCCATTATAATAGAAATCGGATATAATAACAGGCGGATAAATTCTATTTTGGTGTTGTTTATTAAGCCGTAGGAATGTTGAACACATTGCGCGGCACTTCGCCTTTATCTGAAACAATGTCGGACACAACATTAGAAAGAAATCGAGCTGAAAAGGCTTTATTGACAAAAAACCAATCCCAGAGCCAAGTAATACTCCACAAAATGAATACAAACTTAAAGAATTACGCTGACAAAAACGGCAACGATGTGTCCAAGAATGTACACACGGGTCGAAAAACTTTTGCCTTTTGGACCCTTATTTGCTTGTTATTTTTACTAGCGATTGGCAATCTTGTACTTACTTTTACAATTCTTGCTGTTTTAAGACTTGGTCACGGTGAGTTCCTTGATATTATCAACTAAATCTGTTACACTTGTGTTATAGAAAAGTATTTTATAATTTTATTATAATTCAATAACAGTATTATAATTTAATTTAAAAATTACAGGTCTGGAAAGCATGGAGTTTCTCCCTGAACACAATGCAATAAAATTTTTTGGAGAAACAAACCTGGATCATATTTATAAAAGAGATGGACTAATTGAGAGCTTTCAAGATGTTCCCATGAGTATTTCAAGTGAAGAAGGATCTGTTTTATTTAACTTACAATCACGGTAAGAGTAGCCAATGCTATAAATTAGATCAAATTCTTTATATTTGATTTTTGAATGATCTCTTCTTGTTATCGTTCAATGGCATTTTTTTATTATAGTACTAAAATAATTGGAAATATTATAATAATAGTTGTATTTGAAATACATTTCTTAACTCTATTACTAAACTATGTCTATCGTGTCCCCGAAATGATCTCTGGGATGCCAAATTGTCCCGTTTTCTGAAACCGTGCGAAAATTTCGGTTTTGATTTGATTGATTATTCTGCCATATTTTTCTTTATATCAATAACTAGATGTTCTGCGCGGCTTCGCCCGCGTAATTTAGGATTGTCACGGAAACCGTACATTTTTCCGCAAAAAAAGAAGCCTATGTCCTTTCACGTGGTCTATTCTTAATGTGTGCCAGATAACATAAAAATTGCTCCAGTACGTTCAAATAAGCCCTCTATTTCTTCGCTCCTATTAGTCTTAGCATGATAAAATATAGCCTATATAGCCTTTCTCGATAAATAGGCTATCTAAAACTGAAAAAAATTTTCAAATCAGACCAGTAGTTCCTGAGATTAGGGTGTCAAACAAACTCTTCCCAATTATAATATTAGTATAGATGGTAGATATATAATACAGGATGTAACAAATATAAGTCATAATACTAATTATGGATGTGTAATGTCTATGAATATGGTACCGCGTAATGTGTATAGATATTAGGTATATAGTGTTCACTGTAAAAGTAGAGGCGCTGAAAGAGCAATTATTTTTCACATTTGTATGGGAAAATCACAAAAAATTGTTGGTCTTTCAGCGCTTTGAGTTTCTCAGTGCGTATATAACTAAACCCATTCAGTGCCAGCAACGCACCATTTGTGTTTTGCGAGTTTACTTTCTGGTGCCACCAACGCACCATATGCGTTGAGGTACCTGTGATATTTTTCCCGATTTTTCTTTATAATGGCTATATTTAATTTGAATCTTTGGCCTCATTAGCTACTGGAGATATATTTGACATGTGGTCACACTGTCGGTTTCTGGTCTGGACCTCCCCTCTTTTTTTGACAGCAAAAAAACCGTTAGCCCAAAAACTGCCAGATTTCAATTCAACATATTTTCAGTTTTATTGAATTAGAGTGAGAAGTTTTTGACTAAGAACATAAAAGTAAGCAATATATTTAGGTATATTACAATTTTTCTTCGATTCATGGTATATTTTATGAATAAAATTACCATAACGCAAATGGTGCGGTCAATGGCATTTTAACGGCAAATTTTGTTGGATGGTTTCATGCATGAGGCAACACTACTATGTTCAAATTAGTAAACTTTACCAACCATTCGTTGTATTTATAATTAAATTAATACAAAATCTTTTACTAGCTGACCAGTTGTATTTTTCAATATTTAAGAAAAAAGAAATTTCAAATAAGTAATGATTTTATTTCTTTTATAAGGATTTTATTTCAATTTTCAGTTTTTTTTAAAAGAATGAAGGGGAGAAAGGACTTTGAATTACCATGGGTAGCTTGATAAGCGGTTAACTGTATGTAGAAAAAACCTACCTGTATTTAAAAATTATTCAGCTACCCACTATGTTGCATAACGCAGTTCAATTAAAACAAAAGCGTCAACGTAAGTTGTGCGTTGAATGGCACTTGTGATTGGTGCGTTTATCGTATTTAGACAGGTTTTCGTTATTTATTGCATTATTTAATATATAAAACTCGTTAAACAATGTATTTTAAGTTAGAAAAAATAAAAAAATCAAGTGGCACCACCGGTATGTTACAGGTGGATTGGTGGCATTGAATGGGTTAAAGTGTTAATTAACATTCCCTTCCGCTTCATACATTTTTGACAAAAAAAAAAATGGTCACATTAATTACATGTCCATAAATAAATTCTAAGTTATTCTTGGATAGAAATGTAAAATAGTGGACTATTTTAATACTCTAGTATTTTAAATTAAACCTATTTAATACACATTAAAACTTGAAAGAATAAGAAAAGTATAGTACATACAATATTTTTCAGTCTTTCGAGATCAGATACGAAGATATTGCTGAATACCTCAGGAGTATATTTCAAGGGTGTGAATACGTTTGAGGTGACAGACCCAGTGACGGGAGAGCAGGTGTTCAGCACTGCCAATCCGGAGATCACAGTTGCTGAGTCGTTAAACAATTTGATTGCTAAGGTAATTAGTGATAAAAGTTTCTGTCGCTGTAAAATTGTTTTATATGAACTGTTCTAGCTATTTGTGGCTCCACTGCAGTCTGCAAGCAAAAGTTGGTGGATACAGTATCCCATGGAAACCAATTTACCACTACAATTTTTCAGTTTAAAAAGTATGTGGTAAATGGCAATCTACAGCCTAAACCAGGGGTTCCCAATCTTTTTCAGCCTGCGGCGCACTTACACGTAAAATATTTTGTCACGGCGCCCTACTCTACCTAGCTATTAGAAAAAGATACATAAATAAATACCTTTAATGATTATAGTTAGGTTAAGCAGGTAAATAGTAATAAACAAATATTTAATCATCTAAGTACCTTAATTACATAATTATTATAATTTAATTTTATAACATTTGTGGTTTCGGATAATGATGGAGGATCGACTCACGGCGCGGCGGCGTCCCTCTTGCCTTTCCACGGCGCACCAGGGCGCCGCGGCGCACAGCTTGGGAACCTTTTACCATACTTTTAGTTAAGATCTGCAAAGAAGTTTTTACATAAAAAATCAAACACGTCTCCAATTTGCATTGTATATGAACATTGGTATGACAGTAAGTATTATTTCTTGTCATTTGCAGCAAATCTCCACAAAACGCATATCATCAACTGTGGACACAAACCTGACCATTCGTTCGGAGTCCTCGGCTTATTTACGAGGGGCAGAAGGCACAAGAATGGAATCCAAGGAACTATACTGGAATGCCGATCAGGATATTTATCTAAAATCTATTAACGGTTCAGTAGTATTGAGTGGCAAGGAGGGTGTGTATGTTGATGTGAGAAACCTTCCGATGGCAATGCCGATGAATAAAACAGAGAAATACCATGTGACGGGTCAATTTAAAGTGTGTGTCTGTATGCCGCAAGGTAAACTGTTTCGTATTGCAGTGCCCACCGGACAAAAAGTTACATGTTCTCATGTTAATATGACAGGGGACTTGAATCCTTGTAATTAATACTTCAGTCGGAATTTCCAGGAATTGCTATTGTATTCTATTGTTGTCGCGATCACCGGTGCTCGCGCGGGGCCTGAAGGATTAATGTTATGTAGTGTGATGTTACATAGTTCAGTACCTACACAATGTATAAATTATACAATCTTGTTCTTGTCTGTCAAAACACTTTTTTACTTTGTAAGTCAAAGGCAATCATTGTATAGACCAGGGGTCACCAAACGGCGGACCGCGGTCCGCATCCGGACCGCCGACCCATTGTGTGCGGACCAAACATTTTCCAAGTTTCAAAGATGAACTTTGTTAAAAAATAAATTTCGGTCTCGACTTACTGATGAACATCTCTTGGATTTAAATAGCTTGCACCAATATTTTACCCCAAATTTCAGAGAGCAACAAAAACTGACACTTTTCTCATTGATAAAGTAAATAAATACTTTCGAAAATTCCGTAATTACCTTTAATTTAAAAAAAAAATTAATGTGCGGACCGCGATGGTCGTTTCATTTCTAAATATGGACCCCGAGCGAAACTTATTGGTGACCCCTGGTATAGACTATCCATTGTTTGAATATTTTTATTAATACTTCAGTCGGAATTACCAGGAATTGCTATTGTATTCTATTGTTGTCGCGATCACCGGTGCTCGCGCGGGGCCTAAAGGATTAATAAGGTGGTAAAATATGTATATATCGGGAAGAGGG
The DNA here is from genome assembly GCA_905333045.1 of Lysandra bellargus. Taxonomy (NCBI): domain Eukaryota; kingdom Metazoa; phylum Arthropoda; class Insecta; order Lepidoptera; family Lycaenidae; genus Lysandra; species Lysandra bellargus. Next base: position 4,846,428 of record HG995342.1, read on the forward strand.
TATTCTAAGATAAAACTAAAATGGGCGACTATTTTCACCGGCAGATGATTGAAGGGTTCCCCAGGCAATTTTAAACACTCAACGAACGTTATTTCACTATTTTAATAAATCCACAGTTCACAGCAACTTATAAACACACGTGGAAACAATGACAAGTCCTTCCGTAAGCAACGTCCTTAATTTCACTTTCCACCTCAACGGAATCTCACATTCAATTCATTCAACGAACTGTCACTACGCAAGGCCATGTCCGCCGCCCACTCTCGGGTGATGGCGCTGCTTCCACTACAGTAAACAAAATCCTGCCATCTATTGAACAATAAACGAACTACATTTACATTCACTAGGAATCCATTAGAAGGCGGTATTTAAGAAAGATTAATTCACAATATTAGTAACAGATGGCGCTTATTCGTAAAAATCTAATTTAGAACGAGTTAGCTAGAAAATCATAGTGCCGCCTTCTCACTCCACGACATATAATATAATAATATCTTTTTGACATTATACTGTATAATATTAATAAAAATATTTACACAGAGGAAAAGTTACCCAATGCTTCTCTCTTTGCCAGCAAACTGACTTTTGCGACATGTTAGGCAAGGTTGGCAACATTGATAAAGTAATGTGTGTAATTATTTTTATTGGCAAACAATAGCATAATCGTAATCTAGTAGAAACATAAGTAAGTTATAGGCCGATAGTCACTGAGGCCTAACATTAGTACCCACCTAATTTACTGTAATATTACGAACTAGTCAAAGAAAAAACTAGTTTATGGTTACTGTAGCAGCTTATGAAATAAACTGTCATATTATATCTAGTCAATTCTGCACGTGTCTAGTCACTATATTAGCATAGAAAATAGAAGTAGTGACATAATATTGTGCACTTAGTGCAATGTTTTCCAACCTATGGGTCGCGACCCCCTGGAGGGTCGCGAAGAACTGTTTGGGTAAAAAAAACAATAAAAATTAAAAGATTGATATAAAATTAAGTAGGAGAATTTTAACAAAGGATGTATGATCATAAACACACATACATGATAAAAAAGCAAAGGATATTACGTTATTTGTATTTGGTTAAGTTATGTTATATTATTAAGTCATGAAATATTTTTTCATTCCAGGTAACAACAAACAACAAAAAAAGGTTTATAAACATTGGTGTAGTGTAAGTCTATAAGTACCTAGTCTATATTCTATTTATGTAATAAACTACTACTAATCTTTGACATTATAACAATGCACACGTGTTATGATAATTAGTGTTATACCAAAGAAAAAGTTTATTAATATGTACTTATTAATAAATGCTACTATGTTTAATAATAGTTATTATTTTGCATTTAACAAATATAGTACTAGTGGTGGTTAATATAACGTATAGCTGAAAAAAGTAACGCGCTATTTCTTCGCAACGAATAGCGCGCGCTATAAAACTATGCATAAGACGCTACGTTATAACGTATCGCGCGGTCACCGACCTAGCGCGGCGCCGCTCGCGCTGCTTGGTTCGTTGCCGTATCGTTCGGGTCCAAATCGGGTGAATTCGGCTGTCATAATTTTTTCAGTGTTGCGTTGCGTGCATAGGTAAATTATAATGTTTTATAATCCCTGCTCCGAAGAGCACTGTACTGTAATATAATGGTAACCTCCGTTCCATGTGAATGTATTTTTTCTAAATCTGGACACGTTATTATATTTTTAAATGTAAGTAAATGAAATGTTAAAAAAGATCTAAAAATAATTTAAGTATATTGCCAAAAAATAAAAAAAATAATTAAGAACCATTTAAATAACTTATAAAAAAAGAATTGTAAGTACTTATATAAAGCGATTCCTTTCAATTTCAATATAATATTATTATACAATTATATTGTATCATTTTAATTTAAATATTTCAAACGTAATAAAATTAACCAAATAAATAATAATGCCTTCAAACGATTATATTATTCTAAGTTATCTAACAAACACGTTATATTATATTAACTCACCCACCGCGTTATAATTATTATTAGCGAAAGAATTCAATAACGTCGGTAACTTTACAACGTGTCCAATCGATCGTTATAACGTATCATTCGTTATAACGTAGCGTCAAAATTAGCGCGCTTGAAAGAATCGAGATTTCATTCGTTTTAACTGTTATAAGTTATAACGTAGCGTCAAAACTAGCGCGCTTGAAATTCGTTATAACGTAGCGTCAAAACTAGCGCGCTTGAAATTCGTTATAACGTAGCGTCAAAACTAGCGCGCTTGAAATTCGTTATAACGTAGCGTCAAAACTAGCGCGTTTGAAATTCGTTATAACGTAGCGTCAAAACTAGCGCGTTTGAAATTCGTTATAACGTAGCGTCAAAACTAGCGCGCTTGAACGAATCGAGATTTTATTCGTTATAACGTAGCGTCAAAAATAGCGCGTTTGAAAAATGTAGCGTCTAGCATCTAGCGCGCTCTGAAAATATAGCCGTTAGGAACACCGCTATATAGTACCTAGTAGACCTAATAGTTAGGGAATGCAATCTTAGACCAAGATTGACTATTCAAGATCTTGGCGTCTTTTTTCTGAATCAAGATTGGTCAGTTCGAGATCTTGTTAAGAGCCCGGGTAACCCTCGAAATTCTCATACATTCGTAATACCAAAATCATTTTGTCATACGAAAATATTTAACATGTTTGAGTTATTTTTCAGTATAAAATAGTAATTACCTAGGTTCCTGAACAAAAATTAACTTCAAAATATTTAAACACTAAAAAATTTTTTTTTGTGTATAAATTTTTTTTACTAAATTTAGTACTAAATATTTAAACACAAAAAAATAGAGTAAAACACTAAAAATATATAAATAAATAGTAAATTTACTACAAAATATTTCAACTCTAAAAAATATTTTTTAGTATTAAAATATTTTGTAGTAAATTTACTAATTATTTATAAATTTTTGAGTGTTTTACTCTATTTTTTAGTGTTTAAATATTTAGTACCAAATTTAGTAAAAAAAATTTATACACAAAAAAAATTTTTTTAGTGTTTAAATATTTTGAAGTTAATTTTTGTTCAGGAACCTAGGTAATTACTATTTTATACTGAAAAATAACTCAAACATGTTAAATATTTTCGTATGACAAAATGATTTTGGTATTACGAATGTATGAGAATTTCGAGGGTTACCCGGGCTCTTAAGATTCGGGTCGAGATCTTGGTCGCGAATCAAGATTTTCGGGATTTTCGAGATTGAGCAGAATAATTGAAAAAAAAAAAGCGTTTTTTTTGCTACAAATTAAGTAATAGTAACCAGTATTTTAATATTAAGTTATATTTATGTAATGTTTCGAAGATTTGTTTTGTGAAAATTGGGTATTGTTATAAACTAAACATAACAAACTCAGTTTTTACAAATTCAAGTTTTTTGAAACATAAAAATCTGACAAGCTAAGGCGCAGCGCAGACGACAGACTATCTGCTGCAAGGGAAGGAAATGATATTTCATACATCTAGCTTCATAGTCGATAAGGCTATCACCACATTTATACTGTAAGTATCTTAAGAACTTTTTTTGAATAGATGCGATTCTGTAAATGTAAGTGTGATAGATATTTTAGTAACGTCGATTCGTCGGCGTAAAGACAAAAACGCGAATGGAGAAAGCAGGACGACACATCATTCAACCTCAAACTCAAATCGAGTTTGAGTTTGGGTTTGAGGTTGAGACCTGAACCTGAACCTGAACCTGAACCTGAACCTGAACCTGAACCTCAACCTAAACCTCAACCTAAACCTAAAACTCAACCTCAACCTCAACCTCAACCCCAACCTCAACCTCAACCTCAAACTCGGTTTGAGTTTGAGGTTGAATGATGTGTCGTCCTGCTTTCTCCATTCGCGTTTTTATCTTTACGCCGACGAATCGACGATACTAAAATATTTATCACACTTACATTTACAGAATCGCATCTATTCAAAAAAAGTTCTTAAGATACAGTATAAATGTGGTGATAGCCTTATCGACTATGAAGCTAGATGTATGAAATATCATTTCCTTCCCTTACAGTACCGTCGCAAAGTCTCGGATCTTGTATACCTTAGCGAAATTGTAAATAATCTCGTTGACTCCTCAGAACTACATAACAAAATAACCATCAATGTACCCACCAGATATTTTCGCAATTTTCTTCCTTTTCACATTCCACCCTTTAACACTAATTATCGTCGCAATTCATTTTTTTGTAGGTCTTCTGCCCAGTTTAATGATCTTATTCGTGCTCACCCAAATATAGATGCCTTTTCGTTCAAACTTTCACACATTAAATCACTGGCAAATAAACAGTAACAAACAAATTGCTTTTCGACGAGCACATTGACTACGCTGTAAAGAAGGCCTCGAAAGCACTTGGATTTATTATTAGATCTTGCAAAGACTTTAGGGCACTCAAGCCGATCAAAGTTCTTTACTGCTCCTACGTACGCAGTATACTCAAATACTGTTCTGAAGTATGGAACCCTATCTATCACACTTACATTTACAGAATCGAATCTATTCAAAAAAGTTCTTAAGATACTTACAGTATAAATGTGGTGATAGCCTTATCGACTATGAAGCTAGATGTATGAAATGTCATTTCCTTCCCTTGCAGTACCGTCGCAGAGTCTCGGATCTACCTTAGCAAAATTGTAAGTAATCTCGTTGACTCCTCAGAACTACATAACAAACTGACCATCAATGTACCCACCAGATATTTCCGCAATTTTCTTCCTTTCTACATTCCACCCTTTAACACTAATTATTGAGGTTGAGGTCAACCTCAAGGTTGAGTTTGAGTTTCAGTTTCAGGTTCAGTTTCAGTTTCAGCCTTTTAACACTAATTCCACCCTTTAACACTAATTATTGAGGTTGAGGTTGAGTTTGAGTTTGAGTTGAGCAGGAATGAGATCATTAAACTGGGCAGAAGACCTACATCGGTATCGGTATCGATATTTTCGGTTTCCGGTATGTGATGTGAGTTATTTTCTTATTATTTCTTTATATAATATTCATTTTAAATTACACAAATTACTTACACAAATTTCGGTATCGGTATCGGTATCGTTATCGTTAGCTATCGTAAGCTAGATGTATGAAATATCATTTCCTTCCCTTCCTTTCCTTCCCTTACATTTATTACCTTTTTAAAAAACGAGTTTGTTTTCTGTGCACCCTTCTGGCGTAATACCTCGATCGTGGGAATCGCCGACACAATAGATTTTCAATTGTTATGCGACAATCGGGTGCCGCTTGGGGATTGATGGGTTAAAGCCCGCGATATATAGTTATCACGGTAGACAAAAATTTTGAGAAAGCTTGAAAGAAGTCAATGGATACAAAATTATATAATAGGTACCAATGCATGTTTATCTAGAGACTTCGATATAAAATAACTCAAAGGCCGAAAGGGATTGAAATCGTCCATGATTACGAAAAACTTTTACTATGGAACCAACTCAATTCGGCAAAATAAATTACGAAAAACTTTTACTATGGGAATCGTAACTAGGAAATAATTGCCTAGTTACGCTTTTGCCAAACAGCTGATTATTTTGCCGAATTGAGTTGGTCCCATAGTAAAAGTTTTTCGTAATCATGGATGATTTTAACCCCTTTCGGTCTTTAAGTTATTTTATTTTGCCAAACAGCTGATTATTTTGCCGAATTGTGTTGGTCCCATGGTAAAAGTTTTTCGTAATCATGGATGATTTCAACCCCTTTCGGCCTTTGAGTTATTTTATATCGAAGTCTCTAGATAAACATGCATTGGTACCTATTATATAATTTTTAAGATTCCGTACCCAAAAGGTAACAAAGGGACCCTATTTCTAAGACTTCGATGTCTTATTGTCTGTCTGTCTGTCTCGGCAGCAGGCTGCAGTGCCGTAAATAGCCTTTTTTGCGCCCTGTGCGAGCATCTATAACTGCGCCCTTGTTTTTTTTTAGATATTATAGGTACCCAGAGCAATGCTTACAGGGTACAATGTTCACAAAATACTCTGTTGTATGTATACTTTAACAATTAATAATAAAATTAAAATAAACTAAATAATTAAGGATCCATACAGAAAACACATTCTTCGCCTATTTTTGCTCTATGACGATACGGAACCCTTCGTGCGCGAGACCAACTTGAACTTGGCCAATTTTTTTCATACATTTATAGAATATGCAATACAAAACCAAGAGAAACATCTTAAGGTGACGCCACGTTAAAGTAAAAAACCGTGTTGGATGTGGTTTAGATTGCTTGTTTTCTATGCGAGGCCGGCCAAACTCGTGACTGGTTTTTAGTTTCGGGTTCGTACGCGTATATCCAGGATTCGTCACCTGATACGATGTTGTACATACAGCATTTGAGGATCCTGCGTGGAATCTTTCGAGAGTTCTGACACACCAAGTAACGCGAGCCGCTTTTTGCTCTTCACAGAGCAAATGCGGTATCCATCGGGAAAACAACTTTTTTAAACCTAATTGTTCATGCAATATTATTTGTATTTGACTCATGCCAATGTCTAAAGTTGCCTGAATTCGCGGTATGTCACATGTCGATCTTCCTCAACCAGCTTACGCACAGCATCAACGTTTTCTTGGGTGACTGCAGTTTTTGGACGACCTTGACGGGGATCATCACTGAGCCTGACACGTCCACGTTGAAATTTAGCAAACCAGCGATAAATTGTGGTTTTGGATGGGGCTTCATCACCAAATGCAGAAATCATCCGATCAATACACTGTTTTTGTGTTAAACCACTTCGAAAGTCATAATAAATCATCGCGCTAGAATTTTCTCGAGTCAATTCCATTTTCTCAACGACTAAACAAGTTTGACAAGACCTTGTGACAAGACCGAGAATCTTTTTTTAAATAAATAAATGGTATTCGATTTTTAAAACCAAGGAGTTTTCAATTAAAAAGATTTTAATATGACAGGAATAGTGGAAGTATTCCATTCCCGATATTTTTAGTGCAGCCTATGTATCTCGTATCTCAATCTACTTAAATACTAGTATTATATTTATTTATATTATATGTATGTATATTGTATATAATTATATTCTAGTATATACTAGATTTATTTATTTTATATATTATAGTTATAATTCAGTGTTTAATTAGCGTAATATCGAAATATATATTATATCCTTATCTGCTTATATTTTACCCAACTAGTACGAGTATGTGTTGATATTATCATAGAGAAAATATATTTTGTACATTGTACGTATTCATATTATTGATTATAGGGCACGTTCTATCTGCTGTCTTAATCCTATCTCTCTCCGTAGGGCTGCTGGAAGAGATTTCTATTAGAAATAAGCAGACCCTTTGTGTCGTTTTACTGTATATTGTTATATTGTAATTGTTTCTTGTGCACAATAAAGTATTAAATAAAAATAACAAACTCAGTTTTTACAAATTCAAGTTTTTTGAAACATAAAAATCTGACAAGTTAAGGCGCAGTGCAGACGACAGACTATCTGTGACGCACTTTTTAGTCTGTGGAAATAGAACCTAATTATACGCAGTAGCGCACACGACGCGCCTTATATTCCTATCCTATACACGCAATATACACACATACAAACGCTAACACACATACATACGCTGCATACGCACCTGTGAAGTTTACTTGTTTTAACTACAGACGGCGCTAGATCAAACCACAGGATATATATCAAATGTTTGATTCGTGAGAAGTCAACTCTTCTAAGACGCTTATCGGTCTACTCTGTGGTTTGCGCTTAGCTGCGCAGGTATAAACAATCTGAAAATCTCGAAATCTTGTTACAATCTAGGACTTTTTTGTCAAGATCGCGAACAGGATTTCGAAATTCAGGATTGATGGCTTTCAAGATTGGAAAATCAGTCAAGATCTTGGTGGAATCTTGATCTTGCAAGATCAAGATTGCATTCCCTACTAATAGTACCTATGTGACGATTCGAGTCTCGAACACAGGCGCAGTATGAATTCTAGGAACCAGTATTAAAAATATGCATTAACTAGCTGTCCCGGCAAACGTTGCTTTGCCATCGTAGTTTGCCATAATATAAAGTATTTCGCCCATATTATTTTATTGAAGTGATTAAATAAGCATGTCGCCATGGCAACATCGATCGCTATCCCGTCGCACAATGGTCGCCGTCAGTCTCAACTCTCAGGTTGTAATAATTTACTATTATTTATCCAACAAATGCACTTATCAATTATCCAACAAATGCAGTTATTACCTATCCCACAAAAGTGTTCAACGCCGCTAAGGAAGTTTTCACTTCAAAAAGACATACAGACGAACATATTATTATAATCTCCTCCTTTTTGGAAGTCTGTTAAAAAGTCAAAAATTATTATTATTATTAACAGCCGTTAGTGTCCCACTGCTGGGTAAAGGCCTCCCCTGCTTCTTGCAAGTGACAATAAAATTATAAACGTATTTTTTTATTGATGAGAAGTGAGGCGAAGGATACTAAACATACAGCTCACCCTTGTAATACGGGCCTTCAAAGAGAAAAATCGTAACTCGATTTTAGGGTGTCTAAGATCGATTCACGAGATCGATTCAATGCGTGGGATCGATTAAAAAAATCGTTTTTTTTTTTTGCTCCAAAAGATCGATTTTGCGATTAATCGATCTCAGATCGCCAACCCTAGCCAGTACAAAGGCACTGAAAATTTCGGGAATCAAGGAGCTGTCACAACAGTACTATTTAAAAATGTGTTTATTGCTTTTCGAAGTATTCTCCGCGAAATTTGACACATTTTTCCATACGATGGAACCAATCATTGAAGCATTCCATTCGGAAGTTGGGGTCTCCAAAATAGCCGTTTTGTAGGCGTCCACAGCTTCTTCGGGTGATGAAAATCTCTGACCACGCAATTTATTCTTTATTTCAGGGAAAGTATAGAAATCATTAGGGCTTAAGTCGGGGCTGTACGGCGGATGGTCTAATAATTCTATGTTTTCTTGCTCTAAAAACTCTTTTGTTCTGTGCGCGGTGTGAGAACTCGCATTGTCGTGATGGAGGATGATGCGGCGGTTGCAGTTCTCTTTACGGAGTTCAGATACGACCTGTGGCAAACAAATGCTAGCATACCATTCTGCATTAACCGTTCTTTGTCCCTCAAGAGGAATAGTCGCAATATGGCCGGTTTTGGAGACAAACGTGGCCACCATTTTTTTTTGCAACACTCCGTGAACGAACATTTTTTGTTGACTTTAACTCATTTTCGAACACCCAAACTCGTGACTGGTTTTTAGTTTCGGGTTCGTACGCGTATATCCAGGATTCGTCACCTGATACGATGTTGTATACAGAATTTGAGGATCCTACGTGGAATCTTTCGAGAGTTCTGACGCACCAAGTAACGCGAGCCGCTTTTTGCTCTTCACAGAGCAAATGCGGTATCCATCGGGAAAACAACTTTTTTAAACCTAATTATTCATGCAATATTATTTGTATTTGACTCATGCCAATGTCTAAAGTTGCCTAAATTTCGCGGTATGTCACATGTCGATCTTCCTCAACCAGCTTACGCACAGCATCAACGTTTTCTTGGGTGACTGCAGTTTTTGGACGACCTTGACGGGGATCATCACTGAGCCTGACACGTCCACGTTGAAATTCAGCAAACCAGCGATAAATTGTGGTTTTGGATGGGGCTTCATCACCAAATGCAGGAATCATCCGATCAATACACTGTTTTTGTGTTAAACCACTTCGAAAGTCATAATAAATCATCGCTCTAGAATTTTCTCGAGTCAATCCCATTTTCTCAACGACTAAACAAGTTTGACAAGACCTTGCGACAAGACCGAGAATCTTTTTTTAAATAAATAAATGGTATTCGATTTTTAAAACCAAGGAGTTTTCAATTAAAAAGATTTTAATATGACAGGAATAGTGGAAGTATTCCATTCCCGATATTTTTAGTGCAGCCTATGTACAAAACCTTATAATCTGATCAAATCAATCCAATGTGAAGGCGAATTATAATGCAACCAGTAAACATGCTTCGGGAGAGCAACCAGACTCTGTGCCATCCGCACTGTTTCAATCTAATTGGTCCTTACGATGTCAAACCATTTTGTATTCCAAGTGATATTTGCCAAATTTTTATAATTTTACTTGCGACCCGCCCCGGCGTCGCACGGGTATAAAATATACATATAGCCAGTGAAAAAATGATCAAAATCGATTATCTGTGCCAAATAACATAAAAATTGCTCCAGTAGTTCCCGAGATCCCTTTCAAATAATTTCCCCCGTTTTTTCCACATTCTCCTATTAGTCTTAGCGTGATAAAATATAGTCTATAGCCTTCTTCAATAAATGGGCTATCTAACACTGAAATAATATTTCAAATCGGACCAGTAGTCCCTGAGATAAGCGCGTTCAAGTTAGCCCTTTCAAATAATTTTCCCCGTTTTTTCCACATTTTCCTCTATTTCTTCGCTCCTATTAGTCTTAGCGTGATAAAATATAGCCTATAACCATCCTCGATAAATGGGCTATCTAACACTGAAAGAATCATCAAAGTCTGTTGCGTAGTTTTAAAGATTAAAGGGAACAAAGGGACATGAGGGAAAAAAAGCGATTTTTTTTTATAATAAGTATAGATAAGTATAGATATAGATATAGAAGTTAGTCAACCAATTCTTGGTCAATTTCTCCTGAAACTAAAATGAAATTGACCATATTATGGTGTCCTGCAAGGTCCCGTTTCAGATCTACCTTTATTCTTTATTATTTGAACTACGACTTTAAAAAACAATTCTGAATATAAAATTTCAAAATCAACCAAACACAAGCATCAAAAAGTACAAGCGCAATTTTAAAATAATAATAATATCTATGGACGCTTCACACCACGTCAGTCTGGCCCCGTGCTAAGTACCTGAAGGACTTGTGTTACAGGTACCAGACAACGGAAATATATTCAATACTTTTATACTATACATATATTTAAGATTTTTATTATATGATACACATATTTAATACACATCCATGACCCAGGAACTTCATAAACTTTTTGTTCCGTCGTCGGCGGGACTCGAACCCGCGACCTCCGGCTTGAGCTACCAACGCGCTCACCACTGCGCCACGGAGGTCGTCAAAATAATAACAAGGTGCAGGTATAAGTACATTCGAATAATAATTTATTAAGATTTAAGTATTGCTGCTTATAATTCAATACGCATGGACAAATAAGTGAAAAGTTTATTCAAAGGTTAAATGGGTTCTAGTTTTAAAAGTATTAACTACTTTTTGTGCTAAATCCCCAACTGTTTGTTCCATGACCATGTGCAGGGCCGGATGGCATGTCATGGTACCTACCATATGGCTATTTGGGCTTAAGCCCAGGGCCCCATGAGTTCAAGCTAAGTCCAGCTAAGTCAAGTCAAAAATAGAGGATAATGCGAAAGAATTCATAATGTTAGTATTTTTTTGTCGGTAACCCTGAGAATCCTACGATCAAGGTTTACTATACAATTTAGGTGTTGGTACTACGAACTGACAGTTAAAATGTTGTAGCACTTGTAGCTCTAAGTAGTTTCAGCCCAGAGCCCCGTAAGCTCACGTGCCAGGCGACGTTGAACGACTCCCCCCAGAAGTACATGGGAATAAGTGTAGGAAGTATTAAGCAGATCGTCCAGTTGAAGGGAATTAAGTACCTGAAATAGAACGTAGATATTTATCATTATCAGTCACGTTCACACACAGTAAAGCCGAATAGTTGGAATGAGAAGCAAAATGTTTATGGAATTAAAGCAAGATGAAAGGAGAAAGACAATTAATGCTACTGTGACCAATTTGTAATTCAAGACTTGGTCACGCTTTTTCGCGGTATCACTTCGTCGTCCGTATAAAAAGTTTATGAACTAAGTTACTAACCAATAAAAAATAAGGAATAAGAACTAACTTCTGAAATCGTAGCACGCGGGGGTGGCGTAGATGTCAGACTGTATATCAATGTAAATATTTCCCCCGCCTCAGCACTTCGGCGTGTTTCTTCACGAGCAACCAGCCGATTTGTGCGAAAAAGAAACCTCTTGTCGCGTTGTGCGGGTCCGCGTCTGTGTCGCAGTATCTGAAGTAAAAGTAGAATCGTTATAAAGCCTTCAAAGAAAATAAGTTTATAACAAATTCTAGAAAATATCCTAAACGTATTGAAGGTCATGTGAAACTGCAGACGACCATGGCATAAAAATTTATATTATGAAGAAGATCCATTTCTGTGACAAAACAATCCTCACATAATTAATACTTACTAATGATGTCCTCTCATATTTTTATCGGAAAATTTGTGAAATAAAATTAGCTTTCATACGAAACCGGAAATTAAAATATACCTGTGAATGTGATGCATTCTGTGATCAGCGATCACGTCTCCAGGATATAAACGAATGCTGGAAGGCCAAACTGTGCATCACCATTAAAAATGATCTGCAGCGGCAGTTTAGCGTAAGCGTAATCGTATCCTTTAAGGATAGGTTACACAGTACGAGCAGGTGAAGTGACAGCAGGCAGATACTGTGCCTGTGTACTCGCATGAGAGCAGCTCGACTCGCCTCCCTGGGTCACACCAAGCAAGCTGCTGACATCGCAGTAGATAGGTAATGTTCTAGTGACATAGTCTAGTCGAGTTGTATCTGTGGTGGGAGAAGGCGAGTTGCGAGTGAAAACAAAAAATGTTGTAGTAATTACTCGTGTGCGACACGAGTAAATGACCCACTCGCACTTGAAAGTAACTCGTATGATGCGGTCACACGGTGCAAGTAGCTGCACCTCAGTAACTGATTAGGCCAGCTCGCATGTCAGCTCGCACCGTGTAACCCAGGCATAACTCGTAAGGAGTGTATCTGCTGAACGTACGGTGCGGCGCTGAAAGTTTCGCCGACGGAAGGTTTCGTGCTAACTGAACGCGACGTAATTTACGCTGATGTGTCATAGAGAACTTAGTAAATAAATAAATAATAAATAATTTTTTATTGTTCAATTCTGTTACAATTTTTACAATGCAAGGAACGAATACATTTATACAAAGTACACTGATATGGGAAAACATTGACAGCCGTACTAGTATGAACTGTGTCACAGCTGCCTTTGTAGTTTACATCTCAAGGTATTTCCATTTTTAGTAACCACACAAAGATGACAGTAAAACCGCTTGCAAACAGTAACAAAAATTAAAATTAAAATAAAGACAGTAATAGATAATATTTCACGCATTGAATACATTTAATTTAACTATTATAAGATTATTGTTTCAAGTACACAATTAAAGATAACATATGACATAAAATTGTATATTTTTGTAAAATTAAAATTAAACAATACCAAAATACATTATGAAGTACATTAAATTAAAGCTTCAAGGAACATTAAAACATTTCAAAATCACTTTCATATAAGCCATTATAAAATTAACCATAAATTTTCGCAAAATTAAAAGTTAATAGTTACTAGTAGAAAATTCAATAATTTTAATAATAATAATTTAAAAAATAGTACTATTGTTCCTAAATATATACTTTTTAATATTAATTGAAATTTAAATAGCTAAAATTAACAATGCAAAGATGTTGCCATATTTAAAATGTGAATTAATTGTGTGCATTGTGTGTACTGTGTGTGTGTGTGTGTGTGTGTGTGTGTGTGTGTGTGTGTGTGTGTCTCTGTGTGTGTGTGTGTGTGTGTGTGTGTGTGTGAGGTGAGTGTGTGTGAAGTGAGTGTGTTTGTGTGTTTGTCTATGTGCATGGGTTTTGAAGATTTTTTTCTGTTTTGTAATAACAAGTATTGAGCTGTTGTTAACAAGGTTGGCTGCTGCCCCACTTTGAGCCCAAGGCTGGCTACACCCATGAGCTCCAGCTAATAGCTATCCCCGCTGCGACTGCTGTGACGGCACCTGAACAAAAAGTTTATTTGTGGCGCTAACAGAAAAAAATAATTGTAACTCATCAACTCGCGGCTCGCGTGTTTACGGGAGCGGGACAGCCTTTACAATCGATCTAAGATTTGAAGTTTGAGAATAATTGTGTTCATTTATCTAGCCAATCAAAATATAATCATACTAGCGGTCCCGGTGAACTTCGTGTCACTTTAAAACCTTCCCTGGACTTCTACGAATATTTTAAGACTAACATCAGCCCAATACGTTCAGCCGTTTTCGAGTTTTAGCACGACTAACACATTTGAAAATCCATTTTTATATATAAGACTGGCTGTCCCGGTGAACTTCATGTCACTTTAAAACCTTCCCTGGACTTCTACGAATATTTTAAGACTAAAATCAGCCCAATACGTTCAGCCGTTTTTTAAATTTTAGCGCGACTAACACATTTGAAAATCCATATCCATAGTCCATAATATTATATGGCAGCCAAATGGACTTAAGCCAGTCGATAACAGCTCTGTATACTATTTCGTGCTTCCTGGGAGCAGCTTGAGGGGCTACCAGCTTCTCGAAAGGGTCTTGCAGCTCTTGGACTACTTCCGTTTTGACGCATGGTGCCATTGGGTGTTCGTTTACTAGTTTTGTATTAATTTTGTCTACTTAAATAGGCTTTGAAATTAGTTTTGTAACATTCGCGTCACTGCTTCTTTAAATCCTGATCTATTTTACCCGCTTATTTAACAGTTTTCGCCTTAGCTCCCAAATTAAGAGCAATAAGATTTTAAATACACCTATAAAGATTGAAAGTAGTAAAAATAAGTACCTAAAACAAAATATCTTTAAGCATAATAGAATTTTATAAGAATATTTTAATTAAGTATAATATTTTAAAATATTTTTATAAGAATTTTTTAATTATATTTTAAAATATTAATTTTTAAACAACTTGCACAAGAACAAAATTGTTTGTAGCGTGTACGTTTTAAACATGTTTTAAATCATGGGTTTTCATCTTTTACCCGACTTCCAAAAAGGAGGAGTCAGGGAGGTTTAAATGTGTTGGGCTGTGAATATTTTTTTAAATTATTATTTTTGTATGTTCAGCGATTACCTAATTACTCCGCCGTTTGAGAATCGATTTTCAAAATTTTTATTTTGTTATAAGTATTAGGTTTCATTCCAATTTCACAAAAGTGGTGATCTGATGATCCATGAGTAATCGAGGGAACTCCTCAAAATTTATATGGAAACATATAATGATTTTGGTTTTATGAGAAGTATCCTAAGCATATGCTACAAAAACGCAAGATTTTGCACCGAGGTATACTATGGTTCCGAAGATACTAAGAGAACTCCGGATTCCTTCTATACTTATTATAAAACAAAGTCGCTTTTTTTCCCTCATGTCCCTTTGTTTCCTTTAATCTTTAAAACTACGCAACGGATTTTAATGATTCTTTCAGTGTTAGATAGCTCATTTATCGAGAAAGGTTATATTTTATCACGCTAAGACTAATAGGAGCGAAGAAATAGAGGAAAATGGGGAAAAAACGGGGAAAATTATTTGAAAGGGCTAACTTGAACGCGCTAATCTCAGGAACTACTGGTCCGATTTGAAAAATTATTTCAGTGTTAGATAGCCCATTTATTGAGGAAGTCTATAGGCAATATTTTATCACGCTAATACTAATAGGAGAATGTGAAAAAAAAACGGGGGAAATTATTTGAAAGGGCTACTCTCGCGAACTACTGGAGCAATTTTTATGTTATTTGGCACAGATAAGAAGTAGACCACGTGAAGGATCATAGGCTATCCATTTTAATAATTTTTTCAGTGGCTATAAGTATATTTTATACCCGTGCGACGCCGGGGCGGGTCGCTAGTATAATAATAATATGTAGATACAAGTTTGGGGGTTCCGGCGCTGTTTTAAGAACTGAAAGCATATAATTCTACTATGCAAATTACATTCATCATCATCATCATCATTACCACGTCGTCAGGGTCAACAATGTCACATGGTTGTACCTATATGGATACAATATGCCCCCACAACACCATAATAAATTTATATCATCATTTTTAATAAAAATATAGGTAATGTTGTTCCAAACAAAATGATTCATCAGTATGTACCACAAAATTGATACCTTAACCCCGGAGCGGGCACACATTAGACATTACTTCTGAAATTCGAAAGAAAAAAGAGAAGTAAATTGCTTCGATACTACACTAGTATAAATTGAACCCTAGACTCTTAGTATGAAAGTACTTACCCACATAGGAAAACAATGTACATCGTAATAGGAATAAGAAACACAATCCCATATTTTATAAGTAAAAAAATTCTTCGTACTTTAATGTATTTTTATTCATTTACACGATTTTGCCCTTTATTACCATACATAATTCGGCTAAACCTCAACAGTTCATAATTTTGAGGTCGGTGTCAGTTCCAAAAGTTTCAAATATGGGGGCGTCCACAAATTACGTGAGGTGCTTAGGGGGGGAGGGGGTCGAGTCAAATCGCATCTAATCTCACGTTGGGGAGAGGGGGGGTCTCGGCAAATCTCACGTAATTTTTTTCTCAACAAAATAATACTATTTTGGTCCATTTCATCCAGATTGTACGTATGCTTAAGACGCTCCCCATACGGAGATGCCGTAATTTACCGTTTTAGAGCCTTATTAACTCATAATTTGGAAGCTACAAAATTATAATAAAAATACAGCAATAATCTTCAGTATAATATATATGAACGTTCCTTTCATAGCTATTAATTTCCTTTTTTTTGTTTTTTAAACTCATGATATCAGCTTCCAAAGTATGTAATACCAATTTATTTCAATTCAAGCATACATTCAATATCTCCTTAGTATTTACAAATTACGGTTATTTGAAACACACGCCAATAGATCGACATTTTCATTAACCACATACTGGACGTTTATTTTTTTTAAGACAATTTTGAACTAAGATAAGTAAAAAAATAGGATTTTGGCGCGATCTCGGCAACGCGGCAAATGTATGGTCAAGGTCGTTTGCTCAGGGGATGGCTTAAGATTTAATCGTAAGCGTAATCGTTATACGATTAAGATCATTCACAAATTCGTTTGCAAGAAAATCTACTGACTGTCAAACCAAACGGGGCCAGACTGACGTGGTGTGTTAAAAAAAAACGTTTACGTAGAGTAGAATAGAATAGAATATCATTTATTTCCAGGAAATTTGTTTAACAATGGTTCTTAATTTTATGTAAGGTATCAAAATTTCTGCCTCATTGGCGTGGAAATATTGTCTAATTCTAAACATCTTCTTTAAATCTTATTCTAATCAACATGCAAACGTGCCTTATGTAACTACCTATTTAAAAAGATCTTATTACATATTTTAACATACCTAATATTATAACATATAAAGTAAAGTCAAAAACATACATTAAAGTCATTTGATAGTTACGTCATAGTATTTATAAATAAATCGAAGAAAAAATAATAATATATAAACAAAATATAACAAGACGGAGGAGGAGAAGCTAAAATTCAGTGTCAACTTTACAATGGAGGTTTTAAAATAATATGTCGGATGGCATATTACCTACGTGCAGGTAAAGTAAGAAACCCACATTTTGAAAAATCTCATGTGAGATTTGGAGGTGGGAGGGGGGTTAATTAAAATTTCACTAAATCTCACCAGGGGGTGGGGTCGATAAATTCAAGAAAACACCTCACGTAATTTGTGGACGCCCCTATTCTGTCAGAGAACTGAAGATTCAGCTAATCTGGTACCGACTTCAAAATTATGAAGATTGAGTACAGAAATAGTAATTGAGGTTTAGCCGAATTTGGAAGAAGGCACTATAGTATTAGATAGGAAACATTATATTATTTTAAAACTTAATACTTTTTAGCTCATATTATTATAAGGATGTTATTATTGTTTTTACCTTGGAAGTCGGTTTTAATTTTTTGTTAAAAATAATCTAATTATCTTTTTAATAATCACTAATGTTTGCCTTTAAATGTCTTTATTATACCAACGTTATGACTTATGAACATAATAAAAATTTCAGAAGTTTCCCAACTAGCAAAATTTGGTTCTAATTAAGTCAGATTTGCGTTTTCGTGCCGACTTGAAGCTTTTGAAGTAGACTTAAAACAGTCACATAGACTACTTTAATACCGCGTTTGGGCACAAAAATTCAGGATCTTTGGTTTTGAAATTGTTTTGTACAGGTCAGGAAAAATGCTAAATACTTACTCTTAATTTGATCTTCAAAACACACTATATCGTGCTACATATTTTCAGTACTGCTAAACTAAAATCGTTATGAGACTAATAGATTTGCTTCGTGTGTGCGTCAGGCGTTTGTTTGTTGAATTTATAACAAATTATATAATAAGCAATAACAATAAGGCATCACGCCATTAAAATATATAATAGTGATTTGATCTGACTGCGACCTCATGGGCCCAGCTTTAAGTGCGAAGGTAGAAAGTTTTTCGTTCATATTTATGTGTTTATATTATGGTCAATGCCCCATTGTTATTTTTACATTTAATTTTAATTAAATATATTTTTTTAATATACAAACTTATACAAAACTATTATGAGATGTAATGTCCGACATTATGCTAATGTAAGAGTAATAATTATGCTCCTATTTAGAGTGTGACAGTTTGACGTACCATGTTAAATTGGGGTTCCTTACATAGATAATCTGAATTTTTTTTTTCGTTTAAGATTCAAATAAATATTAGGTTAGGTTACAAGTCTGACTTTGTCGTAAGTTCATAATTTTAATGGATTACCTATTTGTTTCAGGTAGACCATGCGAAGACCTTGCAAATACTACTTATGCTTAAAAATGTTGTTACCATATAAATAAAACTATAAAAATATACAATTAATATTTTATTTATAAATCTTAAGTTAGGAACATTGTAGCATTACTTCTACATCTATACATATAATAAAACTGTAGAAATGAAGATTCTGTACGTTAAATATATCCAAAAAATAATAAGCGGAGGATGTCACTACATCGCTATAGAAGCCAAAACGTGGTCAGTTTTATTGTCTATCTGTCTGTCTGTCTGTATATTTGTTCCACTATCGCACGAAAACTACTGATCCGATTTGAATGCGGTTTTCGCAGATATATTTGTCTTTTTCCAACTTAACATCTGGTGTATAAAAAAAATTCCCCTCACCCCTCTAAAGGGACGAAAGTGGGGGTCAGATTTTGTATAAGACTTTTGCTTTTACACGAAAACTACTGATCCGATTGGCATACAGTTTTCGCAAATATATATGCCTTCTTCCAACTCAACATCTGGTGTATTAAAATCACCCCCCCACCCCTCTAAGGGGCGCAAAGAGGGGGTCAGATTTTGTATCGAACTTTTTTCTTGTAATGGACTTACTTCATATTATTAACTGTTTTTCCAACTAAACATCTGGTCTATAAAATTTTCCCCCCACCCCTCTTAGGGGACAAAAGAGGGGGTAAGATTTTGTATCAACTGATGAAGTAGAAATACTTTAAATGGCAAAACAACGTTTGCCGGGACAGCTAGTAATATAATAAATTTCTCTACGTTTTGAAAAAATGATTCATTAACAGTATGAGAGACATATTGTTCCAGAAAATGTACGGAACCATTAGTTTTTTCACTGCACTTTTCTTGGTTTATAATGTTTGCACTTGTCGTTTTCTGCCAATTTTTATATTTAGCCATAACTTTTCTTCTGAACCCACCACTTTCGCTTTAGTTGTGTCCATTTTTTAGGGCCATAATGCGTTTATACAGAAAAATCTGTAAAGGTATAATCTTTTTACATAAAGCTTCAAGATTTTAAAAAAGCAACATACAGGATTGTATCAGGATTAATTATCATATTTTATGAGAGCAATTATAAGGGACTAATTCAATGCTTTTACTGCTGTAACATCCACGATAATTGCTACTTCAGTAATTCTAGCATCGCTTGTACAATAAATAGCGTACCCAAGACTACGAGGCTTGTACGCATTTTTGTAGAGATGAAAGTCTTGGATAAGATTTTATTCATACTTATGTATTTGGCATAGATCTAAAGTCTCATATCGTGCTACTTTAGGACTACCACTTGAAAATGTCACAAATTTAAATCTCTAATGCGCTTTCAAGACTTATTTTAGCAGATTATTACTCTTAGCTTAAATAAGCATTTCAGAGTGCAATAATAAGCCAACATGCATCAATCAAAACTATTCTGTCGCTTCTGACGGACTTCTTGCATTATAAGCTGCTATTCCTAAGACCATTTTGCTAGTTGGGTTAGCTATAGCGGTCCTTGAGTTACAGCCTGGAGAGACGGACAGACATCGAAGTCTCAGTAATAGGGTCCTGTTTTTACCATTTCGGTACGGAACCCTAAAAATATAATACTTTCCTTTATTATCACAATAAAATGACTTAGTAGACATTCAAAGTTTTGGTCCTTCGAGCGTTGCGACGAATAACATTCGTCGAGACTTCGTCAATAATCATCACCCAACAAAATACTGGCGAAATAAAATGCGTAAGTAAAATCGTGTAGTAGAATTAAAAAATAAAAATTAGGTACATTGTTATGCTTTTAATATGAATAATTGAAAAATCCAATATTTTTATAATAAAGTTAATAAATAATAATTATTGTTTAAATTAACGAGCACTCTGCCCTAATCATTGTGACATCATGTAACAACATTCAGATTTCAATGTTTACTCTTTCAGGAATCGACTATTTAGTCTTATTTTTAAATCCCCAACTGTTGGTCCCGTCCCCGGTGCGGTCGGCCCGCGCCCTGATGACGTCGTCGGGCACCGTCTTGAGGTCGTACGCCCAGCCCACCCACGCGAACAAGTCTATGAACAGCGTGCTGAGGTTCAGCCAGTTGTTGTCCAGCTCCGCCGTGCGGTAGTCCCACGGGAACACGTGGTGGTAGTTATGGAAACCTTCACCGTACATTATCAAGGACACGAAGGCGCTTTGTGTCGGCTTGATGGACTTGTCGTAGGAGCCGCTGCCGAACCTATGCGCGAAGCTGTTGATAAGGAAGGTGGCGTGCAGGGTGTAGGCGTAGCGGAACATGGCCACGTGCCAGGCCACGCTCAGGGACTCCCCCCACAAGTACACGGGAATAACAGTGGGCAGGAGTAAGCAGAAGGTAAAACCGAAGAGAGTCGTGTACCTGGAAATACCAAAAGGCCATAATATAATAACTAGCGATTACTGGCTAATATAATGCCTCTTAACACCAGTTTCGATGACGATAGCGAGTTCGCTAAAACCAAGCCAGCTACACAGAAGTAATTTTATGGTGTCTGGTGTTGAGAGTGGGAAATAAGGCATATGACCGAATTTTCATCCGACGCTTAGATCATCTTTCTTATTAATCGGACTTAACGCGACTTATTCTAGTAGTAAATTAGTAATACTACTACGAATACATACTTTTTCTCGACGTTTCGGCCGTGTTGCAACTTGCAACGGCCGTGGTCACGAGGGGACTGCAGGAGCGCGACGACGACGTCTTCGTTTGCACCGGTCGGTCTGTTCTTCGACTACCCTCGAGTTGTCCAACATTTGTGTTCCAATATATTTAGAGTCAGTAGGTTCAGTGCGACGCACAACAGTAACTGTATCCGGGTTTACACATATTGACAAAGGTGACACACGCGGTTTGCACTTAATAGTTACAGAATTCCAGGCGGGAGACAATTTAAATCCGTCCTCACGATTGAAATTCTTGTACTTTTTAATTTCAATGGCTTCTCGTATTGCTCTCGTGTGGTAATGAGTAATGACGATCCGTAGAGACTATTTTGGGGCCTTAATGGAGCCGTCAAGCAGCATTTTTATCATACGTCAAAGGCGTAACGGACAAAATTGGAACAGAGCTGAGGAAATACTCCATTAAGACTGTGTATACTCCGTTACGTAAAATATCACAAGTACTGCGGTCACCAAAGGATTCCTTACCTTTCCAAACTCCTGGGGTTTATAACATAGATTTTAGAGCTGTGGTAGTTCGTACATTGGCCAAACGAAACGGACGATTGGCGAAAGAGTGAAAGAACACATAGCCGCAGTGAAAAATCGCCAGACAAACAAATCCGCGGTAGCAGAACATCTGCTTGATATGGGGACTAATCACTGGATGGAGCTACACGACCCCAAAATTCTCTCTACAGATCGTCATTACCACACGAGACTCGAGAGCAATACGAGAAGCCATTGAAATTGAAAAGTACAAGAATTTCAATCGTGAGGACGGATTTAAATTGTCTCCCGCCTGGAGTTTTGTGATTAATAAGTGCAAACCGCGTGTGTCACCTTTGTCAATAAGTGTAAACCCGGATACAGTTAGTGTTGTGTGTCGCACTGAACCTACTGACTCTAAATATATTAGAATACTAATGTTGGACAACTCGAGGGTAGTCGAAGAACAGACCGCCCGGTGCAAACGAAGACGTCGCGCTCCCGCAGCCCCCTCGTGACCACGGCCGTTGCAACTTGCAACACGGCGGAAACGTCGAGAAAAAGTATATTATGTACTCGTAGTGCAACGCGAAAGTTTAAAATGTTATCATCTTTCTTGTCAGGCAATCAGGCGATCGGTCTCGATTTGGAAAGAATATTTTTCCATTGCGAGTATCGAACCCACAAGTCACAAGACTCAAGAGTCAAGAGCCATGCTCTAGACCACGGAGGCATTTAATTGCATTTCTAGCCTTAGATCTGAATCAGAAGTAAGTATAATATTTATATCCTCTTACTTATGCTGAAGCATCAGGATCCGATTGCTGTATAGATCCGACATGTCCATTGATCTTATGCTTTTTCTGGATTCGGGGAGGCTCTTCACCAGCATATGGCCGATGTGCGAGTAGAAGAACCCTCTCGTCGCGTTGTGCGGGTCCGCGTCTGTGTCGCTGTATCTGGAAAATATTGCGATCGAGACATGAGGATGAATCTTTAATCTTTATATTATAGACTTGGAGGGATCTTGTGGAAGTTCTTCGTCGCGTTTTTTAATCGACTTCCAAAAAGGAGGAGGTTATATTACGTTCGTCTGTATTATTATTTTTTGTATGTTCAACCATAACTTCGCCGTTTGTGGGCCGATTTTCATGATTCTTTTGTTGTTGTACAGGTGTTCGCGCCAAATTCTAGCGCGACGTTGGCAACACTGCAGCGCGTGAGTTTGATCAGTGCTGTCGACGTCATACGCTAGACCCGCGAGTGACATATAAGACTTTCCGCCTTGAACCGTGAACGGAGCGCGCTCGTTGAACATACGAAAATCTCATTTCCCCGTGCCTTATCCCGTGTCGCGATCAGCTCAGTGAATACAATGAAATAAACTAATAGACCAAGGTGACAGTGTCGTGTGACAACGGACATCAGCACTTCTCAGCCCACCTACGCAGCCACCAGCATCTCCGCATCAGCAGGTACCCATTTTTGTCCATCTTCCTTTATTATATCCTTTCTACAATCGTCGTAGAGCTTCGCCCCTACATTTTCTGGTCCTTCGAACCGGATCAGAAAATGTAGGGGCGAAGTCCACGACGATTGTAGAAAGGATATAATAAAGGAAGAAATTGAAGGGTATGGAGGTAGGACTTGGTCCAGAGAGCCCAGAAGCGCTGAGAGAGAGATTGGATGAGCTGAAAGCGCTTAAGGGGGGAGATGATTCCGTCATCTATTGTGTGTTCGGGATGAGCTGTGAGCGGACGGCCTATGAGGAAATGGCCGGCTGTGAGGGGCTGATAGTCCGTAGGATCGGACGAGAGTGGGCTGATGGGCCAAGAATTTAATACGGCCTCAATTCTAGCGAGCAGAGTTGAGAATTTCTCAAATGTGAGGCGTTGTTCACCGATTACACGGTAGAGAAGTTGCTTTATACTTTTAACATTAATCTCGTGGATGCCTCCCATCCACGGGGCCTTGGGCGGATTAAGTAACCAAGTTATGTTTTGAGCTGAGAGTTTATGAGAGATGGCGTCATTATTGTCATTAAGAAATTGTTGAACTTCTAGGAGCTGATTCCTAGCACCTACATAGTTTGTGCCGCAATCGGAACGTATTAAAACGGGAACACCGCGACGTGAGCAAAATCTTTGTAACGTGGCAATAAATGCGTCTGTAGAAAGTGCGGATACTGGTTCCAAGTGAACCGCTTTTGTAGTGAGACAAACGAATATACAAAAGTAACCTTTAATTAACTTAGCATTTCGTAGTTGACTTGATTTAAGTAAGAATGGGCCGGCAAAATCTGTAGACACGTGACTAAATACGGGCTGAGGTATAACTCTGTCGGCTGGAAGGTCAGCCATGACAAGCATTTCGGGCTGAGCGCGGCAACGGAAACATCTTATGCATTTATATGTTCTATGTCGAATGATGCGGCGTGCGGAATATATCCAGAATTGTTGACGTAATATAGCGTGTAATGTATCGGTGCCAGGGTGACAGTGAATGCGATGATAGTGATCGATGATAAGGTCTGTGAGCGGACTAGAACTAGGCAGTATGAATGGATGTTGAGCATCGTATGTGAGTTCCGAGCGAGTGAGTCTACCACCTACTCGTAGAAGACCGTCCTGCATAAAAGGTGATAATCGCTGTAGTCTAACTGTGCAGAGTTTGTTAATTTGCAGGCGGTGAATGTCTTCTGCGAACGAGTTCTGTTGAACAGAGCGGATCCAGAAGAGCAGAGCTTGTCTACGTTCATTTACAGTTCGTGGACCTAGTTCTCGTGAGTGTGTAGGTAATTTACAGTTCGAAACAAATCGTCGCATGTACGCTGTGACGCCGATAACTTTATCTAATGAGCTAAATCGTGTAATAAGATCACTATCGATACCGGGGATTGTGAAATGACATGGAACTTGTTTAGGTTTGAGTCCAGGTAATTCCTGTCGAGTGTGAGCTGAAGGCATCTTGGGCCAGGTATCCTCTGGCAGCTTGAGCCAAGGAGGAGACCACCATTAACTATGCGAGAGAAGAGAATGTGCTGAGATTCCTCTGCTGGCACAATCGGCAGAGTTTAAGTGTGTAGGTACATGACGCCAGATGAGTGAGAGAGAGTTATTAGTAATTTTGGTTACTCTGTTAGCTTCGAATGTTTGTAAGCGATGAGTAGGAGTTTTAATCCACGCGAGTACAATGGTGCTGTCTGACCAATAGACGTGTTGAGATATTGTGAGATGAGCGGAGAGATGTTGAGAGACACGAGACATGAGTTGAGATAAAAATGTAGCCGCGGATAATTCTAATTTAGGAATTGTGAGTTTATTTTTAATAGGGGCTACATTAGATTTTGCAATTATGAGCTGAAAGTTAGCCGATCCATCGTGATTTAATTCGTGTAAATATGCAGCAAAACCATTTTCTGAGGCATCTGCGAAGCCATGAAGTGAGTATGTAGAAGTTAATTTGTGCGGAGCTACGTGTCTGGGAAAGTGTATGTCTGAGATGTGCGGAAGATCATAAGAAATGCGCTGCCAGTTTTGTGTAATATTATCTGGAGTGGGGTCGTCCCAATCCAGTTTGAGCAACCATAATTTCTGTAGAAGTAACTTTGCGCGGAATATGACAAGAGTGATCCAACCGTTTGGATCATAAAGAGAAGCTACAGTGGTGAGTATGGATCGCTTTGTTACGTGAGTGATTGGTGGCAGCGAAATGAGATATGTAAATTCATCAGATTGCGGAATCCATCTAATACCTAAGACCTTAACAGATGGAGAGTCTGAGCTGGTGTCAAAGTCCTTAGACATTTCGCATTGATCATCTGGGAAACGTTGTAATAATTAAGAGTGTTAGATTTCCATTTACTGAGCTGGAATCCACCTAGCGATAATAAATTAATAAGCTGAGTTTGAAGGGCTGAAGCTTCCTCTATGGAGTCATGACCACAGAGAATATCATCTACGAAAATGGAGTTACGTAATATATGAGCAGCTTGGGGATAGCGATGACCTTCATTATCAGCTAGTTGTAATAATGTGCGAATGGCGTGATAAGGGCTCGAGCGTAATCCGTAGGTAACAGTGTTGAGCGCATATGTGAGTAAAGGTCGATCGGGAGACGATTTCCAGAGTATGAGCTGACAATAACGTTGATCTGGATTAATAATAATATTTCTAAGCATCATTTTTATATATGTGGTAAAGACTACACGATGTGTCCTAAATGTCATGATTATATCGACAATATCACGCCGAAGGGCGGTGCCTGTGTGCAGACAATCATTCAGGCTGACACCATTAGATGACTTGCAACTGCCATCGAATACTGTGCGGAGTTTATCAGTACCTGATTTAAATACACCATGATGAGGAATATAATAATGAGGTTTATGTGTAAATGTGGAAGGATGACAAGGTGTCATGTGACCTAAATTTATGTATTCATTCATATTTTGAGCGGAGTGAATGATCAAATTGTAATCGCTTTTCTAAGTTGAGAAATATACGGAGAGCAATAGCATGTGTATTACCTAACTGCGGAGCATTCGATAAAAATGAAAGAGTAATAACGTCCCGATTGGTTACGAGTAGTTGTTGAGCGGAATAAGTCTTCACATTGTTCATGCAATGGGTTTGAGTGAGTTGGACGCGGCTGGGGTTCTTCTGACTCCCAGAATCGCTCTAGACTTTTATTTATATCTTGATTAGTATGGGAATGAGCAGAAAGAGCTGAGTTAACTTGAACTACTGAGTTATCGTTACATAATTGTTCAATGGGACCTATGAGTGCAAAATCAAAAATCGTGCCGAAGGCTATGGGCAATTGAATCCGAATTTGGTACCATGTTCACAAAAGTGGTGATCTGATGATGGGATCCATGAGGAATCGAGGGGACTCCTTGAAATTTGTATAGAAACATATAGTGATTTCAA
Source organism: Lysandra bellargus (assembly GCA_905333045.1). Taxonomy (NCBI): domain Eukaryota; kingdom Metazoa; phylum Arthropoda; class Insecta; order Lepidoptera; family Lycaenidae; genus Lysandra; species Lysandra bellargus. The sequence continues at coordinate 4,873,299 of HG995342.1, forward strand.
TTTGTTCTGAAGCATTCGAGGTAAATACTACCAAAAAGTAAGACTTTGCACCAGGTTATACCCTGGATCCGAAGTAGGGTTGCCACCTTTTATTTATGCATATAAAGTACATTGGTCACACTAAGTAAAAAAAATAATGTACCCAGTATAAAAATAAAGTACAATTTATTTTTCTTCATTATTATATTTAAAGATATATTTTTATTGCTTTTTGCAGTAAATGAGTATCTTTCGTGTAACGAAAAATACTTACGACTTCAACAGAAATCAAATTATGCGAAATAAAGTATTTTCGCGTACTTTATTATTAATATAAAGTACAGAGTACAATGACCTTAAATAATGTACAATACTTTATTATAAAGTACGGGTGGCAACCCTAATCCGAAGGTACCGAACAGAATTTTTGAATGCTTATAGACACAGGTTCGTGGATTTCGGCGAAGCATAAGCCAATATATCAATTTGATTAATCATCATCATCACAAGTACTATAATTATGCCATGCATCATCACATTATGACCCAATTATTGGTATTTTTCGTGATATTTTGCATCGAAGCACATGTTTTTGATGATTATTTCGCTGTTTGTGGACCGATTTTCAAAATTCTTGTTTTGTTAAATAGGATATATTAATCTTAACTAGCTACATGACCGAGCTTCGCTCGGTATTCAAAAATTTAAAAAAAAAACACACATATAATGACATTTTATGAAAATGATTCCTAGCTAGATCGATTTATCGACCCCGAAACCCCCTGTAGACTAAATTTCATGAAAATCGTTGGAGCCGATTCCGAGATTCCAATTAATTAAATAAATATATATATATATATATATATATATATTTATTTAATTATATATTATATATATATATATATATATATATATATATATATATATATATATATATATATATATGTATATATATCGACGGGTGAAAGCAGAAGTGGCGTAACTTGAAAAATCCAACTTTACAGGAGAGCCAAAAAACTTTTTAAAAAATTCATAACTTCTATATTTACTAAGGTAGAAACTTAAAAATTGGAACGTATTTAAATTAACCTAAGACCTATACGATGAGTTTGTTAAATTTTTTCTAAAGTTGATATTTCATTGATTTTTAACAAGTTACGACAAAAAATATTTCTATTTTACGCAGCAGAAATGTTGTATCTTTGAGAGGAAATGTATAGATAACTTAAAAAAGCATAATTTTTTGAGCGACGGATCTGTCGTATCTCAAATATAACAGGCCCTTACGCATTTCATTTCGCCGTATCTTGTTTACTTAATTAAATTGCCTTACAACTTTTGGTTCAAGTGCAAAATCGGCGACAGACGTTGTGAAAATGAAATGCTGTATCTTAAACTAAATGAATTGTTTGTTTTAAAAGAATGTCATTATAACAAATTAAAAGAAATAATATGACTATTTACTATTATTTGTTTATAACATAAGAAAATAAAGGAATGGAAATTTGTTTTATTAATCATTAATCAACGTTGAAATATAAAATCACTATAATAAAATGAAAATTAATGTAATAAAACATTTATTTCTCTTGTTTTTTCTACTTTATAAAGGTTTAAGCCCTAATATTTTATTCATGCTCATGAATTTAAAGTTATTCTTTTTATTTTATAAGATATGGGGGCAAACGATCACAAGGGTCACCTGATTGAAAGTAACTACCGTTGCTCATGGACACTAGCAACATGAGAAGGGCTGCTGGTGCGTTGCCGGCCTTATCCGGTACTAATACGCTATCTTTTTAAAGGTTTGCAGGTCGTATAGGTCTGAAAATATTGCTGGTGATAGTTCATTCCACAATTTTACAGTACGCGGCAGAAAGTTACGTGAAAATCGCACGGTGGAAGACTGCCACTCATCAAGGTGATGAGGATGGTATATTTTTCGCGTGGAACGATGGCAAAAAATTGCAGGAGGTATGATTCTGAACAATCCCTCAGGGTACTTCCCGTGATACATCATGAAGCCGATAGAGGATGCAGAGTGAAGCTACGTCTCGGCGTATTTTCAAGGAGTCCAGCCTGTTTGAAACACTATGGCAGTCAACAATGCGAGCGGCCCTTCATTGTATACGATCCAAAGGGAGTAGTTGGTATTTGGCGCCCCTGCCTCTGGGCATGAGAAGAGTATTCCATATGAGGCCGAACCTGCGCCTTGCAGAGTTATGTATAGTCGTTGGTCCGGACTGAAATACTGTCTCGCTCTGTTAAGGACGCCAAGCTTTTTCGAGGCTAACTTGGCCTCACCCTCTAGATGACATCAGAACTGGACTTCGCTTGATATGTTTACGCCAAGTATTTCAATGCTGGGGGAGAATGTTAAAGGGGTGCCCTGAAAACGAGGAGAATATGAACGAATATGACCATTGGTGACTTTTTAGTGGTGAACGCGCAGACTTATGTATTGGTGGGGTTGAATTGGAATAAGTAACGTCTACCCCATTCAGAGACTTTCTCCTGTGAATTCTCTATTTTAGACACAAGTTTGTTCCGACTCTATATCTAGAAAAATATCAGAGAAGCCGGTATATAGGGCAGCGTACTGTACCGCATATGTATGTATCCGCATAGCAATAAATGCCGTTGCTCTGTAACATGATCTGCTAAGAAACTTGTGACCCATTTGCATAAATTCTCGGGGAGCCCATATGATGGAAGCTTTGATAGCAGCGCCTTGTGCCAAACCCGATCAAAGGCCTTTGCAATGTCCAAACTATCAGCCAGTGCCTCTCCCTTCGACTCAATCGCCTGAGCCCAATGACGAGTTAGGTACGCCAAGAGATCACCAGCCAAGCGACTCTTTCGGAATCCGTACTGTTTGTCCCTGGCCGCCCAAGTATCGAAAAAGCTGGGTATTGATTATGAATTCCATAATCTTCGAGCTGACGGAGGTTATAGCGATTGGTCTGTAGCTGGAAGGATTTGAGCGGTCACCTTTTTACACCAAGGCTGTCTTCCAAGAAGCCGGGACAATGCCAGAAGAGTAGGAGAACTGAAAAAGACGCGTTAAGACCGGAGCCAACTCTGGAGAGCACTTTTTTAATACAATAGGAGGAATTCCGTCAGGCATCTCTGCTTTTGGATATCAAGGGAACGCAGAACTGAGCGCTGATGAAACTCCGACATGATGCTCGTGCATCGTGGTATGGTCGGCGTTTTCTATCCCTCGTCATCTAGGGTCGAGCTTGACGCAAAGAGCTTGCCCAGAAGATCGGTTTTGTATTTTGTATCGTGGGCTAGCGATCCATTTTCTACTTGTAGGGATGGTAGCTTGCATGAAATTGCCTTCAATAGCTTTGGCCAGAGACCATGTACGGGTTCCCGGAAGGAGTCTCGAGTCTCTCACAGACAGAGACATCTCTTTCTCTTGAAGGACGTAGAGGCAAGGTTGTACTCCATTTTATATTATGTGTGTGTCCACGCATAGACTCGAAGGAGCTCAATATTTATTAACAACAACAATTATAGCTCAACAATATTTTTTATTGAACCATCAATAAAAAAATATATTAGCAAAACATAAAAAAATGAGTCGATAATCGATATTGTCAACAGAAAATATACGGGCTTTTATCTTTACAAACATGTAAAATCAACAAAATATGTATACAAGAATAAGTGTGTAGATGTCCAGAGCAATGCTCAGGGGAAAAAAATATACGTGGACACATACATGCAACATTTCACTATACGTCTTTAAGCTTCATTTAAGAATAAGCGTGTTCAGTTCCATTCAGAATAAACGTGCATTGATACACACAAACACGTTTTCTCAAATCGACGCTAACAATCTACTAAAAGGCGTTAAGAACGGCTTATATGGTGCGTCAGCGAAGGTGTCATACAGGGGCAGGAGGGAGATGAAATGGCGTTACTTATCTCTGTACTCATTACTTAAGTATATTAATTGGTTGTAAGTATAGGTTTAAGAATAAAATTATGTGTTTGAAATGTAATAACTTTCTCATACCTATAAAATTAGTATGAAATAAATTGTCGTATCTTTGTAAATGTTGTATTTTAGGCGACAAAAATGTCGTAACTCATTTAAATCAAACTAGAGAATTAAAAAACCTGTGTCGTATCTTTTTCTAATTTCTCACGCATTGTCGTATCTATCTTTTATTCAAAAATTGCAGCTTTTCGTGTAGTTACGACAATTTTTTTTAAGGTCTGTGCTAAAAGGTGGTAAAAATCCATGGTCGTATCTTTACTAGAATTTATCGTAGAAAGACGAGATATAGACCATTCGACGCAGAATTTTTTTTTATACAACAATCAATTAAAAAGTGATTTTGGCCAAAATTCAAGTTACGCCACTTCCGCTTTCACCCGTCGATATATATATAAGAATTGCTCGTTTAAAGATATAATATTTTGTACACCATTACGAAAGTGGTGAGCTGATGATGGAATCTATGAGTAATCGAGACTCATAGTGGTTTAGTGTTGTTTCTAGTAACTTTATAAATATATGTTACGATTAAAAGAAATTTCACGCGAAGGTGTCTCTTGGTCCAAATGCACTGAACAGAACTCCTGAACCAAAGATAAAAGTTGGGTAATTGCATAGCATGCATTTACCAGAATTTAGCTTACAGTAATATAATATGGATAGTTAATATTCGTAGTGGCTATCTACGCATAAAGCCTTGTCTTGTAGATAACTAAATAGAGTAAAATTATTATTTTGTAACAAAAAATCGAACCCGACTTCCAATGTAAAAACAATATTCTTAAAATGACCTAAAAAGGATGAAATAATTTTATTCTTTATGAGTGTCTTTTTCAAAATTCGACTAAATCTCAGCGAATTCTGTACTTAATTTTCATTCTTTTGAAGTCGGTACTGGCTAAGTTCTATGTCAAGTATCTCAGTTCTGGGCTGGTACCGACTTCAAACGAATGAAAATTAAGTACTGAATTCGTTGAGATTTAGACGAATTTTGAAAAAGGCACTCATGAAGAATAAGAATTATTTCATCCTTTTTAGGTCATTTTAAGAATATTGTTTTTACATTGGAAGTCGGGTTCGATTTTTTGTTAAAAAATAATATTTGAGTTAAGGATTGTCTTTAACAAACTACGATTTTCAGAATTAGTTGTTTGTAGTTTGTGGTGAGCAAAGTTAGTAATAAGTAAATTACGAATGAGCGCTCACTCGAGACGAGTCTTGAAACAGACTGCAACACAAAATATATATTTTGTTTTGTCACATCTTCATAATTATTATAATATTTTGTATAGCAACTAGCAAATTCCTGTTTTAGGACTGTTGTGTCTCGAGTACGGAGTAAGCGCTAGCCCTAAACTATACTTTTGAGCTTGTCTAATTTAAAATTACCCCACCACTTCACTAGTTGATATAAATGAAACATTTTGTACTGTGAATACGAGGGAGGGGCGCGTCATTTTAAGTTAGACAAGCTCTACCAGAATTTACCTATGATGCGCTCTGTGAATCATCGACCAGGTTATAGCTGAGTATTGGAAGGCCATGCTGTGCATTATCATCAGTAGGATCTGCAGCGGCGGTTTGGCCTTGTACGCTCGATGACACCAAAGCCTGTGAGCCCCCGCCGTTATGCCTATCCCAGCAGCGACTGCAGTGAAAGCACCTGAAAAAATTGAAGGTACCATCGAATAAATTGGTTCATAGGCAGATGAGAGACCAGAGTCGTTTGGTCGCATTATGTCAATTCAATATTAGTCGCGATCTGTCGTCTGGGTTAGCCGTTTCACTTAACGCGACCAAATACATAGGTCCGCCATGGAGTAGTTGAGTCGTTCGTCCCATAAAATATATTTATCCCAGTTGCAGTGGGACAAATGGATACAAGCGAATTTTTATTTTTTTTCATTCATGTACATAACAAATAAAAGTTGTGTCAACTAACTACTACTTAATTCTAAAACATATTTTGTAGAAAAAGTTACAAACAAAAAAAAAAACAAAACAGTACCCTACCTAGCTGAAAATCTCCTCTGCCTCATACATACATAACGATTTATCGTAGCGATAAATCTGTGCAGACCAGTTTGCGCAGTTTTATCGATCGTGTTTATGAAAAATCGTTGTCGATAATCGTTCGTCGGTGGCAGTTGCAATTTCTATCAGATAAATCGTTGTCGATTACATTTGCACAGTTTTATGGTTTTATCGTTGCGTGTGGACGGCGATCGCTCAGTCCGGCACTCGGCAGTACTTCACGGAGCTTGCTAGTGTGCGCACGCGCACATCGCTTTCACAGAAACATATCAGAAGACGAAAAAGTTGGACACCACGAACTACTTCAAGATTTTATAGAAAGCTACAGAAACCTAATCTTTCATGAGGACTTACAGCTTCTCCCATAACAGTATCTTGTTTATTAGTGGAGAAACTAAAGCCAGCAGATTTAAATATGCCTCTTCATTCATTCTTAAATAGTTATGCCAATTTCAACTCACATAACAAGTTGGTATGAGAAAATTGCTTCCTTTTCATGAGCCAATCTTAAAAGGGCCCATTCACAATCCTGCATAAGCCGGCGGACGGCACGGCGAACTGCCATGGACTGCCAGTTCGCCGTCCACACGCAACGATAAAACCATAAAACTGTGCAAATGTAAACGACAACGACAGGCCGCCATGCAGGCCTGCGACACCATTCACTATCCTGCATAAGCCGACGGACGGCAAGGCGGACTGCCGTGAATTGGCCGCTTTACACCATGGACTCCGCTTCTTTTTTTTCTTTAAAGACATAACCAGGCCTAATATAGCAAGTGCGTCATAATCTTCCATTGTTAACATGTATCTTGCGTGAGCTTCAGTGGAGAACTGCCCGATCGACGTCGATATCGGAGCCGTGTGGAGACACTAGGAACGTTCGATTTATCTGCACAGTCTGAAATCGCTACGATAAATCGTTACGTATGTATGAGGCAAGAGTCTTTTTAGAAGAGACAAGAGAGTCAGAGAATATGTCATAAGTCATATTGATAGCATTACATGATGAAAACATGCGGTACAAAGGGCCATGTTGTCCTAAATTTGTCCTGTGTGATGTAAGGGAGAAAGTTTTACGATGTTGGAAACGACTACCTACTCTGGGTACGCTAAATGACAAGGGTTCCAACAAGTCAGGCGCATCAACCAGTCCATGTGTAACCTTGTAAAGGAACATCATATCCAGCATGTTACAGCGCGCTCTTAACGTCGATATTGGGAAATGATTCAATCTATCTTCATAAGTGAAAAACCTTCTGCACGTAGGGTTATTAAAACATAAAAAATAAATAAAACTTTTCTGTATCCGCTCGATGCGATCACAATGTACATGATAAGTTGGATTCCATACTGGTGAACAATATTCCAGAATGCTGCGAATAATATAATTGAATATTAGGATGGATATACTTGGTTCATTAAAGATTTTCATTTGTCTTGTTACAAATCCTGTTAATTTAGACGTTCTGTTTATTATGCTCTCCATATTATCACGGAAACTAAGCGCAGAGTCCATGATGACTCCTAGATCCCTAATGCTTGAAACCTCCGATAGAAGTTGACCGTTAATACTATACTCTGCAGTAAGTTTATTGCGCCTTTTAGTGAATCTTACAAAATTACATTTGCCAACATTTAAAACCATGTAGTTACTGCAGCACCGTCTATAAACAGTGTTAAGATCTTCCTGAAGTTGCTGAGTAACATCACAAGTGGTAATTGCCTTGTAGATTTTCAGATCATTGGCGTAAAATTTTAAATATGTCCTCAAAGCAAAACACAAGTCACTAATAAAAATAATGAAAAATAGAGGCCCTAAATGTGAGCCTTGAGGTACACCAGATGGTACTAGGGAACTTTTGGACTTAAACCATGAATGGATACTAGTTGAGATCTATTTCGAATATATGATTCACACCAACGTAAAAGAGATCCGTGAACGCCCATCTGTTCAATTTTATGTAACAAGATGCCATGTTGAACAAGGTCAAAAGCTTTTTTGAAGTCTGTATAAATAGCATGTACCTCACCTCTTTCATCTAAAATATCTGTTAGGTAGGATACATATAAGACTATTGGTTGTAGTTGACCTGCGTGGTAGGAAGCCATGCTGATTATTATGAATTAAATGTTTAACATGAAAATAAATTGTACGCTGTACAAAAGATTCAAGAATTTTCCTGGAATAGAAAGAATCGATACCGGTCTATAATTAGTGATGTCATCTATCTTACCTGCCGTATCGGTGTAATGTGAGCTAATTTAGCTAGTAGTTGTAAATATTACAGAGTGGACTCGCAAAAGACTTTACACTACCTCACTTATTATCTATTAACTTTTTGAAGCTGTTGGAACATTTTGATGGAATATAAGATACAAACTTACCAAAGACTAACGTGTTCCATTTCGCAGCAGTGACAGCGAGGTACAGCCCATAAATAGCAGCCAAGTGGATGTAGCCTAAGCCAATAACAGCTGGGTACAATATTTCATACTTCCGTGGAGCTTGCGGAGTTACCAGCTTTTCGAAAGGGTCTTCCGTCTGTATAGGTTGCTTGTCGACGAAGGGCAGCATTTCTATAAAATACTCATGACGGTCAGTTTGTAGAAGGTGTTACAGAATAATCGCTTGTGTGTGTATCTCAATGTGATTAGTTGATTACTAATTAGTAATTAGTGAATTAGTGGCTTAAGACGTCTAAACGCTCACCTTATTATAAAGCGTAAGCGTTTGTTTGATTGTTTGAACGTGTTAATCTCAGGAACTACTGGTCCGATTTGAAAAATTATTTCAGTGTTTGATAGCCTATTTATCGAGGAAGGCTATATATTATCACGCTGAGACCAATAAGAAAACTATTTGAAAGTTATTATCTCACAAACTACAGGAGCAATTTTCATGTTATTTGGCACAGATAGATATAGAGTAGATCATGTGAAACATAGGCTATTTATTTGCGGGAAATGTAGGTACGGTTTCCATGAAATTGAATAATTGAATATTTTATGTTATTATATATCAATAGATATAATATCTTTATAAATATTAATTGTATGTATGATGCTATTTTATGTAAGTAACTTATTTTTAGTGCATGTTTAGTTTCATTAAGTTTTAATTATTCTCTTGTGTACTATCTGTAACGTCTCTACATTTCTCAATGTCTTGTGGTAGGTCTGCTGGCAGAGATCTCTTCTAGAGATAAGCACACCTTTGTAATCTATTAATGTATTGTGTATATTAAGCTAGTTTTAAAAAATGTACATAAAGAATAAAATAAATAAAATAAATAAATACATTTTATGGAAAAACTATCACGCCTATTGATTTGTGCTTTAACATAGTAATTTTTATTTAAATGTAAATGTGTTATCATCAGTCAGTCAAGGTTTGGTTACCTACTATTAAAATATAAAAAAATGCCTTAAAGATTAAGGCCGTCCCCCGAGCAAACGACCTTGGCCATACATTTGCCGCTTTGCCGAGATCGCACCAAAACCCTATTATTTTTACTTATCTTAGTTCAAAATTGACCTAAAAAATTTATAAAACGGGGAATATGTAGTTTATGATATTGTCGATCGATTGGCGTGTGTTTCAAATAAAAGTAATTTGTAAATACTAAGGAGATGCTGAATGTTTGCTTGAATTTTAATAAATTGGCTTTACTTTGGAAGCTGATATCATGAGTATAATAAACAAAAATAGAAAATTTAAAACGTGGAAAGAAATGTTGATATACTGAAGATTATTGCTGTATTTTTATTATAACTTTGTAGTTTCAGATTATGAGTTTATAAGGCTTTAAATACGGTAAATTACGGAATCTCCGGAGGTTCTTACCACGCAAAAAAACGACGTGAGCCCTCACAAATCGAGGAAGGCTATAGGCCAGGGGCTCCCAATCTTTTTCAGCCTGCGGCGCACTTACAAGTCGATATTTTGTCACCGCGGCGCCCTACTTTAACTAGCTAATACAAAAATATAAATAAATTTAAACATTTTTAATGATTATAGTCAGGTAAACCAAGTAGTTATTTACTTGCTTAACCTTATTAAATAATAAACAAATGTTTAATCATCTGCCTGCTTTGTATAATTCATATTAAAATTTTATTTAATAATAATATTTGTGGTTAAAGATAATGATGGAGAATCGACTCACGGCGCCGCTCTTGCCTTTCCACGGCGCACTGGGCGCCGCGGCGCAGAGTTTGGGAACACCTGCTATAGGCATTAAGAGCCCGGGTTACCCTCGAAATTCTCATACATGCGTAATACCAAAATCATTTTCTCATACGAAAATATTTAACATGTTTGAGTTATTTTTCAGCTTTAAATAGTAATTACCTAGGTTCCTGCACAAAAATTAATTTCAAAATATTTAAACACTAAAAAATAGAGTAAAACACTAAAAAATATATAGATAAATATTAAATTTACTACAAAATATTCAACTCTAAGAAATATTTTTTAGTATTTAAATATTTTGTAGTAAATTTACTATTAATTTATATATTTTTTACTGTTTTACTCTATTTTTTAGTGTTTAATTATTTAGTAGTAAATTTAGTAAAAAAAATTTATACACTAAAAATTTTTTTTAGTGTTTAAATATTTTTAAGTTAATTTTTGTTCAGGAACCTAGGTAATTACTATTTTAAGCTGAAAAATAACTCAAACATGTTAAATACTTTCGTACGACAAAATGATTTTGGTATTACGTATGTATGAGAATTTCGAGGGTAACCCGGGCTCTTAAATGCCTATAGCAGGGGTTCCCAAACTGTGCGCCACGGCGCCCTGGTTGTTACGATTTTCGCTCGGTATGAAATGACTTTTCAAAATGAGCACCACCTCCGTAGAGGAGTTTAATCGTCATTAAAATTTAATAATAGTATTCTATTAATACATAATTAAGAGTTTTGATCGTCAGCTACTTCAGAATGGGTGGATCGTGGAATAAAAATTGAGAGTAGGGGTCAGATGTTGGATAGTGAACCAGTAATATACAGTGGTCCACCATTCATATCTTATGAATGCGACGTTGAAAATTCGTGCAATAAACGCGAATATACTTGTTTCTCGACTCAATCTTCCACGCTCAATCGACGGTTAGTTGCGTGTGTACGGTAAATTATACGGCTATTGCTGAACCAAAGATTTCCTTTGGTAGGATTGGTCCTTATGGCCCAAGGATGGATTTAAGATGTGGGGCCACCGCGATTTTTGATGTTAATTTTTTGAAATTTTAGCAGCTTCTGCTCTGGAGGAAAATAGAGTCTCAATCTGTATAGAGGCATTAATCCTTCAGGCCCCGCGCGAGCACCGGTGATCGCGACAACAATAGAATACAATAACAATTCCTGGACATTCCGACTGAACTATTAATTATTATGGTACTATTCCAAATTCGGTACCATATTCGGATGACTTAAGAATGCATAATTCATTTTAGGACTCAAATTTGCACGATAAAGATGTTAAACAACGTAAAAAGAAGAAGAAGAATAAGCATTATTTAAACTTGCTATCTTATGTATGAGTCAGTAATTACTGGTCCGATTTGAAAATTCTTTCAGTGTTAGATAGCCCATTTATCAAGGAAGGCTATAGGCTATATTTTACTACGCTAAGACTAATATTATAAGCGAAGAAATAGAGGAAAATGTGGAAAAAACGGGGGATATTATTTGAAAGGGCTTATTTCACGAACTACTGGAAAAAAATTCTGTTATTTGGCACAAATAAAAGTAGGAACGTGAAGGATCATAGGCTAATTTGTGGACTAATTTGTCTGTGAAATATCTAATTTACGCGGGCGAAGCAGCGCGGAACGTCTAGTAATATTATAAAGCTGAAGAGTTTGTTTGAATGCGCTAATCTCAGGAGATACTCATCCGATTTGAAAGAATATTTCAGTGTTTGATAGCCTATTTATCGAGGAAGGCTATAGCCTATATTTTAATACGCTAAGACCAATAGGATAAAATATGCAGAGGAAAATGTGAAAATAAAGCTGAAGAGTTTGTTGGTTAGTTTGTTTGTTTGAACGCGCTAATCTCAAGAACTACTGGCCCGATTTGAAAAAATATTTCAGTGTTTGATAGCCTATTTATCGAGGAAGGCTATAAGCTATATTTTATCACGCTAAGACCAATAAGAGCAAAGATACAGAGGAAAATGTAAAAAAAAACGGGGAAAATTATTTGAAAGGCCTAATATCTCACAGACTACTGGAGCAATTTTCATGTTATTTGACACGAATATATAGTAGATTACGTGAGACATGGCTTATTTATTTATATACCTAAATCCCATGTAGTTATTGACCTCATACCTTGTTAAAGCTAACCCCCCCCCCCCCCCCCCCTGCATGAAATATTCAGGTGGCTCCACATCGTAAACTCATCTTAGGGATATAAAGATCAATCCTACCAAAGGAAATCTTTGGTTCAGCAAAAGCCGTATTCCTCGTTTTTTTGTCTTGTACGCACACGACTAGGTGCGCTCCCGTCGTAAATCGCGAAGGGAGAATATTATAATTGTTTTGCATACGAAAAACTTGAAAATTACAATTACAATTTTGATTTCTAGTGCATTTTCGTTACTGTTTTTCATTACCTACATATTACACGCTTATAGACTGAATATTGACTCATCGTATGTGTATTGTGTACATACTAATAATTATTATAAGCGTTTACTTCATTAACATATTTAAGTACTTAAACTTAAAAGGAAATCCCACCAAAAAACATTTTCATGTAAAAATGCTGCTAAGATGAGAACATAATAGTTCGTGGTGTCAAAAAGTAGTGAGATCTCATGTAGAGCCAAGTTTCAAACCTTACACACTCAGCCCTAAATCTAAAAACCTTAATTTTACACATTAATCGCGGCAAAATACTTGATATAATAAATGTCAGCCGCACGAGAAGAATCTAAAAACTCTACACATTAGTCAAAATCGGTGGCCTGGCCATTTTGTTGCGGTTAATATAAAAGTTATTAAGTACGACAGCGGGGCTATTCACTAAAATATAAGTTTAGTTAATCACTGTGGAAATGGTTACAGAAGAGTAGTTCAAAGCTCATAGGATGACCAATAACAAAATGGCCAAGCCACCCATTTTGACTAATGTGTAGAGTTTTTAGATTCTTCTGGTGCGGCTGACACATTATATCAAGTATTTTGCCGCGATTTATGTGTAAAATTAAGGTTTTTAGATTTAGGGCTGAGTGTATAAGGTTTGAAACTTGGCTCTACATGAGATCTCACAACTTTTTGACACCACGAACGTTATGTTCTCATCTTGGCAGCATTTTTACATGAAAATGTTTTTTGGTGGGATTTCATTTCTTTTTGTAAGTTTTACCACACACGTTTTTATGAAAATAAGGGGCATACGAGCATGTGCACTCGTATTATTAGAAAAATCGCAAGTGCTTTGCCAGCCTTTAAGAGGGGATCGGTTGTATAAATAATATTAGTATAGATTAAGGGACAAACGAGCAAACAGGTCACCTGATGGAAAATACTACCGTCGCCGAGTTGCCATACTTTCAGAAAGAAAAGGATTAATTGAGGGAATAGGGAAAGAGAACAGGGGAATAGGTATACCCCATCCCTATTCCCCTGTTCTCTTTCCCTTTTTTTATGAAATTAGGGGGCAAACAAGCAGACGGGTGCCTGACGGAAATCAACTGCCATCGCCCATGGACACTGTAACATTAGAAGATTTGCAAGTGCGTTTCCGGCCTTTTTATGAAGGAATAGGTTAAGGGAATAAGCAGAAGAGAATAGGGATAGGGAATAATGTATTGGTATAGAGTGCAGTTGGGCCTCCGCTAAACTCACCCACTAGTAACTAGACGAAACACAGCGCAAGCGCTGTTTCACGCCGGTTTTCTGTGAGTCTGTGGTCTCTCAAGGATAACACGTATTTTTTAGTGTTCCGTAACCATAGGGTAAAAACGGGAACCTATTACTAAGACTTCGTTGTCTTTCCGTCTGTCCGTCTGTCTGTCTGTCTGTCTGTCTGTCTGTCTGTCTGTCTGTCTGTCTGTCTGTCTGTCTGTCTGTCTGTCTGTCTGTCTGTCTGTCTCCAGTCTGTAACTCAAGAATAATAGCTAGAGAGTTGAAATTTTCACAGATTATGTATATTTGTTGCCGCTATAACAACAAATACTAAAAACAAAATAAAATTTATATTTAAAGGGGGCTCCTATTCAACAAACACAATTTTTGGCTTAATTTTGCTCTATAAGTGTACGGGTATAGGTTAGGTTGGGTTTGATAATTTTTTTGTTGTTTCTGTACTAATAGTATGTTACATACCAAATTTCAGCTTTCTCAGACTTCAGGAAGTACCCTAACAGTTTTGATGATAGGTTGAGTCAGTGCCAAAATTGTGGGTTTTTGGACACCTATAAAATCTAAAGTATGACAGTTACGATATTCAAACTTTGCGCATTTCATAACTTCACTCATGTCATTATATCCTAAAAATTTCAAGTAATATGGCATTATCCAAACCAAAGTTACGAGGGTTCAAAAATACGACGAAACGTTTCGAGAAAAGGTAGGTAGTGCCCTTGCGCGCTTCGCTTGGCTCATCTTGGCGGGGGCACTCCCGTGCCCCCAGATAAATCATAGTCGTGCACAGTGGCTCAAAATAGGGCGGTACACAGTGAACTGTGTACCGCCACGGAATACGTCATATTAGTTTAAACTTTAACAAGTACCGCCCTATTTTGAGACACCAAAAATGCTTTAATTATAATGAAAACATTCTTAGCACAGCATTTATATTTGTTTTACTTATGTTATTGTTAAATGTTTGATTTTAAATTGTTTAAAAAATATGTTAATTTTAATGTTGTTTAATTTTTACGCAAATAAAACATTTATTTCCATAATATATATAAGTATAACTGATGTTTTAATTATTAATAATTTTACAAAACAAATTATATCACTAAGAATTTTATTAAACAAATTATAATCATCTCCAAATTAGTAAAATTCAGGCGTTGTTTCACTGTCGTCGGCTTATAGGCCATTCTGGATGAGGCGGGTAAGTTACTGGAACGAGTGATTGCGTCAAGAATTGTCAAACATCTTGAGCAAGAGGGACCAAACCTGTCAGAGGCACAGTTTGGTTTCCGTGCACAGCGCTCAACAATTGATGCAATTCTCGAAGTGAAAGACTTTTCGGAGAAGGGGACAGCTGGTGATGGCGCAGTAGTGGCAATATCACTTGACATTGCCAACGCGTTTAATACATTGCCATATGAGGCGATTGAGGAGGGCCTTCGCGACTTGGAACTTTCCACATACATGCGCAGAATCGTCGCCCAATACCTGCGACGTCGGACCATTGTGTGTATTGGGCGAGATGGCCGAGTGATCTGGTTTGTGACGTGGTGCGGTGTTCCACAGGGGCCTTGGGCCCTCACCTGTGGAACATCGGATACAACCGTGTCTTGCGTGCGGCGCTGCTCCGAGGGTTGCGTCTCGTATGCTATGCAGACGACACACTAATTCTCGCACGAGGAAGGACTGTTGAGGAGGCCATCCGCCTGGCAAGGGTGGGCGTTGGTCAGATAGTGGCACGAATTGAGTGTCAAGGGCTGAGAGTAGCGTTAGAGAAGACAGAGGCTATCCTCTTCCTCGGCCCCCGCCGGAGATTTCCCACGAACGCTACAGTCCAAATCGGCGACGTGAGCGTCCAGATCGGGAAGGAATTAAAATACTTGGGTCTCCTTCTAGACTCGAAATGGACGTTTGTCGAGCACTTTCGTCGGCTGGCGCCGAGATTGAAGAGAACGGCAGCGGCCCTCGGTAGGCTCCGGCCCAACCTCGGAGGACCAGGGTCCAGTTGTCGGCAGCTTTACACGGGGGTCTTACGATCCATGGCCCTGTATGGAGCTCCCGTATGGTCAGAAGGCCTAAGCGCCCAGAACAAAGCGCTTTTAAAGGGTGTCCAGCGGGTAATGTCGTTGTGAATGATCCGTGGCTATCGCACAATAGCTGGTGATGCAGCACTCGCTCTTGCGGGGACCCCGCCTTAGGACATCGAGGCACAAAGGCTAGCGGAGATATATTATATATCTCCGCTAGCCTTTGTGATATATTTCCGAACAGCGGAGATTAAACGGAGCGGGGAACGGGTGTCACCCGAGCTTATAGCCCGATGGCGCCGCCAGACGCGCATAATCACAATGCGTACCTGGGAAGACAGGCTGGCGTCTCCGACATACCGACGACGAGTCGTAGAGGCGATTCGGCCTCACATACGACAGTTTGTCACCCACAAACCAGAGGGGTTCTCTCACATACCGGATGGTGCAGATGTTGACCGGGCATGGCTGCTTTGGTCATTACCTGCACCATACGGCCAGACGAGAACTGACCCCCCGGTGCCACGACTGCGATCACGACGACGACACCGCACAGCACACGCTCCTGGAATGCCCAGCCTGGGTAGAACAGCGAGCGGTGCTTGTTGCGACCACCGGATTAGACCTCACACTCCCGGCCATAGTTACAGCTATGGTCCGGTCGAGACAGGGCTGGGACGCTGTGGCTACCTTCTGTGAAGATGTTATCTCACAGAAGAAGGCCGCCGAATGGGTCAGATAGGCGGATGTGGCCGCAGACCCGGTTCGAAGACGGCGCGGAGGTCGCAGGCGCGCCGAACACGAACGCCAGCTCCCGCCGTAGATAGGACTCGGGCGACGGAATGGGGAACCCGCCGCCCATTGCACGAGTCTTTCCGGTTACAGAGCGCCCAGTGCCTTGGGCAGCTCTCCCGGAGTAAGCGGCAGCAGAATGTCGCGCGGAGGAGCTGCTCTGGAAGCAGACGCCGCTGACTGGGCCGCTGCAGTTTTCGTCTCAGACGGGTCCAGCGGCCCAGCACAAAGCGGAGGAGAAGGCACGGATGGGTTTTAGTGGGTAGAGCTGCGGCCAACGGTAATCTTCTCGGCCGTAGCGAGTCCCACATACCCCGGTGGTCCTTCCCCAGTGCCACCGGCAGTGTTGTCACACTAAATTTTAGAAAATCAGTAGACGTCATGTCAAAAATTGGTAGAATTAGGTAGACGTTAGAACCAAAAGTTGGTAGATCTACCACCCGCATATCAGTAAATTTTTTAGAATAAAAAGTGCTAGTTTATCCATAGAGAGAGTATTATTGATAGTGTTTATGTTACGGGTAATGCTAGAAGGTGGAGTAAACCTAGATTTACCCGGGTTGACTTAGTATTACCCAAGTCTTTTGGGTAAAGTCCGAACAATAAGAAAAATAAATTTTAACTCGGGGTTTACCCATGCTCACCTAAGTCTACCGAACTCTGGCTGGGTAATGTTAAAAATTTGCCCAATTAATTACTAAAATGAATATCCAAGGGTATTCTAAGCATTAATTATTTAAAAAACATACAAAGGCAAACGTAATTTCTCGAAGAACATAAACTTAATAGCTTCAATGGCAAAAACTAATTAGCGGTTGTTGTAATAAAAATTAAAATTATTTATTTGAGCAAGATAAACTGCTGTGACATTTTGAATTGCACAAGTTTTCTGCAGCTTTGCATGAACACTTCTTTGTAGTACTTTTTGTTTTGCAATTACACCTTTTATAACCCTGGCCTCCTGAAAGTGACTGTCATTTGCAAGCTGTCGTAAACTTTTTTTTTCGGGTGATATATTTTCTATATCAATCAGTTTATCATCATGACAAACGGAAAACTGATTCCTTGAGAACATTTCCTCAATAGTAGCAGGGGAACGCGGGCCCCCGAGTTTTATGCCACAGGCTCGAAAATTACGCAACACCTAACATTACCCAGCTAGAGTTGGGTAAACCTAGGTGAGTATGGGTAAACCCCGAATTAAAATTTATTTTTCTTATAATTCGGACTTTATCCAAAAGACTTGAGTAATACTAAGTCAACCCGGGTAAACCTAGGTTTACTCCACTTTCTAGCATTACCCGTAACATTTATACATGTTTTTATTGAATAATTTTATATGTTCAGCAGTCAGCACTCGGCTCTTCGTTCTTTGAAATTAGGTTCATTTTAAAGAACGAAGAGCAACGTATGAAGCAAACCTTCCAATGCCGCTATCCCCAACCCGCGGCCCGCGCCGGGACTTTATTTGTGGCCCGCGTGATGTTAAACCATTTTGAAATTCACGCCCACCGAATAAATAATGTAAAGTCGTCGTGATAGTCGTGAAATTATTTCCACTTAATTAAATCGTTAATTTTGAAGAATGTTATTTTTTAACCCTAAAATTTTTCTGTTGCGGCCCGCGTCACCAAGACCAAAACATGTTTGTACAAGGCCCGCATAATAAAAAGGTTGAGGACCACTGTAATCTAATGTGTCAGTGCTGAGGGTTTCTCTGACATGTCTTTAAATTGTTGGCAGAGGAGAACAGTCTCACAACATTTGCACTCTACTTTGCACTGCTATGTGGAAGTGCAAGTACCTACTTGTCTCCTCGACGATATTCAGATTTCAGACTATACTGATAGATTTTTATCTTGAAATATACAGGGTGTAACAAAAACTAGTGATAATACTTTAGGATGTGTACGTGTTCCCTGTAGAGAGTTCACTGTGAAAGTAGCAGCGCTGAAAGACCAAAAAATTTTTTCACTTTTGTATGGGGAAACTCGTGACGCGCGGGCCCTTTCCCATACAAAAGTGAAAAAAAATTATGGTCTTTCGGCGCTGCTACTTTCACAGTGAACTCTCTACAGGGAACACGTACACATCCTAAAGTATTATCACTAGTTTTTGTTACACCTTGTATACTTATTTGAGAATCAATAATTAATCAACTATTAATTTTACGTTTCGGGTTGGTAGCAGCGGTCCATATTTTTTTAATGATAATAATTGCTGAAGGAAGTGTTGTACCAAGACGACTCAATATACCAAAATGTCCCGTCTTGGAAAAAAAAAAGGTGTTGGTTCACTGTAGGCTAACCCCCAGGGGGTTAGCCTACAGTGAACCAGTTCAGTGTGTACAATGTACATATGGTAGTAAATAGTGAACCATTTCCCGACTTTAAAGTTTAAAAAAACAGTATTTAACTGTTAAATTTGCAATAGACTTAAAGCTGAAAGACGAATGGGCGGTTTCGTCCCATGTGTTGTAACATTTTCTTACCTATATCATATGAAAGATCTCAATTAGTGTTATGTTTTTGTATGGGCGTAACTCTGTATCTTGTGCAGGGAAGCTGGTATAGTCGTCTCATTTTTTTATAAAATATTTAATAAAACTTAAAATCACAAGTATTTTAATTTAAAATCAAGTGGAAAATACCACACGGTCGACTGTGCGCCTACTCTAAGCCCCCCTGGCCCCTCCCACTGCGTCGTATTTTTTGTTTTTTTTCACTATAAACCTTTTATTGCACATGAACAAAAACTGACTGTGTCATGTCATGTCATGGCAACGCCACGAACACAGTTGTTTAAACTTGACAACTGGTTACTAAATACTTAAGTATATGTCGCCGCGGAGGTTCCTGTCTGATTGGGACTCTTTATTTAATGATTAGAAAAATTATTATAATGTGATTATAATTATGAATTATTGTTAAAATGTGTAATACGTTGTTATTTACAATGATTAATATGCGTTTTATGATTTATTGTAAACCCGGAAGATATTTTAACTTCCGGGGTATTTATTAAAATTATTTAATGATGATTTCATACTTGCCAGTATAGAATTATTCTAATGTAATTAAAACTAGTTTTTCCATGTTAATCAAACTTTTAAATAATTTATTTAAACATTCTCACTAAAATTGCGACTTATTTTTGTTGTGAAATAATTACTTCCGGTTTTACTTACTTCGTATTAATTCAATGTGAATTTTAGTAAATCACAAAATAAATAAACTAATTAATTTTAACATTATTTAATAATTTTACAATTGCTTAATGTTTTGTTAACATGATTTTCAAGAGTGACGTAATTATTACTTGTGGTAGGGAAAACAAGTAGGGATGATGTTTATAAAAAGACGTGTTCTGAGCGTGGAGCTCATTCTACTGTGAATTTGTGGTGAATAAACATTGTAAGTACAATCTATGTCAGTTTGAATAAATGAAAATAATTTTATTACTTTGTTTTCTTTTTGATTTTAAGTTTTAATTTCTTTTGCTCTTTTAAATTTTAATATTTTTAATTATTTGAAATTGTTTTGTTATTAATAAATGAAATTCATTGCTTTTAGTGAGAAATCAATAGATTTGATTAAGTTAAACATTCAGTTCTCATAATAAGTGAATTTATTATTATTATTATTTTTGTAACGCCCTCTCTGATTTTCGATATCAGAAGTGGGATACTTTCGTGTCCTTTCTGTGCTTTTCATTTTATGTTTCAGGTACACCATACATCCTATTCACATCAAAGAATTTTGGTATTACGATGGAAGCAGAAAATCGAACTGAAACGGAACCAAGTGAGCTGCCATGTACCAGACCTGGACCAGATACCGCAGATGTAGATGCTGATCATGGACCAAATACCTGTGTTAATATGACAGCTTCACAGCAACTGCAGTGCGGTAACGTACCTCCTGAGTTTTATTTACATATGATGACAATGATGCAAAATATGAGCGAACGCTTGATGAAACAACGCGAGAAAGTAAAAATTACCGATGTGTTCTTGCCTTCATATGATCCAGACGGTAACGTTGGGGTGCGAGAATGGTGTGACCATATCACTTCGGCTAAAAATAATTACGAGCTTAGTGATTATGATATTCGTATGAAGGTGACCAGTTTATTAAAGGGACGAGCTAAAATGTGGGCTGACAATTGGCTCGTTACAACTTCTACATGGGATGAGTTGCGACAAAATATTATTACTACATTTGAACCCGAAAGTCGTTATTCAAAAGACGTCTTGCGATTTAGGGAGCATGAATATGACCACACTAAAGACATTGCAGAGTTTTTATCACGATCTTGGATTTTGTGGAGACGAGTGACAAAGGATAAACTTGACGATAATGATGCAGTGGAAGCAGTTATTGGAACCATTAGCGATGAACGTCTTCGGATTGAGCTTATGAATGCCAGAGCCACTTCAGTGCCTGAATTAATATCTGTTGCCTCTTCTATTCGTATATCTAAGAGACCCAATCATGCTAACGCGAACCAGCCACTTGCTAAGCGTTTTAAATACTCTTTAGATAATCGGAATATTTCTATTTGTAACTTCTGTAAGAAGCCCGGGCATTTTTCTCGCGATTGTCGTAGTAAAAATAACTCTATAATACTTGACAAACAGCCTGTGCCAAATAACCCTAGTTCTTCTGGAATGTCACTCCAAAAACCGAATACTTCTAAGATCTGTTCTTTTTGTTCAAAGGCCGGTCATACTTTTGATACTTGCTACCGTCGGGAAAAACAAATTACTTCTAATGTAAATTCAGTTGTAAGAAATAAACCAAAATTAAACACGATGCGTATGCGAGTAGGTGATATAGTTATTGACGCGGTGTTCGATAGCGGTGCGGACTGCTCTGTTATGTGCGAATCTATTGCAAACAGGCTACCTGGAAAGAGAGTTCAAGTAGTTAATTATTTACGAGGGATAGGTCCTTTTCCTGTAGTTTCGACTAATAAGATAACAACTATATGCGTTATTAATGATATTAATGTAGAGATAGATTTTTATATTTTATCTGACTATGAAATGACTTCAGATGTATTAATAGGTGCAAATCTTTTAAACAGCACCGGATTATCTGTAATCGTGACTGAAAATAGTGCGTCTTTGTGCTATCAGCCTCGTGTCATGCACATACAATCGTCAACTGGACTATTTGATAACATAAATCATGACTTAGTTAATGAACTTGAGATTACTCAACTCCTTACCCTGCTAAATAAGTACTCTTCCATTTTTACGCGCGGTTTTCCTCAATCTCGGGTCAATACAGGTAAATTAGAGATTCGATTGAAAAATCCAAACAAGTTTGTTGAAAGAAGACCGTACAGATTGAGCCCAGTCGATGTGAAAAGGTTAAAGAGATTGTTAAGGAATTAATAGATAATGATATTGTCCAAGAAAGTAAGTCCCCATATTCTAGTCCAATTATTTTAGTCAAGAAAAAGAACGGGGACGATCGTATGTGCGTGGATTACAGAGAACTTAACTCGAACACTGTCCGGGATCATTATCCTCTTCCTTTAATAGCCGATCAAATTGACCAGTTGGCTGGAGGTCAGTACTACACATCCTTAGATATGGCCTCTGGCTTTCACCAGATTCCTATCGCTGATGAGTCTATTGAGAAAACCGCTTTTGTGACACCGGACGGTTTGTTCGAGTATAAGACTATGCCATTTGTTTTGTGTAATGCCCCTGCTGTATACCAAAGATGCATAAATCGCGCTTTAGGTTCTCTTTTGAATCCAGGTAGTGCGGATAAAGTTCATAATGACAGCATAGCCCAAGTTTACATAGATGATGTCATTAGTAAATGTAGAGATTTTTCATCCGGTCTTGTCTATTTAGAAAAAATATTTATAGCATTACGCGAATCGGGTTTCTCCATTAACATTGATAAGTGCTTATTTTTCAAACGGTCAATTGAATATCTTGGTAATGTGATAGAAAATGGTCAGGTTCGTCCTAGTCCCAAAAAAGTTGAGGCCCTACTAAAGGCTCCAGTTCCGACTAATGTCAAACAGATTCGTCAATTTAACGGCTTAGCAGGGTATTTTCGCAGGTTCATACCAGATTTTGCGCGGACTATGGTACCTCTGTATCAATTAACTAAACAAGGCGCTGAGTGGCAATGGAATCATGTTCATGAAGAAGCACGTCAAAAGATAATCCATCATTTAACTTCTGCACCCGTATTAACAATATTTCAAGAAGGGAAACCTATTGAGCTATTTACAGATGCCAGCAGTCTTGGCTTTGGAGCAATTCTCGTACAGATTATAAACGGTAGGCAGCATGTGATAGCCTATTTTAGTATGCGTACGACAGACATAGAAAGTAGGTACCACTCCTACGAACTCGAAACGCTGGCCGTAGTCCGAGCAATCAAGCATTTACGACACTTCCTATATGGACGCCAATTCAAGGTGATTACCGACTGCAATGCGCTTAAAGCTTCCAAGCACAAGAAAGACTTGTTACCTCGCATACATAGATGGTGGTCATATCTTCAAAATTTTGAGTTTGATATAGAATACAGGAAGGGCGAGCGGATGCAGCATGCAGATTACCTAAGCAGAAATCCAGATCCACTTACTGTAAACGTCCTAACGAAAAACTTAGATTGGATAAATATTGAACAGAGACGCGACCACCAATTGCGACCCATCATAGACAAGTTGCATAATGGTGAAGAAGTCCCTGGGTATCACCTCGAAGATAATGTTCTCAAATTTGAGAAGCAGGACACAATTTTGGGCTTACAAAAGCTCATTGTTGTACCAAAATCTTTCCAGTGGAGTCTCATCAATACTTTTCATGCAGCTCTAAAGCATCCTGGCTGGGAGAAAACGCTCCATAAAATAAAAGGTACATACTATTTTGATAAAATGAGCACAATTGTCCGTGATTTTGTTGGCAACTGCATCATATGTAGAACTTCAAAACAGACATCTGGAGCAACTCAAGTACAATTGCATCCCATTGCCAAGCCAGTGGTTCCATTTGAAATAATACACATGGACATAACAGGTAAATTAGGAGGTTCAAATGAGCATGAATATGTTGTAGTCACAATTGATGCCTTTACTAAACATGTACTGCTACGTCACACCAATAATAAAAGTCATCATAGCACTCTGGCAGCCTTGAAACAAGTTATCCACCTTTTCGGAGCTCCAAGACAAATAATTGTAGACGGTGGTCGTGAATTTCTAGGAGAATTTAAAAGTTACTGCGATATTTTCAATATAGAAATACACTCTATAGCACCGGGAGTTAGCAGAGCTAATGGGCAAGTAGAACGGGTAATGGCAATCCTTAAAAATGGCCTCATTATGATTAAAAATTATGAAACATCAAATTGGCACACAGCCTTGGAAAGCCTTCAACTAGCCCTCAACTGCACTGTTCATAGAACTACAGGTATAGCCCCACTTACACTTCTAACTCGACGCCAAAACTGTGTCCCACCAGAATTACTGACCTTGGTAAACCTAGATGATGCAATCATTAATATTGAAGCCCTGGAACAACATGTGCAACAGAAGATGATACAAGTGTCTGCTAAAGATAAAGCGCGGTTCGATAAAGGACGAGCTAAAATTCAAAGGTTTCAAAGGGGTGACTTTGTTTTAATAAAAAACAACCCGCGTAATCAAACTGCTCTGGATCTGAAATTTAGTGTTCCATACGAAGTTCACAGGGTACTTGAAAATGACCGCTATCTTGTGAATAAGGTAGTAGGACATCATGGGCGCCCTCGCAAGGTCGCCCACGATCAGCTTCGACGTGCTCCACTACCCGGAGGCACCAATCAGGCAACCGTGTCGCCCTCTGACGATCAGCAAGCGGGGCCTTCTGGTTCACCTCCAGACGATCAGCAAACTGGTTCTTCCGGTTCACCTCCAGAGTATCAGCAAGCGGGTCCTGTGTTTCCCCTAGACGATCATCAAGCAAACCCAGACCCCGAGGTACAACGATGAAATCTGAATATTAACGGTGAGCAACTTCTATGTTGATACTTAATAATCATTCAAATTATCTTGTAACTTCTAACATAATATGCTAAGACAAAATATGCTATTGGCGTGTGGAGCCGACCAATAAGC
Organism: Lysandra bellargus; assembly: GCA_905333045.1. Lineage (NCBI taxonomy): Eukaryota > Metazoa > Arthropoda > Insecta > Lepidoptera > Lycaenidae > Lysandra > Lysandra bellargus. Next base: position 4,898,159 of record HG995342.1, read on the forward strand.
CATTGATGATATTCCATCCTAAAAGAAGTAAATGTCCCCTGTGTACCACGGCGTACGAGACCGCCCAGAGCACAGCATCGACCTATCTCTATATCCTTTAGAGCCCCTGTTTTAAACAGCATCGATCATTCACCCACCTATCCTTTCCCTATTAAAAAAAAAAAAAAAAAAAAAACAAAAAAAAAAAAAAAAAAAAAAACGTGAAAATAAAATGAACAAATATTAAAAATGAATCTTCTGTAGTCACGTGGAGTGAACAGTTGATGTAACAAATAATAATTTAAAAATCATAAAGGCTAGTGTGTACTGTGGAAGTACCTGGTCTTCACATTTTATATTTCTCTATTACAGAAGGCAGAAGCGATGCAGAGCACGCATCGCATGTCAGTATGGCCGTGTCGCCGCGGAGGTTCCTGTCTGATTGGGACTCTTTATTTAATGATTAGAAAAATTATTATAATGTGATTATAATTATGAATTATTGTTAAAATGTGTAATACGTTGTTATTTACAATGATTAATATGCGTTTTATGATTTATTGTAAACCCGGAAGATATTTTAACTTCCGGGGTATTTATTAAAATTATTTAATGATGATTTCATACTTGCCAGTATAGAATTATTCTAATGTAATTAAAACTAGTTTTTCCATGTTAATCAAACTTTTAAATAATTTATTTAAACATTCTCACTAAAATTGCGACTTATTTTTGTTGTGAAATAATTACTTCCGGTTTTACTTACTTCGTATTAATTCAATGTGAATTTTAGTAAATCACAAAATAAATAAACTAATTAATTTTAACATTATTTAATAATTTTACAATTGCTTAATGTTTTGTTAACATGATTTTCAAGAGTGACGTAATTATTACTTGTGGTAGGGAAAACAAGTAGGGATGATGTTTATAAAAAGACGTGTTCTGAGCGTGGAGCTCATTCTACTGTGAATTTGTGGTGAATAAACATTGTAAGTACAATCTATGTCAGTTTGAATAAATGAAAATAATTTTATTACTTTGTTTTCTTTTTGATTTTAAGTTTTAATTTCTTTTGCTCTTTTAAATTTTAATATTTTTAATTATTTGAAATTGTTTTGTTATTAATAAATGAAATTCATTGCTTTTAGTGAGAAATCAATAGATTTGATTAAGTTAAACATTCAGTTCTCATAATAAGTGAATTTATTATTATTATTATTTTTGTAACGCCCTCTCTGATTTTCGATATATATAATATGTAAATAACTTTGTTCGTGGCGTTGCCATGACATGACATGACACAGTCAGTTTTTGGTAGCTGTGCTTCACTTCCATGTTTAAAATTGTTATGCTTTGTTCAAACCTACCTTCGCAGTCGCTTGGTCCCGTAGGTTTGAACAAAGTAGACGTCTTACGCATTATTAAAAGACTTCTGGTGTTTCTACATTTACAACTATCAACTTCGGCTAAGGGTATTAGGTATTCCTTTCTTATTTACATATTTTCAACTGTGCAATTCTTAATAACGATAAAAAAAATAACTGCTACTGCCTGTTATTACTGTACAATTATTATAAATGTAAGAATTATGTTTATATGTATGTAAGTAACGCAAAATGTAATAAAGTATGATGAAAGCATTATTTAAAACAAAAACTTTTTTTCACTTGAAGCCCAGTAACTTTTGACCTGCACGCAATCACAACAAAAACTTGGCATGTTGATAATAAAAATGCTTATTTGAACATGTTTATACTAGTCGCAACTTGTTACAAGGGTTGGGACATACCTCATACAAAATGCCCATTCACCTTTAATGCAAATTCAAAGTTTATTAGACAACAAAATATGAAATAATACATATCAAAAACATCACGATTATAATCACTCTCGGTGAAGTTATGAGCTTTCAAACTTTTTCTAGGCCACTTCGACACATCTCCCTATCTCAAAGTTGTTATTGGGAAAAACATAACTAGATGTTCCGCGAGGTTTCGCCCGCGGCCCGCGTAATTTAGGAATTTCACGGAAAACGTACATTTTTGCGCAAAATATAGCCTATGTCCTTTCACGTGGTCTATTCTTCATGTGTGTCAAATAACATAAAATTGCTCCAGTACTTTTTAAGATAATAAGCAGTTTCAAATAATTTCCCCCGTTTTTTCTACATTTTCCTCTATTTCTTCGCTCCTATTAGCCTTTCTCGATAAATGAGCAGGGAATGTTATTATTCGACAAATTTACTATTCGAATAATTCGAAAACCTATTTTGTAAGTACTATAAAGTAAGCAATTCTTATTTTTACTTAATATCAAGTATCAACATAAATATTTGTAAATTACATAGTTAATTTTTATTGTTAAACACTTTAAAAATGTATATTTTAAGGTTTAACAGCTGGGCAATAAAAGAAAGACTGTAAAGAGTAAACCGTTTTCGATCGTAGCACTTTTAACTTTTTTCATGTGATTATGCTTAGTCTTGCTAGGCAGCAGTAATTGAAACTTGAGATTAAATAATAATATGATATTCGACGTTATGATATCTGTTCATTATCTAATACTAAGCCAACTCACTCGTCTTTTTGGTATTTTCGATCCACGTTCACCTAGTTCACCTAGTCGGCTTCACCTGTGTCAACGTGGCTCGAAATTATAAAAAGGGCCATTAAAAAACAAATACAAAGAAAAAAAAATGCAACAAAGCTCTGGGGGAGGGTGAAACAATCCTAGAGCTGGTGACTTTAGTAACTTGAAGTTTGATAACGCCAATAACATGATATTAACAGAGTAGACAGAATTAAAGAGTATGTCGACTTATGGCCCGTATTCACTTTCATTAGTAATAAGTGCAAGTGATTAGGGCAAGTGATTAGTTATTAGGAAAAAGTAAGTGTGGACAGCGACTGTTTAGTGCAAGTGATTAGCCGGCTGCGTAGTAACGTGATTAGTTCTGTATTCACTTTGATTAGTGATTAAGTGCAGGTGACTAGTACAGGTGATGAGTGATTAGTAGAAAGTAAGTGTGGACAGCGACTGATTAGTGCAAGTGACTAGTCGGCTGCGTAGTAACGTGATTAAAAGCGTGTTCTATTTTTTGCGAGTGCAAGTGCGTGACAGATGAAAACCAATTTTGGTTTCGTTTGACAGCTCGAGATTGTTACTATTATTCCGCTAGGTGTATTAACTTTATGGGCCAGACTGACGTGGTGTGCCGTGTCAAGCGTCCATAGATATAGTATATCATTATTAAATAATATACCTATTAAAAGTACAAAAGGACACCCTTTCAATTACTTCCATACTAATCCATGCTTATTACTTACTAATATACTAATAATATTATAAATGCGAATGGGTGTCTGTCTGTCTGTTACCTCTTCACGTTTATACCTCAGAAGTCAGAACCGATTTTGCTGAAATTTGACATGGAGATACTTTGAGTCCTGGGAAAGGACATATAAAAATACTTCGTGGTCTTTATATATAAAACTGAAAGGTGACTGACTGACATGTTGATCTATCAACGCACAGCCCAAACCACTGGACCGATCGGGCTGAAACAAATTTCATGCCAAAGCATGCAGGTAGATGCTATGACGTAGGCATCCGCTAAGAAAGGATTTTGATCAATTCTACCTCCAAGGGGTGAAAATAGGGGATCAAAGTTTGTATATAACAATACTTCTTAACGCGAGCGAAGCCGCCGGCAAAAGGTCGATTTTAATAAAACCAATATTAAAAATGAAGGACATGTCAAAATGGCAGTTTTATTTTTGAAACTTGTACGCTCGTGTTGACAGCTACTACTGAATTTACTAAATTAAATTACTAAAGAGCCACTAAACAAGAATTGGACACTACTTGCACTACACACCTGCACTCCACTGCCTCAATTACTAGTTACTTGCACTTGCACTAATCAAAGTGAATACAGGCCTTTAGAACTGATGTTGAAATTTTTAAATTTGACGTATTATGACGAAAATCGTCGCTAGGGTTGTTAACTTGTTGCCTACGAATTTAAAACTATGAAATATTCGCTGCACGTGTTCCTCTTTGGTCGTATTGTTGTTTGTGTTTTGGCACATGCGATTAAAATTGTCAGAATCCAATTTCGAAATCTTTATTTTAAATATTTAAAAATAAATTATATCAGCCAGCGCGAGGCACATTCCGTTCCTAATCCTAATGAAACCCGACGAATTTGATAGATACTGAAACCTGCTCGTTTCTTTGCAGTCGAACTACTGGTAGTTATGTCTATTGTGATATTAAGGAGCCATCGACATTTTTTGATACTGTACTAACTGTTTCAATTATTATCAGTCGAGGACTGCCGCGGTAAAGCTATTGAATAGAAAATTTTATCAACTTGTCGAATCACAGATTTCATATCGCGAGCTTCAAGCCTGAAGAGCGTATAAAAAATGATCTTTGGTATTTTAACTACATATTTTGAAACTCTCAATATTACCATACACCCTTCTGGCGTAATACCTCGGTCGTGGGAATCGCAGATACAATAGATTTTCAATTGTTATGCGACAGCCGGGTGCCGCTTGGGGATTGATGGGTTAAAGACCGCGATATAATTATAGTTGTCAAGGTAGCCAAAAAATTTGAGAAAGCTTGAAAGAAGACAATGGATACAGGTCCTGAGCGACCATTCATACTGACGATACTGAAATCCATGACTGAAAGGAGTTTATATTATATTCATTTTCATGTCTTTAGGCAAAATAACGTTTAAAACATGGTCAACGGCGACGATGAATGGTCGTATACTCATTAGTTAGACTAAAAACAGATTTATATATATTCATTAAAGATGAAGAATATTCGTAAATAATATTATTTTTCTGAAATAAACTTAATTATGTTCTTATTACATGTTAATATTATGTTTAATAGCATTTTAAACAAAAATAAAAAATATTTTAACTATTAGAATTATTCGAAAAATAATTTGGCGAATATTCGAATAATAAAATCGTCGAATATTCGAATAAAACGAGTATTCGAATGTTCGAATAACATACCCTATAAATGAGCTATCTAACATGAAATAATTTTTTAAAATCGGACAAGTAGTTCCTGAGATTAGCGCGTTCAAAGAAACAAACAAATAAACAAACTCTTCCGCTTTATAATATTAGTATAGATGAAACAATAAAATTAATGCTCGTGATATTTTACAAATATTCATGCGAGATTTAGATAATAAAACCTTATCGCACTTTATAGCTGATCGCACTCAGACGCCCGCGTGTTGCCTGAATCTGCCACTAAAGGCCTGTATTCACTTTGATGTGCAGTGCAAGTGCAAGTGACTAGTAATTGAGGCAGTGGAGTGCAGGTGTGTAGTGCAAGTAGTGTCCAATTCTTGTTTAGTGGCTCTTTAGTAATTTAATTTAGTAAATTCAGTAGTAGCTGTCAACACGAGCGTCTTAGTTTCAAAAATGAAACTGCCATTTTGACATGTCCTTCATTTTAATATTGGTTTTATTAAAAACTATTTGACCATGAAGTATTTTTATATGTCCTTTCCCAGGACTCAAAGTATCTCCATGCCAAATTTCTTGAAAAGGTTTTAAGTTCAGTATTATTATTATTACTGCAAATAAATTTTACCATAATGTAATATTCAGTAATACCTATGATTGCTAGAATTATTTAATCAAAATTAATAAATTGAGAAGTTCAATTATTGATTTATTAGCACCCTAAGTTAGCTGCATACTGCATACTATAATTAATTATAATATACTGCATAAATAATTTTCTTATATAGGTACATACGACTACATTTTTATTATGATTTATACGTACCTCTGGAACTCTTTCTACTGCGGCTTCTTCAAAACAAGTGATTGAATTATTTATGGATGTTACCTAATATAAATCGTTAATCGTATTTTATTTTATTTCAATTCTCAATTGAGTCAATACATCGCTAAGTAGGGGAAACTGGGGGCACTGGATGCATATTATATATTTTTTTACTTATATATTTTATTTATTTATTTATTTAAATCAGGCTACTATAGGCCCATACAATATATACCATAATGTCTAACATACATATCAATTATAATCTTAATAACTACACTTTATCACGAATTAACGGCGACGTGACACGCGCTTCATTCCGGAGTCTCCCCCTGGACCTTATCCACCAAAAAACCATATCCCACCAAAAAACATTTTCATTTAAAAATGCTGCCAAGATGAGAACATAATAGCTCGTGGTGTCAAAAAGTAGTTAGATCTCATGTATAGAGCCAAGTTTCAAACCTTAGACACTCAGCCCTAAATCTAAAAACCTTGATTTTACACATAAATCGCGGCAAAATACTTGATATAATGTCGGCTGCACACTCTCGCCGAGACACAGTGAGGCGGCCCGAGTGCGAGAGTATAAATGGGTGCGCTCGCCTCGTCTCGCCTGTCTCGGACTCTCACGGTCCGGTGTCGGTATTTTGCGCCCGAGACAAAGGGCCTCGCGAGGAAAGCGAGCGCATTACTGTACCATAGATAATACAGTATAATATGTACTGTACACTCTCGCGTTTTCCACTACTTATTACTATCGCGCCGCTAGACAGTGCAAAACAGAAAAATAACAACAATAAACGTCATTATTAGTCATTATCTGTGAGAAATAAAATTAAATATGATTACAATGATATCTTTCGATGCATGGTGAATGGTGATCATTGATCGTAGATACGTTTTCGCCATTTTTTTTTTATTTTTGTATTTTTATTGTGTAAATATTTGGTAATTACTAATTATTTATAATAGCTCATAGCACAGAGAGCTACGGCAGCTGCAAGAGAAGTGTTTTCGTCCATCTCGGCGAGAGTGTACAGCCGACATAATGTGTTAGCCGCACGAGAAGAATCTAAAAACTCTACACATTAGTCAAAATCGGCGGCCTGGCCATTTTGTTGCGGTTAATATAAAAGTTATTAAGTACAACAGAAGAGTACCTAGTTCAAAGCTCATAGCATGACCATTATCAGATCAGTCGGCCAAAACTCCTCCGCTTCAAAGGTCAAATCAAAGGTTTTATACTCTTATTTTATGTATAGCAAGGTCTTATGTAAAATTTTATAAAAGTGTAAGTAAGTAGTAAATCTGTGTAATAAGTTTGCGTAAATATTTTTATTAGTAAGAGGGATAGTTTATGTACTATTATTTATTATTTATAAACTGACCTTCTATTACTAATTTAATAATTAATAGTTAAAAAAACTAAAAAACACGCTTTTATCACGCACTAAGCCAATCCTCCATCTTGGATGTCCGCCATGTTGGATTTAACACGTACGCTACGGTACGAGAACTTATGCTGGATTTACACGGGTGAATAAAGCCGCACGATTTACGCCGCACGGCGAAAATCGACCTGTCTAAACGGCAATTCGACTACGCCGCATGCGGCTAAATCAATGACAAAAGAAACAAGAGGACGCGAAATAACCACGAAAGGAACGCGCCCGCCTTCAAAAGTTGGGGGCTAGTAATGGCGGATTTTACTAGAGACGATGAAAAAATATCGATATCGACACTTTTCCAAATAAGAGTAAACTAGGCAAACACCTAATTAGGTCTTTTAATTCAAAATTTGTGGACTAAAAAGTAAAACGGCGGATTTAACTAGAGACGTCACTGAATGAAAAAACACTATATCGATATCGATACTTTTCTAAACTAGCCAAGAGACCAGCTTTCTGAGGGCTCGCGTCGTCACACCTTGACTGACTTGACATATTTTTAAAACCTTGACTGACTGACTAATGAACATTTGCTGAATCAACAATATTTGACTTGTCTTATTAGTTATTACTTATTACAAATATTTATTAGTGTTATAATATTGGTTAGAATCATTTTATAATTAATAACTTTGTGTTAAAATAGATGTGTGAACTATACCTACTTTGTCATATTAAAATCATTATAATAAAAGTTGTCATTTATATGTCATTTTGTTTTCGGTTCTGAAACCCACATTTCGACACCGGAAATATCACTTAACGTAAGGGACATTTTGGCGAAAATGAGTTATATATATCATTGGATTCAGAATTTCGAGCTCTGTCGTTTGGCATACTTGAAATTCTTCTATCGTTAAAAAAATGCCCCTTACAGTACACATTTTTTAAAGTCAAGACAGGTTTTTTCCTAAAAAAATTGATTTAACGGACGAAAATATTTTTACGTGTTAAAAAAAATAACGTAAATGCTTTTAAAATAAAATTCAGTCCCTTACGTTAACCTTTAGCTTAGTACAATTCTCTTAACATGTCCTTTACGTTAAGAATTGATACATAATAATTGTCATAGCTTCACTAAAATTTGTCCCTTAACTTAATCTTAAATATCATTTTTCAAGTAAGAAGATATTTTTTTTGGCACCTACTCAAAAAGTAAAAAATCCGTAAAAGTTTAAGGTTTTCTACAAAGTTTTAGTGTTTTAGCTAAACCTTTAGCCTTTAGGTATACACATGTAATGCGGTCAATTGTATATGTATAGCTAGCATTAAGGATGACAATACTCTCCTGGCTGCAAATGAAATCGAGATGCAAGAACTGTTTTAGAGAATTAAGCAAATGATCAATAACTTGGGCCTCTCAATTAATAAAAAAACCAAAAACATGGTCATAGACAGAAGCAACACTCTGCCTTTGACTGGCGCGGTAAAATTGGAAGTGGTTAGCAAATGTGTCTTTGATCTTTACGAACAACGGCCCCTGTTAACCAAATATACGTAGAAGAATTGGGATGACTAAGAGCGCCATGTCTCAAATGCATAAAACCTGGCTTGACAGGAAGATTTCGTTAAAAACCAGGAGGAAACTTGTGCACATACTCATATTCTTCATCTGTCTTTAAGGATCCGAGACTTGGACTCTGAAGTCTGCAGACCGCAGACGTATCGACGCCGAGGGTGCTGGAGGAAAATGCTCTGAATTCCATAAACTGCTTTCAGAACCAACTCATTCATTCTGGATAAACTAAACATAAAAACAAGGCTCTCTACCATCTGTCTAATAACGCATCTTAGAATATTTCAGGCGCATTACCAGAAAAAAAGCAGGAAACCTTGAAACTATGGTATGGAAAACTCATGATAATTGGCAAGATTGAGGAGGAAAAGACGGCGGAGCCGCTGTCTCATGCGTTGGTCTGATCAAACCCGTACCACACTTGAGTCGACTGTCTGCGACGCTCTTCGAGTGGCCGATAATAGAAATAGCTGGCGTAACACCATAAAAAGGAAGGTCATAGAAGGGAAAGGTCATGACTGGGCACTGGCGAAGCAGCTCTGACAGGTGCGATAAAAGAGAGCAGTAGCTCCTGATAAGGTGAAATGAGAAGCTTAATGCCAGGTCAAGAACGAACATTTAGACTTGTGGTGTGCGATCGCTAGGTCAGGTTCACAGAAAGAGGCTGCAGAGCGGAACAGGGAGGAAGATCAATCTTCCATTCGGTTCAGGATACAGATTTCGGTAAGACAAAAGAGCAGAGACGTGGTTTTGCAAAGTTCCACCTGGTCTAAAGGGGCTCTGGGTGTAGATGGGAACAGCCCCGGTGCCAAGGGAAATGCTTCAGTCTGTCGAAGTTCCCTTATTTTGCTGGAAATCCTATCCCTTATGTGGTAGACCAGCCAGTCGTGGTGGGCTTATTGTGCTAGATTTTAATATATAACATCAAACTTCCTCCAAAGCATAGTTTTTTATGTCCTTTACTTTTGGTGCTTACTTTAATATGGCATAGTTGACATTGAAAAATTCAGTGCTGTATGGGACAAATAAGCAAATTTTTTAAATGTAAGGGACATGCTATTTTATAAACTCGTAAATTTACGAAAATATTTTTTATAGTTATATAGCCGACAAAATTCTAAGAAATTTTGCCATAAACACCTTTAAGATCGGACTAAATGATAAAAAGTTACAGACGAATTTGTAAAAAAAAGTTGTTTTTTCGCTCTCCTGAAAAGTCGTGTTTCCCTTACATTAAGTGATATTTCCAGTGTCGATTTATATTTATGTAATATAATAGGAATACAAAACAGAATACAGCTATTAATTGTTAATTATTAACAAAGTAACAACTTTAACTCTTTACTAGGATGTTAACACAAAATTAAACTTCAATTTACTAATAATACATATAGATGTCGCAGGGAAAAGAGGATATCAGGGATTTCACGATATCCCTAGGGATATCACGAACTTCCGGTAGATGCCGAATATTCTTGTTTGTTACGCCTTCTTACTAAAAATATCTAGTGATATGTCATTTCACTAAACTAAATCTAGTGAAACGTCAGAAAAGCGGATACCGCCGAATAAAAATCAAGCCACGCATTTGCTCTAGTATACACTCGGGTACTTTGATAGGATCATCTAACATCTGAATCTGACAAATAAGATGTTAGATGATCCATGCGTCGGATGGGCATGTAAAAAGTCGATCCTGCGCCTGATCTCTCGCCGGTCGTGTCAGTCTTCCGTCCCATCGGGTTATGCGAGTAAAGGAATATGGAGATTGCTCTTGTGTACTGCGCACACACTTGGGCACTATAAAATTACTCTTGGCCTGGTTTCAATGAAACCGGCCACCGTCACCAAAACCAGAGTGGGAGTTATTATTATTATCACACGTGTAATGCAACTATAGCAGATCTGAGGGGGCATCACCATATCTCTGAATCATACAGTTGAAACCAACTGAGGGTTCTTCATCAGGTACTTCAGACCTTTGATTTTTGACGTCAAATGAAGCGGCCGACCAAGTTGAATATTTTTTGTATAGGTGGCATGTCGATCTCTAGTTTGGTTAGGCTCTTGTACAGGCACAGGTACTACAGGTACTCCAGCTCTTCGATTATCCTAGTTTTTATGGTTCCGTACCCAAAGGGTTAGTCTGACTGTCTGTCTCCAGGCTAGACGAGCCGCGCCAGCTCGAGCGACGCATTTGTTTCACTCCCACTAGTGCCCGTGTCACGTGTGGGAACTAGAGCGAGCGAGAGAAATGAGTGGCTCGATTTTTATTCGGCGGTATCCGCGTTTCTGACATTTCACTAGATTTAGTTTAGTGAATTGACATATCACTAGATATTTTTAGTAAGAAGATGTAACCAACAAGAATATTCGGCATCTACCGGGAGATCGTGATATCCCTAGGGATATCGTGAAATCCCTTATATCCTCTTTTCCCTGCGACATATAGATTTAAAACGAAAAATTAATAAAGTTAGTAAATATTATGCACAGGCAATATTATGTTATAATATGCATGTTCCGTTTGTTGTCACATAATTAATTATATTATAGACACATTAAAATCAAAGAATAATTCAAAGAAACATTAGTCTTAACTACATACTTCCATTATCCATCTAATATAAAACTTTACTTTGTAAGAAATTTTAAATTTTTACTTTTCTTACAAAAAACTTACTTTTCTTACAAAATTTTAAATTTTGTAAGAAAAGTAATAGTTGTTGTATTTTTATTTATAGTTTGTCTTTAAATAAATGAAAATCTCACTTAACACAATATTTCTTTAGTTTGTAAATTGACTTTTTTATAATACGTGTTTATGGAAAACAAAGTCTGACAAAAAACCGGCCAAGTGCGAGTTGGACTCGCCCATGAATGGTTCCGCAGCAGCAATAAGAATTGTTTCTATGAAATTATAAGGTTTTTGATTTATTTTAATATTTCATTTTTGATATAATGAAAGTTAAAATAAGGTTTATCATTTATGGCGTATAAAAAAACTACTTGCTAGATCTCGTTCAAACCAATTTTCGTTGGTAGTTTTTATAGTAATGTACATCATATATTTTTTTAGAATTATCATGAATGAAATGAATACTTTAGAAGTTAGAGGGGGGGGGGGGGGGGGACGGGGACGACGACACACATTTTGCCACTTTGGAAGAGTCTCTCTCGCAAACTATTCAGGTTAGAAAAAAATGATATTAAAAACCTCAATATGATTTTTGAAGACCTATCCATAGATACCCCACACGCATAGACCAGATGAAAAAAAAAAATTTTTGTTTCGTTTGTATCTATGGGGACCCCTAAAATTTTTAATAACTTTTTCCATTTTTGTATCAAAATCTTAGTGCGGTTCACAGACTACATCTACTTACCAAGTTTCAATAGTATAGCTCTTATAGTTTCGGAGAAAAGTGGCTGTGACATACGGACGGACAGACAGACAGACAGACAGACAGACAGACAGACATGACGAATCTATAAGGGTTCCGTTTTTTTGCCATTTTGGCTACGGAACCCTAAAAATATAAGTAAGTATTATCGAATAGCATGATATTAACAACAATAGATTTTACATATTTTAGAATACAGTAAAAACAGTACATGTATACTTTAAATGAAATTTAATACAAAACAAACACATTGTAAACTATTATTTAGCAATTGTGGTATTAAATAATTAGTATTGATTTTAACCGAAATGTGCTGCGGAAACGAAGTTTCCCTATTTTTGTGAAACCACCCAATTATACTTCTGAATAAGTATAGAGAATTTTCTGTAAAAATCCTCATTCTCCTTTCCTTACTGGAATTGTGTACCTGAAAACAAAAAGAAAAAACATTTTAATATAATATAATATCTATGGACGCTTCACACCACGTCAGTCTGGCCCCGTGGTAAGTGCCTGAAGGACTTGTATTACAGGTACCAGACAACGGAAATATATTTAATACTTTTATACTATACATATATTTAAGATTTTTATTATATGATACACATATTTAATACACATCCATGACCCAGGAACTTTATAAACTTTTTGTTCCGTCGGCGGGACTCGAACCCGCGCCCTCCGGCTTGAGCTACCAACGCGCTCTCGCTCACCACTGCGCCACGGAGGTCGTCATTTTATTTACATTACATCATATCCGTTTTTGTTCATGTTATTTTCTGCACCTATAATATTTATCCACTCTTTTCTTTTTGCTTCATCATTAGGTAATCTAAAAGTAGAAATAAACACCTATACATTCTAAAAGTGATGAAATTAGGTAAAAAAAAATCGGTTGCCTGTAAAGTCGGTTTACTGACGATAGTTGAACGTGACAACGTATGACGTTGTCACGTTCAACTATCCTTAACCCCTTAACCCTCGCTTCCGAATCTCTATAAATAGTCCAATGAGTATAGATTCGAGATACCCAGCTGTATAATCTGTGAATATTTGTATATTGGCACCCTAAATATTGTCTCAAAACCTACATATGGTAGGGTGTGCGCAACTATTAAATTTCAAGGTCAAAAGGTCACAAAAATCGTTTTTTTTGCACTTTTTTTTTAAATATTTCATTTCCTATGGGTTTTTTGCTATTTGTATTAGAACCATGATGTAGAATACAAAATTATCTACAGCTTCTGTTCAAAAAAATTTTCTATACGGTGAACCGTTTCCGATAAAGAGGGCGGAGAGCGCGCGGTCAAAGTATCACTTTAGGTTAACTGGTGCCTCCGTTTGTCGCGCGCGCGCTGTGTCGCGAAACCAGTAACCGATCCTTTAATTCGTGATGTATGGCATATTTCCTCACTAAATTGGCTCTCAAATTTTTTCTCTCTTTCTGACCAATACTTCTCATGTAAATATCCTATAAATATAAAAAAGGTCTTATTTACTAGCTAAACTTATGGACTACGCTTACACAGGCAATACGTTATGAATTTCGAAAATTAAACATAGAAAAACCAAAATTTAAGGAAAAAATGTTGTGTATTTTTTAATTAATGGCTTTTTGTGAAAAATATAGTGCATTAAACTGTTTTATTTTTATTTTAAAAAGATAGAGGAGGTTTTCATCTTAAAAAAATCCTTTGCTACTATGCTCTAAGTCAGATAGTTAAGAAGTTATAACGATTTTATTAAGAAGTATTGGTCAGATTTGTATGAGAGCCAGAGAAAAAAAATTTTTCAAAAGGTAGAGAAAAAATTTTTTTGAGAGCCAATTTGAGAATAACATATGCCATACACCATAACATTAAAGGATCGGACATGGTTACAGGGCATGATTTGGAACCCCAGGTGTGGGGTTGGGCAATGCGAAACGATTCTCTGCAGCCTATCAGGACTTTCTTTTTCCTTAAATTTTGGTTTTTCTATGTTTAATTCTACGAAATTCATAACGTATTGCCTGTGTAATCATAGTCCATAAGTTTAGCTATTAAATAAGACCTTTTTTATATTCATAGGATATTTACATGAGAAATATTGGTCAGATTAGTGTGAAAGCCCGGGAAAAACTAAAATGGCTGCCATTTTACAACCGTGAGAGAGAGAAAAAATTTGAGAGCCAATTTATTGAGGAAATATGCCATACATCACGACATTAAAGGATCAGACACTGGTGTCGCGACGCATTGAATATGGCGCGTTTTCGACCGGAGGCACCAGTTAACCTGAAGTGATACTTTGACCGCGCGCTCTCCGCCCTCTTTATCGGAAACGGTTCACCGTATAAAAATTTTTTTGAAGAGAAGTTGTAGAGAATTTTGTATTCTACATTCTACATCATGGTTATAAATACAAATACCAAAAAACCCATAGGAAATGAAATATTTACAAAAAAACTGCAAAAAAAGGTTTTTGTGACATTTTGACCTTGAAATTTAATAGTTGCGCACACCCTACCATATGTAGGTTTTGAGACAACATTTAGGGTGCCAATATACACATATTCACAGACTTACAGCTGGGTATCTCGAATTCCGAGGTTCCTACCTAATTTAAGCCTAATTTGACTGGACCAAAATAGAAACAAACGTTTTCGAGTGTAACCTAAAGTTATTTCGATGTATTTCTTTCAAATGATTATCTAAAAATATTTATAACGAGTAAAATAAACTATTCGCAGTACAAAACACTACATACATTCGTGAAATCCAGTAAAATCTTCGAACAAAGCACAAGTCATACCTTGACACGTAGGAAATAGAGCACAATTTTGAATAGCCGAAATAATACTAATAGCTTACAGATTGTTTATTTATTTTTCATTCAGAGTGTGTCAATGTATCAAAGGTCATAAGTCATAACTAACCAAACTTCTTCATACAAAAGTATTCTCTAAGTCATCGAAATACGTAATATAATCGAAACAAAGAGCGCGGCCCAGGCCATTTAGCCGAAACTTTTTCGTTTTCGCTTCGTTATAGAATCGCCGATCAAAATGTATGGAATTGACATAAGACGAGTCGAACGTCAACGTCATATTAACGAACGCTTATGTCAATTCCATACATTTTCATCGGCGATTCTATAACAAAGCGAAAACGAAAACATTTTGGCACACCCTCCTGGTGGGCCTTACGGTTGTTGAAAGATTTGAAAGTGTAAATGGAACGCCTCAGAGCGAGGTAACGCCGCATGAACTGTCATGTTTTTCGTGCGCGCACCCCATATCGAATTTTAAGACGTTATCACGTCAAAACTTTAAATAAAATTTATCGATAAAGCCATATCACTATTGTTCATACAATATTACTACCACGAATTTATACGGAAAATATCAAAAATATAGGGAACCAAGCAGTGAAATTAATAGAACCTTTTGTAATAGATCATTTTTAAAAAACACGGTCGTCTGGATTTATAAATTTGGTGTGTTTCGATGTAAAATACTAAAGTTACTGATGTAATGACAAATTTGGTTGTTTTCTTCGGATTCGAGTACGGTATCCAATAACACTGCACGTGGTCATGTTTCGGCACTCCAAATTTCACTTCCTAAAACAATTTTTACCAAAAATAACTAGAATAATATTGAAAATTTGAAAATAAATGCTGTTTGTTTACGTATTTTGACACTTTATCTACCACAAATATTGGGGGCTAGTAATGGCGACCAGGTAGCAAAGAGGCAATTTGACAAATATTTCTTTCAAAATGGTAAACACTCAGACTTATAGTTGTCTTTTTTCACTTACGTAAAAAAGCACAGGCAAAAAGGAGATAGTTAAATGATTATACATTTCTCGACGAACTGACGTAATCAACTCTATACATAGACAATTGCTTCGGATCCTGTGTTTCTTTAATCATTGGACTAAAGCCGCAAGCCCCAAAGTCGTGCGGCCAACGGCCGCATGCGGCTGGTGACTAAAATCGACCGTGCAAACGCTCAATCGCAATTCTCGCAAGCGATCGCTTGCTGCAAATTGATAGTTTGTCGGCACTAGTCACAGGCGATTTTTGTAGAATGTGTAAATGGGGTGGCGTTTCGAATTGGACAGGCGATTCGACTGGTGACTTGCCGGGCGACTAAAATCGACCCGTTAGTCACCCGTGTAAATCGACCATTATGAATTTCGTTTGTGACTTTCGTCCGGTGCGTAGGTGAATTTGTATGTTTTACTCGTTCCGGCAAATTAGTTTTCTATAGGTACGATTTTTTCAACTTAGAGTGAGTTAACTGAACTTATGATGATTATTGATTAGGAATGTTGGTAGAGATCAACTACGATAACTTGGCGCGCCCCTCCAAATGACTGTTTCAATGTGTGTAGTCATATCCTTATGAAAGAGTTTGTATGTATTAAGTATTCAACCAATCACAGTACACGTAATATTTCAGTAAATGTCACTTATTACCAAGATTTGTTGATCAACTAATCATAACTAGCCTACCGCGCAAGACAACGCACTTCAAACGTTTTGACAACGCACTTCAAAGGTTTAGAATTTTGGAGGGGCGCGCCATGTTATCGTAGTTGATCTCTACTTGGTAGTAATATTTTTAATCAATAAAATCGTATGAGACCTTGAGTCTCGTAGCGACTAATGGTTAAACAATTCAAAAATATCGATAGAATTTATTAAAAAGGTAGCAAGTACTAAAATATTTATTATACTTCGGGGTTTGTCTTCGATATTAGTATTCCTTTTTACACTAAGTAGTACATTTCCAATTGTTACCACGTCATAGCACAATGAGGGATTTTCTTAACTTTTTAATTTGATTGTCAAACAGTTTCCATTTTAGTAACTAGATGGCGTATGGGTAGACAACTATCGGTAATACCAGGGAATACCATCATTATTTGCTACAAAACTGGGCAAAAGAATGTGAAACTTGATACATTTCAATTTGAAGAAGACGCCATAATATTCCAACGACTAGGATAACAAAGTTATTACAACTATGTTTTAGTTAAAACTCACGGAAGAAATAGCCCTATTTACCGATATTCACACCAAATGTCACAGGAATTATACATTTTGGTTTTGACAACATCTTACCTGCACTTGTGCAAGGTAACGGGTATTTCATGGCTAATATTTTACCAATAATGAACATCAAAGACCCAAATAACACAATTTGGGAAAAAATAATAAAAACCACACCAACAACAAAAAGTAGAAGAAGTTTGAAAGTAACATGGCCGCCAAAACTGTTGTCACTTGTCAGTTTTCAGTTTGACAAGCTTTTCATCTCAGCGTGTTCCTAAACTATTACCAATATACTGGCCTAATCGCTTAGGCCAATGATCGCTTAGGTTTAAGATTTTTTGATTTATGCCACACTTGACAGTACACTGATATTTTTTAGAAACACGACCAATATGTATCCGTGATGCCAACCTGCAGATAATTTCAGATCGGTGGGGAACCAATAGAAAATCTAGAAGTGTCTATCGTCGCGCCGTCTGGTGGAGATAAAAAATAAGAAAACCTCTCATTTTAGAGCCAAGAAAAAAATAACAAGTTGTCTCTGGATTGCACTTTCCTCCATATTTTCCCGCCTCTTGTCTCTGATTTTACGCTCCCTTTGCCTGTCCCGACCGGGACGAATTAGGGGGGTATTACATTATCATTTTTATTGGATCATTTATAGGATCATATATTATAGGATCCAATCAAAAATGATTATTTGATTAAATAATCATTTTTGATTGGATCCTATATTATATTATGATCCTATAAATGATCCAATATAAATGATAATGTAATACCCCCCTTTAAAAAAAATGTCTCTGATTTTCCCTTTCTCCTGTTATCTGCAACCAATGATATATTAAAAAACTCAAAGCAGATATTGTTACTACCGCGCGCGTTGTGAAGCTTCAAATACGGGCCAATTGGCCCGTCCTTTATTTAGTCTGCATCGAACCATCGAACGCACTTCACGAACGTGCCGCGTCTTGTCTTACCTAACTACATTGAAAATGACGTCGTGCGTGTTTCGAAAATGTACCAATTATGACTCAAAAGAAAACAAAACACATGGAATCTTTTACCACATGTCTTGATTGCAATAAATACCTCGATTATTTACATTTTCAATTATTTTTTCGAACAATCTGGAAAAAATCGAATTTTCGTCATAGCTCAGGCGAAGAAAGAGACAGCAATACGATTCGACGTTTAAAAATATAACTGTCTCTTTTATGTTAATGGTTTTCGTATCTTTGTTTCACTTATCTGTCAAATTTGTCAAAAATTGTTCGGAACTTGTTCGGAGCAGATTTAACAGCCGTTCGGAACAGCCGGAAAATAGTATGAACGTTACAGATCTGTATATTATGTTGAATATCATTGCCTGCAACTCTCTAGAACCTTCATTCACTTTTGTGCTTGCCACGATCGCACTAAAATTAACTTTAGAACAAAAGTTATTTTCATACCTTATTTTGGTTTAAAAATGCCTAACCGTAAAAACGAAAAGTCGTTAGATAATAGTTATTATAATAGTGTTAAAAAGTTAAAAGTGACTAAAAGAGGAAATAGAACGGCGCTTAAGGCGATCTCGCTCCATACGATTCTCTTCGTCATCAAGCGTATCGTCGTCATCCAGTTCCACTTCAGGTGAACGTGATGTTAACGGAGTTATCATTTCGTTTTTAGTGACACATGGATTGTTACAAGATGGATAATATTTTCAATAAGGGCAATTCAGGGAGTCTATAGGATTATCTCGCTGCCCCAACTAAAATGCATTCATGATTCAGGGTAGTCTGTAGGACTATTCGCGCATATTTTAAATTATTGCACTCAGGGTAGTCTGTTGGACTGTTCGCGCAATATTACATTTACTTATTTTGCATTCAGAATAATCTGTGGGACTATATTTTGTCCCATTATTAAATTATTGCATCCATACTTCCATACTAATATTATAAATGCGAAAGTGTGTCTGTCTGTCTGTCTGTCTGTCTGTCTGTCTGTCTGTCTGTCTGTCTGTCTGTCTGTTACCTCTTTACGCTCAAACCCCTGAACCGATTTCGCTGAAATTTGGCATGGAGATACATTGAGTCCCGGGAAAGGACATAGAATACTTTTTATCCCGGAAAAATGTACGGTTCTCGCGCGATAAATGAATTTAGGCGCAACGGAGTTGCGGGCGTCATCTAGTAATATTATAAATGCGAAAGTGTGTCTGTCTGTCTGTCTGTCTGTTACCTCTTCACGCTCGAACGCCTGAACCGATTTTGCTGAAATTTGGCATGGAGATACTTTGAGTCCCGAGAAAGGACATAGGATACTTTTTATCCCGGAAAAATGTACGGTTCCTGCGCGATAAAAGAATTTTGGTGCAACGAAGTTGCGAGCGTCATCTAGTTCATAATAATTTGTAAAAATTATTTGCCGCATTGACAAATTGAGGGCAGACGATAAGCCAGGATATTTCAGCCTTGCCATCTACTTCCGGGGCTCAAGAGCAACTCGTTGTGGGAAAACAAAGTACCTAATGCGGAAATAAATCCGGCATTTCTTGGAGTTTTGGACATTGGTCCTATTACTATTGCAAATTATGAACCGAAAATCAATATTGAACTAAATTAACCTATCAAGCCCCGTACGAGTACCGGTGATCGCGACAACAATAGAATACAATAGCAATTCTTGGAATCCCCGACCGAATGAATTAAGTTTGATTTTTAAACATCTAGTTCTTATTTAAAAAATTCTCGTGTCACAATGTTAGTCCGCAAACTCCTCCGAAACGGCTTTACTGATTTATACCTAATTTTATATGCTTATTCAGTAGGTCTGAGAATCGGCTACTCGGTACTTTAAATGTTAATAAGTGCATTTGTTGAATAAATAATAGTAAATTATTACAACCTGAGACTGACCGCGACCATTGTTTGTGCGACGGGATAGCGATCGACGTTGCCATGGTGACATACTTATTTAGTCACTTCAATAAAATAATATGGTAAATATATTATGTCAAAGCAACGTTTGCCGGGACAGCTAGTATTATATAAAAAAGAGGAATGTGATTTCTCGGAAGAATATCTGGCACCCGTAACTAATCCCCAAGCGGCAGCCGGCTGCCGCGTAACAATGGCATATCCATTGGGTCTGCGATACTCACGATCAAGGTATTATTAATTATTAATAGCGGCACCGGGATTGAACGTGGAAATGAAGGTCACGTTTTCTGAAATATCAAAAAAAAAAACTAAAAAGTGATTGCGCTAGAGTCTAGACTCTAGAAGTCTAGACTATGGCGGCAAAATGTTGCAAGTGTTATTTCTTGTTTGTGCCATGTGATCACATCAAAAATTGATCACATCTAATAGTACGGGAGCCCTAGAACAATTTTTTTTTGTGATTAAATACCTACTAACAAGCTAATTTTTTGTGAGATAAGACGTTGTTTGAGGACGAAAATTTTTTATTTTCGAAAAATCTCGAAAGTGGTAGCTAACAGAGATAGAAAGGATTTCATACTTTGACTTGATGGTCCTAAAATATGGATTGTTTTATTTGTAGGACAAGGTTACTCTTAAGTTATATAACTATTAACCTACCAATATACAAAAAATCTGCTGGTTAGGGTTCCGTTTCAGGGTTCTGTAATCAACAAAACTTGGTTAACCATATAGTAAAAAACTACATCTAGTGCGTTAGCCGTTACGAGATCCATAAACACTCGTAAGTCGTAACAATCTCGTACGACGCGCAACCGGAAATTAATTAGTGTTGTGTTATGTTGTGCTATCGAAAAACATATTTATTGAAAGTTTAATTCAGAAAATCATAGGACAGCCTGTTGATAATAAAAAATAGAGAATAGCGAAACAGTAATATCCGAACATAAATAGTAAATACACAATAAATAGCTTCGAATTTATAAATATAAATTCGCCAGGACAGCACTGGATAGTGTTTTTTCTCATGCCAAAATCTGGTTTTACACAATGAGATCTATTTTAAACTTAAAATAACTGACTATAACTGAATAAAAATATAAATACATAAACATTCTAAAATGGAATACTTGCGTACAGTTTTAAAATTGACGTCTAAAAATTGTTTCATGATATCCATAATCTATGGTTTCATGTCTACTATCTAGAGGCGCGAAAGCGGCCCCGGCATGCCGGCGCATCGAGTAAAAAAAACCATGAACCAGTAAAGTACCAAGAACCACATACTAAGAATTAGTTACTATGGGTCATAAGTCATAACTCATAGCCCATACCGTACCCTCCTTTTCTCGAAGTAGACTAATGGTAATACATCATAATATATCCACTCTATTATTTAAAATACTCCTATCTGCGTATCCAGTATCCACCAAGTTCAAGGAAATATTTAAGATTTTGGACAATCCAAAAATTATTAACGAGTTCCAAGTTTTACCGTTCAGTTTCAGGTGTAGAATACGTTTAATTTATTGACCGACTTCAAAAAAGGAGGAGGTAATACGTTCGGCTGTATGTATCTTTTTTTTTTTGTATGTTCAACGATTACTCAGCCGCTTATGGTCCGATTTTCAAAATTCTTTTTGTGTTGTATAGCGTTTAACTCGAATTTGGTACCATGTTCACAAAAGTGGTGATCTGATGATGGGATCCTTGAGGAATCGAGAGGACTCCTTGAAATTTGTATAGAAATATATCGTGATTTCGATTTTTTCTGAAGCCTTCGAGGTAAAATATGCTACCAAAAAGTAAGACTTCGCACCAGGTTATACCCTGGATCCGAATGTACCGAACAGAACTATTGAATGCTTATAGGTACAGGTTCGGGGATTTCGGCGTTGTTTAAACAACTGAAAGCATAATTATCATAATTGCCAACACATCAATTTCATTAATCATCATCATCACAACCACAATTATACCATAGGTCATCACACTATGACTCAATTATTGGTACTTTTCGTGATATTTTGCATCGAAGCAGATGATTAACCGACTTCCAAAAAACGAGGAGGTTATATGTTCGGCTGTGGATATTTTTTTTTTTTTTTTTTTTTTTTTATTTTTTATTTTTTTTTTTGTATGTTCAACGATTACTCCGCCGTTTGTGAACCGATTTTCGAAATTTTTGTTTTGTTGTATTAGGTTTCACTTCAATTTGGTACCATGTTCACAAAAGTGGTGATCTGATGATGGGATCCATGAGTAATCGAGGGAACCCCTCGAAATTTATATGGAAACATATGGTGATTTTGATTTTATGAGAAGCATCCTGAGCATATGCTACCAAAACGCAAGATTCTTCACCAAGGTATACTATGGTTCCGAAGATACTAAGAGAACTCCGGATTCCTTTTAGATACAAGTTTGGGGGTTTAGGCGCTGTTTTAAGAACTGAAAGCATATGCTACTATACAAATTATATTCATCATCATCATCATCATTTTCACGTCAGGGTCACCAATGTCACCAAAATTGAAAATAACAAAATATTCAACCTTATCTCCAGAGCGTAAGGCACACATTTGACATTACTTCTGAGAAGTAAGTTGCTTCGATAATACAAGTAACATGCTAGAGTGCACAGCTGTCACACTTACCAATCACGGCCACGGGCGGCCGTAGACTTCTCAAGCGATACTACGTATTACAATAATAAAGATAAAGTTTAAAATCATATGACAATGAAAGCCTCGCCGCTGCCGCGCTGCTAAAATTCCGGTTTGGCACGGCTCTGGCACGTGTCCACTTCGATTTTTTTTAATGTATTGTTCAAAATTATCTGCAGCTGATATTATATTTTGTAAGTGTGACTGTTAACAAATTGTAATAAGATACGTAGAATAGTATACAGGTGTATTAGGGCCGATTCACACCGGAATGGCGCAGGCGAGGCGAACAGTTTCAGTGTCATATGATTTTAAACTTTATCTTCATTGTTGTAATAGATAGTATCGCTTGAGAAATCTACGGCCGCCCGTGGTGCTCTTGGACTCTTGCGGCCGCCGGCGGCGTCAATTTCTCAAGCGATACTATGTATTACAATAAAGTTTAAAATCATATGACACTGAAACTGCTCGCCTCGCCTCTGCCTTTCGGTGTGAATCGGCCCTAATCTACGTATAGTACGCGATGATTTTACTAGGTAACTAAAAAGAGTGAAATTATTATTTTTAACAAAAAATTAAAACCGACTTCCAAGGTAAAAACAATAATAACATCCTTATAATATGAACTAAAAAGTATTAAATAATTTTTCCTATCTCATGGTGCCTTTTTCCGAATTCGGCTAAAACTCAACTATTTCTGTACTCAATCTTCATAATTTTGAAGTCGGTGCCAGTTACAAATGCTTCAAATGTTCTGGCATCTGGATTCAGCTATATCTGGTACCGACTTCAAAATTATGAAGATTGAGTACAGAAATAGTTGAGTTTTAGCCGAATTCGGAAAAAGGCACCATGAGATAGGAAAAATTATTTAATACTTTTTAGTTCATATTATAAGGATGTTATTATTGTTTTTACCTTGGAAGTCGGTTTTAATTTTTTGTTAAAAATAATAATTTTGATGATGATTTCGCTGTTTGAGGACAGATTTTCTTTCTTTTCAGAGAACTTTTGAATAAGCATTCAAAAGTTCTGTTCGGTACATTTGGATCCAGGGTATAATCTGGTGCAAAATCTTACTTTACTGGTAGCATTGACCTCGAATGCTTCAGAAATAATTAAAATCACTATTTTTTTTTCAAACGGTTTATTCCAAATAAAATACAAAATTGGCTTAAGCTAGTTTCCCGCCAAACTAAAAAGTTTATTGGCTCTTAACATAATTACCAATAAACTTATCAATACACAAAACTAATCTATATCACTAAAACTAAATTATAGGATAAACTTCAAACCGTATCACTTATTTATATTTCTTGTCTTCTAATCGCATAATAATACACAAATAATTAACAGCATCTATTTATCTCTTTATCATGTTACAACAAAGCAAAAATAAACAAAAATATATTATGTTTTCAGCTATAATCAATAAAAATAAGAAAATCTAATATAATGTATTAAACTAATAAATATGTAATATTTTAGAACAGTTAAATTTACCTTGCATTTTACTTTTTTAGAATATCATTTCAAATTTAATGAAGAGTTTGACAGACAGTATATCTTATATAAATTTTTTTTTGATTTATAACATATAAGTAAGTACTTAATTAATGTTCCACTTTGAGTGCGGTATTAAGTGCTATTGCCTATTTATCATATATGTATTTTGACATAATATTTACTAAAGTTCCTCTAGCAACATAGATTTTAAGTTCTTTTTCAGCATGCCAACACTAACCATAGGATTTTGATTCAACCAAAGAAGTCTATTAAAAATTTTAGGTTTGTAAATTTGTAATGTTTAATTCGATTAAAATAATTTTTAAATGGTTCATAACCAAAATATTTGAAAACCCACCGGACTTATCTTTCTTGTTTAAAATATTTGATGGATAAAATACTTAAAATTAATATTTTACATTGGAATGCCCAGAGCCTAAAACCTAAACTAGTTGATTTTGAACAAATTTTGCATTTAGATAAAATTCATATCGCGGCCGTTTGTGAAACTTGGCTTAAACCAAATATTGACATTTCTATTAAAAATTATAATGTTTATAGGAAAGACAGACAGGACGGTTGGGGAGGTGTAGCTATATTTACACATAAGTCGTTAAAATGTCGATCGTGGCAAGTGCAAAGTACCTTTTCTGGCATTGAATTAATTGCTATTAAAATTTTGAACTGTAATTATATTAGTGACGTGATTTGTGTGTATTGTCCGCCAAATATCCGGACTACTCAAAATGATTGGGATAATGTGTTTTCATTAGTGTCATCGCGAGCCGTGATTCTTGGAGACTTCAATGGTCATCATTCTAATTGGTCAACTAAAACGGATTCTCGAGGTATGCAGATTTTTGATGCTTTAATTGACAATAGTTTAATAACTTTAAATAATGGTACTCCTACACGATTGAAACTGGTGGACGGGATTTTACAACAGTCGTCACCTGATTTGTCCTTGGTGTCTTCAGATATTTTTCATAAATTCGATTGGTCTGTAACAAATGAAAATCTAGGGAGTGACCACCTAATGATAAAACTATGTAATCCGGATATTTTTTGTAGCTCTTTCATTAAAAGACGTAATTTTCGACAGGCTAATTGGTCTTCTTACGCGACTTGTGTAGAAAATCTTATTTTTCAAAATAATTTATTTGAAAACATCGATAACTTACAACTTTGCTACGACTGTTTTGTTGAAATTTTGAATACAGCCGCTAATAGTAACATTCCATTCTATAAAATACCTACATGCCCCACTAATAAATTCCAACCAAAACCATATTGGAATCTAAATTTATCAAAAGCAGTCGCGGAGCGCAGACGAGCCTTATCTCTTTTTAGGCAAAATCCAACTCCTCATAATTTGAATATTTTGCAAGATAAAATTAAAACTGCTCAAAAATTAATACGACAAGCCAAAACTGAATCGTGGCAGAATTTTTGCTCCTCTATTGACGAGTCTACTAGTGTTAATAATATGTGGCGTCGTATGAGATGGCTAAAAGGTCACAGAAGTCAAAAATTTACCATCGCAAAGGATGTAGCACAGAGACTTCTAAACGATTTATGCCCCGATTACTGTTCTACACCACGTCCTCAGTTTAAGTCTCAAAATTCGTTGCTTGAAAGTCAAATATCTAAATATGAGCTTCTAAAATGTATAAAGTCTAAAGATACCGCTCCAGGTTGTGACGAAATTTCTTTTTCTATGATTAAAAATCTACCAGATAATGGGCTTGATATCCTATTAAAATTATATAATGAAATTTTAACGACCGGTTTTGTTCCTTATCAATGGCGCCAGGTGCGCATCACACCTATACCTAAACCTGGACGAGACCCTTCCTCAATATCATCAATTAGACCGATATCTTTATTATCATGTTTATGCAAAATATTTCATTCGGTTATTAATAATAGAATTGAATGGTTTCTTGAACATAATAACATATTTATGGAAGAGACTAAGGGTTTTAGGAAGGGAAGGTCTACCTTAGATAACCTAGCCTGTGTGACGTCAGCCATACAATTAGGTTTCTCAAAAAACCTATTTACAGTGGGAGTTTTTATTGATTTAGAAAATGCATACAACAATATTGATTTTATAAGCATTTTAAAATATATGGATGAGCTTAGTTTGGGGTCAAAAATTTGTATATACTTTTGGAACTTTCTTATTGAACGATTATTATGTATTGAGGGTCCGGATTTCCTGATTCTAAGAAGCACGGCTCGTGGTCTAGCTCAAGGGGACCCCGCGTCCCCCCTCCTATTTAATATTGGGACAATTCGAATTTGTAAGGCTCTTATATATATATGCTTCTCACAGTACGCAGATGACCTCACTTTGTACTACGTTTCAAATAATTTAGATGATGCCAGAACAAAATTGCAGTTAGCACTTGACACGTTAAGTAAGTTATGTTTTGATTTAAATTTAGATATATCAGCGACTAAAAGTAAAATTTGTATTTTTTCTAAACGACCACAAAATCGTTTCATGAATTTTCATTTATATGTAAACAATCGGCCGCTTGATGTAGTTGATTGTGTAAAATATTTGGGTATGTGGCTGGACAGATCGCTTAGGTGGGGAAAACATATTAATGAAATTCTAATTAAAGTCCAAAAATTCCTTAACGTCTTTAAAGTTTTAGCGGGGCCAGGATGGGGAGTACATCCTAAGCATTTGCGTAAGTTATATATTTCTTTTATTCGAAGTCGCATTGACTATGGTAGTTTTTTATATGATAATAGTCCTCAATCGTTTTTGAATAAATTAGACAGAATTCAAAATCAGGCAATGCGTACTATTGGCGGCTTTATTAGAACCACTCCCATCCACGTGATGGAAAGCGAATTATGCCTTTTTCCTTTGTATCTTCGAAGACAATATTTAGCTGGTAAATTTTGGTTAAAAAATATTTCAATTGAAAACAAAATTCTCGACAAGAATATATCTGAACTCACTGATTTAATTCGCAGCCGTTATTGGAACAAAAAAAGAAAACCTCTATTAACTTTTACTTACGACTATTTTAAAAATAAAAATATTGATTTTCAAAAAATATTAGGAATGTTTTCTTTGGATACATGGGTTAATAACATTGATTTATCAAAAAATATAAACGTTAATATATACAATCTTTCCAAAAGTAAGCAATGTTATAGCCCTTTGTATTTAAAATATATATGCTATGAATTTATTAATACAAAATATAGACAATTTAGAAAAATTTTTACTGATGGGTCTAAAAATAATATTTGTAACGGCGCTGCATTTTATGACCTTCATACTGAAACATGTGCGAAGTTCAAGATTCAATCCAGAATTTCTATTATGGAGTTAGAACTTATAGCTATTGCTAAGGCATTGTCTTACGCATATTCTTTGGATATAAATAATATAGTAATAATTACCGATTCTAAAAGTGCTTTGCTCCATTTGGCTCGTTGCACCTCGACCTTTCGAGGTACAACGATAGCCTACTCAATTCTGGATTTAATCCTGAAATTCGCACATCTAAACAAAACTGTAATATTACAATCCCACATAGGTATAGAAGGAAACGAAAAAGTTGATAAATATGCAAAGGAAGCATCTTCAGATGGGCTACTTGTAGATTATATAGGTATACCGTCTTTTAGTTATCATACCTTCTCATATAAATTGTATTGTGACAACTTGTTTAAGGAATACTTTTGTGAAAGGTCAAAGGAAAAAGGTATATGGTATCGCACTGTCCAGCCGCATCCCCCAAAACCCCCTTGGATTAATGAATCTAAATTGAGTAGAATAGATGTTGTAAATATTATGAGACTTCGTTCCGGACACATTCCATGCAATAAATTCTCCTTTCTTATGAAAAAATCTACCTCACCAAACTGTGCAACATGTAACGTCGTTGAAGATATATATCATATATTGATGGAATGTGTCCGGAACAGTCATATTAGAGAAATAATGTATAAAACTTTAAATCAAGTAGGTGGCTGTAATAGTATCCTGGCCTTTCCGCTCTCTGGGGAGATCAGGTTGCTATTGCAGCTCATCAATAGGTAACCATAGGAGTTTTCTTATTTAAGCCTAATATTTATATTTATTAGTTAAGATTATAATATTATGATTACTTACCAGGGCGACTTAATCGCTTAGCGATAAAGCCCTTTAAATTAGAATTAAAAAAAAAAAAAAAAAAGTATTACATATTTGTTCGTCCTTTCCCCATAGTAATTAGTAATTTGTGGTTGGACTAGCTTTCCACAAGTAATTTTCCTAGTATTATGCGTATGTGTAACTGTTTTTTTATAGTTTTTTTCATAGTAATGCTCAATACTTATTAAATACTCTACTTTTTTATGTACTGGTAATAAATTACATTTTTTAAATAATAGATCATAATTTTTGTTACATTCAAGTTTTTCTGTTTTGCTTACTAAATATTTAATGAGTCTAACCTGTAAATTTCTAATGTTACTTAAATATGTGTTGAAAGTACGGCCATAAACAATAAGACCATAGTTCACTAATGATTCAGCTAGAGCCTGATAAACAACTAATAATGTATGTTTACTTACTATTTTACTTAAATAATAAAACCTTCCTAATAGCGACCTAAGTTTATTACGATTTCGTTTACGTGCGTTATCCAACTAAAATATACATCAACTAAAGTCGTAAATATTTAAATGTGTTAACATATTCTATAGTTAGACACGAACAATTAATTTTATTGTCATATGTGTGGCCCACGATTGCAATATCATGCAGCTGTATCATTTTGGCCGAACGATTATAGGGTGAGCGTATATGCATGCACTTAGTTTTTGACAGGTTAAGTATAATTCCATTATCATGCGCCCACTTGGTGATATTTTCAAAATCTTGTTGTACATTGTTTTTTGCCTCTGTGATATTTTTAGACGCATATATTATACTTACACATATCATCAGCGTACATAAAATCTTTGCATTTTTCTACAACATTAGCCACACTATTGACGTGCATGATATACTTACCTGTTGGGCCCGCATACCGATCCGGTGGGAACACCGAGCGTCACGGCCACCTCCTCGCCCGTCTCCCCGCACACCATAGTCTGTATCGTTCTACCGGATAAATACTTCCTAAACCACATACATACAAATTTCAAGGAGTTCCCTCGATTCCTCAAGGATCCCATCATCAGATCACCACTTTTGTGAACATGGTACCAAATTAGAATTGAACCCTATACAACACAAAAAGAATTTTGAAAATCTGTCTTCAAACAGCGAAATCATCATCAAAAACATCTGCTTCGATGGAAAATATCACGAAAAGTACCAATAATTGGGTCATAGTGTGATGAGCCATGGTATAATTATGGTTGTGATGATGACGACCAATCAAATTGATGTGTTAGCTTATGCTTTCAGTTGTTTAAACAACGCCGAAATCCTCGATCCTGTACCTATAAGCATTCAAAAGTTCTGTTCGGTACCTTCGGATCCAGGGTATGACCTGGTACGAAATCTTACTTTTTGGTAGCATTTACCTCGAATGCTTCAGAAAAAATCAAAATCACTATATGTTTCCATACAAATTCCAAGGAGTCCCCTCGATTCCACAAGGATCCCATCATCAGATCACAACTTTTGTGAACATGGTACCAAATTCGAGTTGAACCCTATACAACACAAAAAGAATTTTGAAAATCGGATGACAAACGGCTGAGTGATCGGTGAACATACATAAAAAAAATACATACAGCCGAACCTCCTCCTTTTTGGAAGTCGGTCAAAAAGCGGCATGAATCCAACGCGCGGTGCGGTACAGCTAAGTACCGTCACGAGTTTTGAGCGCTCGGCAAAAGTAGTGGGGAGACTTGCGCATGTGTAAACTCGCGCTCAAGGTAAATTATAAGAAAAGTCAATTATTAAGAAAAGTAAAATAAAATAAAAGTAAATGGAAAAATAAAATAAACAAAATAAAAGGAAAGTTACAATGTCAACTTGGGGAAGTCCATCTGGGGGGTAAGTCCATCTAGCGGCAATAACACCCACATTTAAACGACTACTTTCACAGCACGGCTCAGTGGGTGAAACAGTATAGCAGAGTTCGTTTGATCTAAGAAACAGACATGTCGCTACTAACTACCCGTTACAAAAAAAAAAAACGATCGGCAAACTTTTTCCCGTTTTGTAATCGTATTCGTTATATTGAAGGCGCATTCGACAACACTTCAACCAGCTCTATCACAAATGGCCTGGCTTCAAAGAATATAGATCCAACTACTAGGAAATGGATCAAAGCCACGCTCGACAACAGAGCCTCATCGACTAATAATTATGGACCTGACACTCAAAATCAGGCTGACACAAGGATGCCTACAAGGAGGTTTGCTGTCACCCCTGGAATGTTCCCTGGTAGTGGATGAGCCACTAAGGGAACTGAACATCATAGGTTACTACGATCAAGGGTACGCTGACGACCTGGCGATTATGGTGGTGGGAAAATGCACATCGGTGGTCGCTGGGTTGATGCAGTCAGCACTAAGAGTCGTCGAGGATTGGTGCCAAAGGGTCAAGCTAACAGTAAAAGCTGATAAGACGGTCTTGATACCTTTCACCAAAAAGAGGACTAAGACAACACTCTTCGGGATAACTTTCAGGGTCAAATTTCTGTGCACTCTCGTTAACACCCACCGCTTCCCTCGAGGCCCTGATCAACTTAACTCCGCTTCCTCTGCTTGTTCAGATGGAGGCCAAAAAGGTGGCTCTCAGTGCCAGGACAGCGGGCAGGACAAATTGGGCCTCCACCCCATTTCGACAGCTGGAACAGTCTCTCAGTGAATCACCTGTCATGGCCATGCCATCAGATGCCATGATCAAGGTGCATAGCTTTTCGAAGCAATGCCAGGTTTTTATACCTTCCAGGGAGGACTGGGAAAGAAAAATCCCAATCGACGTCCGCCCTAGCGACATAGTTTGTTTCACGGATGGATCAAGGAAAGACAACCGTGCGGGAGCCCGATTCTACGGAGGCAGGCCACCAAAAGGCAAATACGCCTGTTTGGGCGAGTTTGCGACCGTGTTTCAGGCTGAAGTCTTCGCTATCCTTGGTTGTTCACTAGAATGCCTGGAGATGGCCCTAGTTAATAAAAACGTTTTTATCTTCTCCGATAGTCAAGCTGCATTTAAAGCGCTGACTGCCGCAGAAGTCACGTCCCGGTCCAAATTAGTTCTGGAATGCATTGAGACGTTAAACGTGCTGGGTACAACAACAACATCCGCCTAGTATGGGTCCCGGGCCACAGTAACGTCTCAGGCAATGAAACCGCTGACGAACTGGCTAGGCTTTGGGCCGAGACCAAGAGTCTCATATATAGTCCAGAACCAGTCTGTGGTATAAGTCACAGTACCACAAAGCAAGTGCTCAAGGAATGGGGTCACAGACTATGCAGGAAGCAATGGGCTGAGACCCCTGGCCGGAAATTCGTGGCACCAACCCTAACCATATCGTTCAATTTATGAGCAGTATTGGGTTGGGGATGATTCTCTAGTGCGAAAGAGTCACAATAGATCCTCGTGGGTCGCAGTGACGTCAGGGCTATAGCTACCTTCTTTAAAAAAAAATCGTATTTGTAGTGTAAGAGCGACCGCAGACTTACAATTTTAAGTTGGTCAACTAAGTCGCACAGTATACCAATTATAGCTATAGCGACTTATGAGAGCTCGCACAATTTTGCAACTAAATTCGATTCCTTTCCGATTACCTACAATTTAAAAGTTGTCCAATTAAATTGTTACGTAAGTATGATATTACGTAAGTAATTTAGTTTAAATACGATAGTCGGCCAACTTGAAATTGTATATCTGCGGTGACCCTAAGAGTCTGCCAAAAAATTTTTTTATAAAAGTGGCAATACGAAGGATTTTTTGGAGTTTCTTGTATTACGTAAGTATAATTTAGTGATACTTTTACTTATTACTGGTGTTCAAATCGTTAATATCGCTTTAATTTGGTTATTATCACCTGCAAAATATTTCTTACCTAAAAGTGCAATAGTGGGGAAGTCCGTTTAGCTTGCATAAGGAAAGGCTGTCATAATATGACGGTCTTACCTTCAATCAGATATTGTCAACCTTTTCAAACCTACTATATGGCATTGCCCATAAAGTGGCCTGGTTCACAAGTGCCCTCGAAACCTGACCTCCACCACTGAAAATTATGATTTTTGGCTCGTAACTTTCTAACATATTTAATGTTCTTTTGTAACGTTGTTTTATTTTAAATTACGGATTGCCCATGTAAAAAAAATGTTTGATAGCCCTGAACCCAAACAAATTTACTGGATGGACTGACGGACTTACCCCAATTATTTTTTTTACTCAATAAAAGCTAAATGAGGCTTTAAGATTATAACAGCATAGTTTCTTCTTCAATACCTCTTACTTACAGATGTCACTATCTGGTTTTTAGTCTGTTTAGTGTTGACAATGTCGAAAATCACCTTTAGACGGACTTACCTCAAAGACTGGGAAAGTCAGTCTACAAGATGTTTCTTTGAAATATCAACTATATTTGCCACACAATGTGTGGGGATATCTAACGTCTGTATTAGGTTTATAAAAGATTACTTTGTCATCTACTGTGAACACCGTCTTTCTAGAGTCATTACAAAAGAAATAGGGGCAGCTCAAAGCCAACTTCAAATAAAGTATGCCGGTCTTCCCCAAGTTGACCACAATTTAAAAGGAAAATAAAATAAAACAATGACAACTGATAACTATGACAACTGCGCATTTCAAGGCCAACGCTCAAAACTCGTGAGTCGTGACGGTACCTATACTCGGCTCAAAGTGGCGCGGTGTCTTTGCGAAGCGTATTTATGTGATTCCGTTCTCCGCTCGATCTTTTTCGAAAACATACCATAGATATCAGAAACAAACGGTAACATACGTACGTAGTTTACTAGAATTAATAAGTTTAAAAGTCGCGCCGACTTTACGCCGAATGAAAATCGGCGGCGGCGGCGGCGTCAAAAAAATGTCGGCGGCGGCGGCGGGTCGGTGCGGCGCACACCTCTACTACAGTCTTCATTACTTTGAACTTTGAAGTGGGTACCAGTCCCAAAAGTTTCAGATATTCTGACATTACTGAACTCACGATAAAATTAGCTGGTACCGACTTCAAAATAATGAAGACTGTAGTATGTAGGTACAGAAATAGTTGAGATTTAGATGAATTCTGAAAAAGGCACTATTAAAGAGTAAGAGTTATTTAATACTTTTTAGTTCACATAACTATTGTTTTTACCTTGGAAGTCGGTTTTAATTTTAAAAATTAAAGACCATATCTAATTTTTGTCGTGAAAATTATTCTGACGTTGTTCTGACGTCTCAACAACGGGATGGCAGTAAGCCTGTGAGGGTCAGTGGTCAGTCTGAAAAACAACAACATAATACTATTTAGAGCTAGTAGCATAATTTGCATTAGGAATTTTGTATTTAGCTGTCAAATATCATGGCCGTTAGTTATGTAACCGTATGCGCAGACCGTTAGTCACCGGAGGTCACCGGTTACACGGTCAAATTTTCGTCAATCTGATTGACGGAATATTGATGGTTATAAAAAGTTCATAATAACAATACGATCAAAAAATCCGTGGGTTAGACGATCACATTTTCGTCAATCTTTACCGGATTGATGGATCAGATCGATGAAGATTTGACCGTGTAACCGGTGACTATGTACGATATACGATTGCCCACTCTCCATAAAATAAATAAAAACATTGAGAAATGGGGCGAGGAAAGAAAATTGTACATTACAATTTACAGCAGACAAACATAGATTAAAATCTGTGCAAACTTTTTGTTGCGGCTCGGGAATTTCCAAAAATGCATCCCGATACGAAGTGGGAGATATTAATGGATTATGGATACTGTTCCGCCAAATAGTTTCAACTTTAGGTGTGTCAGACATCGATTTATTTGCAAAAATCAAATACGGAATACCTAAGCCAAAAAAGGAGCAATTAGTTAGACCCTGAAACAATTGTTATTGACCTATTTACAGTGAATTGGTCACAATATTATTTTAAATACGCTTTCCGTTTAGTAGCGTGTATTATTAATTTCAGTTAAACTACCCTCGTTGTCGCAGTGTTATCCGGGCGGCAATAATTATGGGCCTATCAACAGGTCTGCAGTGAATTTAAATGTAGCGTCGTTATCAGACAATTTAACTTACAAACAAGATGTAACGTTTGTATTAAAAGATAGATGTGAATATGCACACAGAAATAACTGAAATAATCTTTGAATTATTTCAGTCGTCAGTGTCTATAATTTTAAAATTTCTAATTACTGAAGTCTTTAATAAAGGTTTATACCCCAGGAAAATTAAACATTCGACCTCGGAATAATTCGCATAGAGCTGAAAATTGGTACAGACGTTAAATACACCATTATAAATAAAACCTCAGAAGTCCCCGGCGATCCTCCTTGTGCAAAAATTTTTATTCAAGGTCAAAGGTATGAAAATAAGGTTTTTCTTGGTTTTTTTCCAAACTATACATTTTATCACAAAAATAGGAAGGACAAGAGTGTCGATCATAGAATTCTCTATAAAAAATATTCAGACACTTTTTTCATACGACTTAACATTCCTTATGAATGGCGAGCTTAAAGTTTGGGAAAATCATATATATTATGCTTATATTATAAAGCTAAATAATTTGTGGAACTACTGCTTTGAAATGTAGAATTCGTTTTTCGTTGGATAGTCTCATTTATCGAGGAAGACTTGAGCTATATAACATCACGTTACCACCAATATGAGCAAAGAAACAGAGGAAAATGGGGAAAAACGGGGAAAATTATTTGAAGGAGCTTATCTCACAAACGGCTATAGCAATTTTTATGTTATTTGGCACAGATATAGAATAGGCCACGTGGAGGGATATAGGCTATTTTGTTTTGTCATGAAAATTTACGGTTTGCGTGAAATTTATAATTAACGCGGCCGGGCGGAGCCACGCTTAACATATAGTACTACATACTAGGGTTGTTTGAAAAAATTGAAATGTTCTCGGCCTGACATACTTCTGAGTGACTTGCATGCATACTCTTGCTCTTCGCGACTCGAAAAGTTAAGATTTGGTAACGGTAATAAGTCACACAGAAGTATGTTTGGCTGTGAACAACCCCCGTATGCTGTAGTACAAGAAGTTCCGCTCCGCCCTGTTAATTATGTATTTCACGGAAACCGTACATTTTCCCGAGAAACAAAATAGCCTATGTTCTTCCTCGTGGTTCACTTTATATCTGTGCCAAATAACATAAAAAATAGTTCAGCCGTTTGTGAGATAAGCTCTTTCAAATAATTTTTCCTGTTTTTCCCCATTTTCTTCTGTTTCTTTGCTTTTATTGGTGCCAACGTGATGTTATATAGCACAAGTCTTCCTCGATAAATAAGACTATCCAACAAAAAACAAATTTTTTCAATTTAAAGCAGTAGCTCCACAAATTCTTTAGCTTTATAATATAAGTATTAGATATGATTTTCCCAAACTTTAAGCCCGCCATTTATAAGGAATGTTAAGTCGTATGAAAAATGTGTCTGAATATTTTTTGTAGAGAATTCTACAAAAAACATTTTATCACAAAAATAGGTAGGGCAAGAGGCCCTACCTAATTTTGTGATAAAATGTACGGCTTGGAAAAAAAACAGGAAAAACCTCATTTTCATACCTTTGACCTTGAATAAAATTTTTTGCACAAAGAGGATCGCCGGGGACTTTTGAGGTTTTATTTGTAATGGTGTATTTAACGTCTCTACAAATTTTCAGCTCTATGCGAATTATTCCGATATTACGATTTTTTGCGTCTAATTAGACCGGGCTATTAATAAGTATAATAATTACAATATTAATACTTACGAAGCTCTGGCTTTAATATTTGGAGATATGGCATGTTAATATAATAATTTTGAATTATTTAGGGTCGTTACATTCTTATGATATTTTATCTTTAGAAGAACTTGAAAAGAATTATTGATGTATAACATTACTAGCTTTAGTAATTCTGCACAGAGGGTGCAAACTTTATCAAAATTTATTTAAATAAATTATTATGACTGAGAAAGAGATTCTAATAAAAATAATTAATTTAATAATTAATCTAAACCTAAAAGAATACAATCCAATTTACATTTACCGTATTTTCTAGAGAAATCTGAAAACCTTATTGGCTTATGTAACCAAAATATCTAATTTCTGAAATTGTAATGTTTTAAAATTTTGATTTAGTAATTTATAATCCTGGATATCAAGTTAAATGATGTGTCTATTTTTTCTAGTCATAGTAACCGTAACGTTTTAACTTCATTAGCATATATGCGAGGAGTTT
This sequence comes from Lysandra bellargus, assembly GCA_905333045.1. Lineage (NCBI taxonomy): Eukaryota > Metazoa > Arthropoda > Insecta > Lepidoptera > Lycaenidae > Lysandra > Lysandra bellargus. The sequence continues at coordinate 4,934,898 of HG995342.1, forward strand.
TAGATGTTATTCGCCAAACAGCAGGTTGGACAGTCAACTCCACGACCTTTGCTAGTTTCTATAATAGACCTATTAATATTGTTGAAGGTGATAACAAATAATTTTGTTATATATAATTAACGAGTAACATATTTTTCTTTCTTTGATTATGTGTAAAAATTTAAAGCATAAATAAAATGACTTATTATCTTGTTTGTTCCCTAAACATATCTACTTTATGTAAAAAGGAATACTAATACCGAGGACAAACCCCCGAAGTATAATTATTGATTAAACGAACTTACCTTACGTGAAGTTCAATCAAAGTTATACGAGGGGTTTGTCCGAAGATATTAGTAGGAACTCCCACCCACCCTGTTCTCAGTAGATAACACCAAGTAACTAGTGCTATGTCATTTTATTTTTTTGGCTCTGAACTAAATGAAGGTTCTAGAGAGTTGCAGGGTGTGCCAAAATGTTTTCTTTTCGCTTCGTTATAGAATCGCCGATCAAAATGTATGGAATTGACATAAGCGTTCGAAATTATGACGTTGACGTTCGACTCGTCTTATGTCAATTCCATACATTTTGAACGGCGATTCTATAACGAAGCGAAAACGAAAAAGTTTCGGCTAAATGGCCATGTAACAGGAGAAAGGGAAAATCAGAGACAAGAGGCGGGAAAATATGGAGGAAAGTGCAATCCAGAGACTTGTTATTTTTTCTTGGCTCAAGGCTGCCTTCACATTACGTCGCCTGTGGTGCGGCAGCCGCGCGGCTGCCGCGCGACTTCCATACTAAAACGAGCCGCGCGGCAGCCGCGTGCCTCCCTTTTGTATGAAGTCGCGCGGCTGCAGCGCTGCAGCCGCACTGCTTGCGACGTAATGGGAAGGCGCTCTAAAATTGTGCTATGACGTGGTAACAATTAGAAGTGTGCTACTTAGTGTAAAAAGGAATTATACTAATATCTTCTGACAAACCCCTCGTCTTAATCATTGATCTTCGCGCGCGGCGCTACGAGCGTCGTAGCGCCAAGCTCGAGACCAGACATTTATCTAAGCCCCTCGTATAATTTTGATTAAACTTCACGTAAGGCAAGTAAGTTCGTTTAATCAATAAATGTTTTTCATTAAAACATGACGAACATAAAGTTTTCTTGCATTTATTACAAAACTCTTTTAAAACTTGTTTTGTTTTTTGTCCGCCTCTTTGCTCGTCATTGTTTGTCTGGCCTTCTCATAACAACCAACACAGTGTCTTTTTTTAAGTATTTATCGAAGCTATTTATTGTCTATTTAATATTTATGTTCGCATACTTACTACTGTTTCACTATTCTCTATTTTTTTTAACAAAAGGCTGTCCTATGAATTTCTGAATTAAACTTTCAATAAATATGTTTTTCGATAGTACAACATAGACACAACACTAATTAATTTCCGGTTGCGCGTCGTACGAGATTATTACGACTTACGAGTGTTCTCGTAACGCACTAATATTACGGGAGGTCACGACATTTTTGGTAACGATATCCAAAATGACTTATTTTAGATTGACAAGATAAAGAGCAACTCTCTGATGCCAAATGTCGCTCTGCCTGCGTAAAGTAGTTGCGTTCTCTGTATAGGGCGCCTGAAAACCCAGTTACCATGACCAAAAAAAAATGATAAGGTAAATGGCTGAGTAAGTTATATTAGGTAAGTACTAGTTGTTCTCATATACTGATATGAGAACAACTAGTACTTATGCGTACTAGTTGTTCTCATATCAGTATATGAGTAGCGTAAAAACTGACCAAATATTCGGTTGCGTTATGAAGCAACGAGCGTTCAAACGTGACTTAAGAGGACGCCGCGTTAAAGTAAGAAACCGTGTTGGATATGTTTTAGATTGCTTGTTTTCTATGAGAGGCCGGGCCGGCCTCTCATAGAAAACAAGCAATGGAACAGCAAAAAATGGAAAGGGCATAAGCAACAAAATGGTTTTTGTCGCGTAATTTAAAAACCATAAATACATTTCATATAAGCTATGCACATATTAAAGTGTATGCTTCAACCAATTTATGTACAAATTTTGGAACTTTAAATCACTCTCCTCTGTTGGAAAAATAGGAATCTCTTTTTTTACAGAGGTCTTTTCGATTGATAATTCTGTGTTATAAAAGTTGTCCAATCGTGTTATGCTATGGGCAATTTAAAGACAAAGACATGATGAATACTGACAATGAACTTTAGTTTCTTAGCTTTAGTCATTGCTGAGAAAAATCGGCATCGCTACAGCCAAATTATCAAGGCGTCGCCGCTAAACGCTCTGTATGGTGTGCGATATTATGTTATATTATGAGTTATATTTTTAACCGACTTCCAAAAAGGAGGAGGTTATATGTTCGTCTGTATATTTTTTTTTGTATGTTCAGCCATAATTGAAGTGAAAACTTCTTTAGCGGCGTTGAGCACTTTTGTGGGATGGGTAAAAACTGTGAAACTCGCGCCAGATTTTCGTGCTGATCGAAAAACCATATAAAAACCGTAAGACGGTTGGAGAGTAGTGTTTTGTGTCGAACTTGAACTCGATTTGAAATTTGATCGAAACTTGATCGAAACTTACTTGATCGAAACTTGATCGAAACAACTTGATCGAATCGAAACAAATCGATTTTCATTAAAAATGGGTTAAAAAATGCACAACATTAATAATCAAGTTTTCACTTTTTTTTATTAAATAAGGGGACAAACGAGCAAACCAAGCTTTGCTCGGTATTCGATAAAACCATGGGCGTATATAAGGGGAGGATCCTGACTCCTGGAGGTCCGGACCCCCCCATTACTATCCATCTTACTAATTGTCCAATCGACAATATGATATGTATGTGGTTTTTTTCTATTCACAGTACATAATATTATAATATATTATTATTATTGTGCTGTGGTGTGTGGAGCGTGTCCGTAGGCAGAATAGGTACGCGATGCGTTAGTAGTTCGTCGCCCGCGCGGGGAAATGAATTTAAGAAATAATAATAATATGGTCTTTTAGAATTTAACTTCAATTACTTATATAATTTTATAAATCGATTTCTGTTGTTTACCACGCCAAAGTGCATGATGTAATGAAAATGCCCAAGATGGTTTTACTAAATATTTCACTTATAGTATGTTTTCTTTTGGATTTTATAAAAGAATAATATAAAACGGATCAGTTTTTACTAAAAAGAGACGTCTTCGATATTAAACAACATTATTAATTGTATTACAAAAAATTTTGAACAAAGAAACATTGTGCTTCTACTAATCTTATTAATCAGTCAAAATCAACAAAAAATATATTTACTACACTTAAAAATAGTCAAATGAGATCATCAAAATCATTATCATCATCATCATCAATCATCAGAATGTATCAAAAGCCTTTGATAAATCCAAAAACATTCCTAGGACTTTGTCACCTTTGTCTAAGTGCTTAATTATTGTTTCGGCGAGGTCTAAAGTTGCATCGTCTGTTGATTTACCCTTAGTAAAACCGTACTTACTGATTTTGAGAAATTATATTATTCTTTTTTAGGAAGCTAACAAGCCTAGTATTAATAAGTTTTTCTAAGATTTTTGAAATAATAGTTAACGCAGAGATATATCTATTATTTCTATAGTTTCTGATACAGTCCCAGCTGCTCCCACCTTTGTGAATGGGATGAACAAGTGCACGCTTAAGATTCTCCGGGAAGACGCCAGTAGTAAGGCATACATTAAATAAAAAGATTAATGGAGGAATCAAAAATTTCTTCGAATTTTTTACTATTATCGTTCTTGAGTTACAGCCTGGAGAGAGGAGACAGACGGATATTTATTTTAAATTTATTCAGAAATAAAACAATTTTGATTTTGATATAATTTGATTTACGCAGATTTACTAAGACTTTTATAAATTACTAGCGACCCGTCCCGGCTTCGCGCGGGTATAAAATATATTGTAGTACCTATGTCACTCAGTGAAAAAATGATATTTAGATTTATAATTACTATATTCATTACTACCCGTGGGGTCGGTACCGCCGCAATTTAAGATCCCGGGTTACCCTCGAAATTCTCATACATACGTAACACCAAAATCATTTTGTCATACGAAAATATTTAACATGTTTGAGTTATTTTTCATCTTAAAATAGTAATTACCTAGGTTCCTGAACAAAAATTAACTTCAAAATATTTAAACACTAAAAAAAATTTTTTGTGTATAATTTTTTTTTTTACTAAATTTACTACTAAATATTTAAACACTAAAAAATAGAGTAAATCACTAAAAATATATATACATAAATATTAAATTTACTACAAAATATTTCAACTCTAAAAAATATTTTTTAGTATTTAAATATTTTGTAGTAAATTTACTATTTATTTATATATTTTTTAGTGTTTTACTCTATTTTTTAGTGTTTAAATATTTACTAGTTAATTTAGTAAAAAAAATTTATACGCAAAAAAAATTTTTTTAGTTTAAATATTTTGAAGTTAATTTTTGTTCAGGAACCTAGGTAATTACTATTTTAAGCTAAAAAATAACTCAAACATGTTAAATACTTTCGTATGACAAAATGATTTTGGTATTACGTATGTATGAGAATTTCGAGGGTAACCCGGGCTCTTAAGCTACGTCCCGCAATTTTTAAATCTGTAATTTCTTCGAAAATATTCATATAAATCATATTATGCTGTAAATATATTAAAGGTCAACAATGTATTTAAAGTATATTTTAATCCTTTGATACGATCAAAGGATTCTTGGAAATCTATTGTTATTCTATTGTGTCTTGCTCACCGGTGAGCTTATGGGGCTTGATGGGTAATTGAATAAAGATTGGTTGGTTTTGTTAAAATTGGTTAAAATCGCTTCGAAAATAAGCCATTATTTGTAGTAAAAAGTAAATGACAAAAAATGTTATTATGGGATATCCATAAGAGAGTACTATTGCGAAGTTTTCTGTAGAACTTTTCATTGTGTACAATACTTAGTGGGCGAGGCCGCCAATTTTTGCTGATTTTGCAATTATTTTTCTCCGCCCTTTGTATTTTAAAAAGTATTGTGTTTATCTTATGCTCGAAAACTCATTCTAACGAAGAAAATAAAGTGCTCAAGCATGCATTAGAATTATTTGAGTACCAATAATAGTCTAAAAATATATTTACAATTAAACATAAAAAAGGTAAGAAAATAGCTTAAAATATACAATCCGCCGTGGAAGAGGTGCACTTTAACTGTCGCTGTAGCAGTAAGTATGACAGATTTGAAGATAAATCTGATATGTTATGAATACTTAAATAAATGGCTATTACCTCATCTAATTCTTATAGTATTTTAAGATAACTTTCTTTATAAACTTTTTCAAATCAAATGAATCGTTGGAAACATCAATTCTACCCCACATTTTAAACGTCATCAATAATACCGATTTATTGTTATCGTTGGGTGTTAGGGAAGGTAAAATCGGGAAGTGGCAACGCTGAGTTTTTACGTATTCTATGGAAAATCTCGTAATATTCGCCATTTCTCGACAGTTCACATTTGAACCTCAGTCGGGCTGTGTACACAGTTTTTTCAAAGGAAGTTTTTTTGTGACACAAATGTAAGTATTACTGTTTCACTTAAAACGATCAATGCATCATGTGAGTAGTCAAAAGGGCCATGTTTGGGGCAATAATACAAATCGCATTGTGTATTATTTACAGAGATAAGTTTGATTTTCTCTACGCTATGATAGCCTCTACGCTATCATTTTGGTGCTCCAACGGTATATTTCTCAACGCTATGATAGCGTAGAGATATAAATTCCCTACAATTTAGGTGCTCCAACGTCACAAGCAGCGTAGATTTTCTTTCTCTCGCAAAATTTTTCTGCGTCATATCAGCAAAAATTGGCGGCCTCACCCTAGTACATTATTTTGATAAATCTCGTAGAGTTGAGCCTGCGTTTGCAATGTAAGCGGAAAAAATGTAATTATTTACAACATCAGATTAAAAACCTCAAAAATAACAGTACTTTTCCACTATTCAATTAATGTTATTATAAACCTTCCTCTTTAATCACTCTATCTATTAAAGAAAACCGCATCAAAATCCGTTGCGACTTGCGTAGTAGGGTAGGGAACAAAGGGACATGAGGACAGAAAAAGCGATCTTGTTTTATACTATGTAGTGATGTAGTGAAAATAAAGTAATTAAAGTCTAATTTTACAAAATCTAGTCCTATACATAAAACAAGAGTATAAAATAAACATATAATTGGCATCCAGTGTCCCCAGTTTCCTCTACTTAGCGATACAGTAAGTAGGTACTAAAAATAAAAATAAAATTTACACTACCATTAACGATTTATATTAGGTGACAACTAACATCCGTAAATGTTTCAATCACTTGTTATGAAGAAGCCGCAGTAGAAAGAGTTCTAAAGGTACGTATAAATTATAATAAAAAGTATCTAGTTGTATGTTGGTACCAAAAATTATGCACTATGCAGCTTACTTAGTAAACTAAACTAAATATTCATAATTAATGTCTTTTTGAATGATATCCAAAAACTTTAAAATGTTTTTTTGTTTAGTACCTACTTATTAATATTACAGCAAATAAATTTTACTAATGTAATTTTAAGTAATATGATTGGTAGAATTATATCAAAATGAATAAATTGAAAAGTTCAATTATTGATTTATTAGCACCATAAGGGTGGGTTGCACCAACTCACTTTAACTGTAACTGTAACTTTCACAATAACTTTAACTATAACTACAAGTGATCTACAACGCAAAATGCCAAATCTCTGGTTAAGGCGACGCCTTGATAATTTGGCTGTAGCGATGCCGATTTTTCTCAGCAATGACTAAAGCTAAGAAACTAAAGTTCATTGTCAGTATTCATCATGTCTTTGTCTTTGAATTGCCCATAGCATAACACGATTGGACAACTTTTATAACACAGAATTATCAATCGAAAAGACCTCTGTAAAAAAAGGGATTCCTATTTTTCCAACAGAGGAGAGTGATTTAGGGTTCCAAAATTTGTACATAAATTGGTTGAAGCATACACTTTAATATGTGCATAGCTTATATGAAATGTATTTATGGTTTTTAAATTACGCGACAAAAACCATTTTGTTGCTTATGCCCTTTCCATTTTTTGCTGTTCCATTGCTTGTTTTCTATGAGAGGCCGGGCCGGCCTCTCATAGAAAACAAGCAATCTAAAACATATCCAACACGGTTTCTTACTTTAACGCGGCGTCACCTTAAAGTAAAAAATAGACGCCATAATATTTAACCAAACCTATATCGAAATTTTTGCGTGAAAATGTATTATGGCTCATAGTGTTGTTGTAACAAATATTTTTCCCTTTGAATTTTACGGATAATTCATTTTTATACTCTCAACTCCGTTAACTGTAGCTTAAGCTTTAACAATAAAATAAACGCAACATACATCTGTCAAATTCTGTGGTCAAAGTTAAGGTTAAAGTTAAAGTTAGTCTTAACTATAACCATAACATTAACCATAACTTTAACTTTAACTACGCCTCTGGTGCAACCCACCCTAGGTAAGCTGCATAGTGCATAATTATAGAAAATGGAACTAATTCTACAAAGTGAAACAATTCGGGGCTTATTTTCAAGTACCTAAGTATAAAAATGAATTATAAAATCGAAAATTTTGGGTTAGTCGCCCCCTTAATCCTTAATAAATTAAATACTTTGTTAATTTGTTTAAATAGATCTACAGCACGACTAGTGAGTAGTGGGACAAACCACTGAGTCAATTCCATTTTCTCAACGACTAAACAAGTTTGACAAGACCTTGTGACAAGACCGAGAATCTTTTTTCTAAATAAGTAAAATATGGTAGGTATTCGATTTCTAAAACCAAGGAGTTTTCAATTAATTATAACTACCTCCTTTTTGGAAGTCGGTTAAAAAGATTTTAATATGACAGGATTCAGGAATATTGGAAATATTCCATTTCTGATACATTTAGTGCAGCTTATGTAAACAGATTTGCCGAACGACCGCCTACCGCGACCGTCTGATTGACTGACGAAAAATTGATGAACGCGATTACACCGTCAATCTGGCGTCAATCTGGCATCAATCTCACCGAGATTGATGAAAATTTTTAGAATATTTAAAAATCTGTCATAGCCTAACTTTTAAATCTTAGAATAGCATATCGTTAATTAATACCGTTTTACTAATCACACTGAAATACACACACACATGACACAAACGATTATTCTGTAACACCTTCTACAAACTAAAGCTGGTTTCAGACTACGCTATAATATAATAGCATATAGATTATAATATACATATAGCTTATAGCACAAGAATATCGCGCACCATACCTACATTGTTATGGCCACGTTTACTCTGTATGGTGTGCGATATTATGTTATATTATGAGTTATATTTTTAACCGACTTCCAAAAAGGAGGAGGTTATATGTTCGTCTGTATATTTTTTTTGTATGTTCAGCCATAATTGAAGTGAAAACTTCTTTAGCGGCGTTGAGCACTTTTGTGGGATGGGTAAAAACTGTGAAACTCGCGCCAGATTTTCGTGCTGATCGAAAAACCATATAAAAACCGTAAGACGGTTGGAGAGTAGTGTTTTGTGTCGAACTTGAACTCGATTTGAAATTTGATCGAAACTTGATCGAAACAACTTGATCGAATCGAAACAAATCGATTTTCATTAAAAATGGGTTAAAAAATGCACAACATTAATAGTCAAGTTTTCACTTTTTTTATTAAATAAGGGGACAAACGAGCAAACGGGTCACCTGATGGTAAGCAACTACCGTCGCGTCGCCCATGGACACTCGCAACATCAGAAGAGCTGCAGGCGCGTTGCCGGCCTTATACTATATGCTATTATATTATAGCGTAGTCTGAAACCAGCTTGACTGTCATGAGTATCTTATAGAAATGCCGCCCTTCGTCGACAAGCAACCTATACAGACGGAAGACCCTTTCGAAAAGCCGGTAGCTCCGCAAGCAGCTCCACGGAAGTATGAAATATTGTACCCAGCTGTTATTGGCTTAGGCTACATCCACTTGGCTGCTATTTATGGGCTGTACCTCGCTGTTACTGCTGCGAAATGGTACACGTTAGTCTTTGGTAAGTATCTTATATTCCATCAAAATGTTCCAACTGCTTCAAAAAGTTTATGTCAAGATGTAAAATGCGTGGTAGTGATGATGTGAAGTATGTGCGTTGGTATTTTTATTTATTATTTTTATGGGCAAATGTACTACAGAGAAGTTGAGTCTTTTGTTCCATAAGTTTTCGTCCCGGTGGGAATGGCTAGAAACGAATTTTTATTAATTTTTAGGGTTCCGTAGTCAACAAGGAACCCTTATAGTTTCGGTCTGTCCGTCCGTCTGTCTGTCTGTCCGTAGTTTGCTCATAGACTATAGGACCTATAAAGCTGTAATTTGGCATGAATACACATATTAATGATGCCAACAAAATGGTACATAAAATCTTAAAAAATATTTTTTATGGTACCTCCCCTACACATCAAGCGGGGTTGAATTTTTTTTTCGCGCTCTACCCATGGTGTAGGGTGTCGTTGGATAGGTTTTTAAATATTATGAGTATTCTTAGATCATTTTCCAATTTAGGGATCCATTTGTGAAATATTAAGTTTTAAAGTGGAAAAAATCGTCAGAGTCCAGTGTCCCTTCCTTCTACCAGCTAAACGGTTGCTTCTGGAAATGTGGAAAAATTCACGAGAGTAGGAAATATGCTGAATTTAAAAGGAAAACTATCACGGCTAAGAAGACTTCATAAGTTATTGAGTAATTGTCGATCAACTAAAAAAAAAAATATTCGGCGAAGTATAAAGGAACTTTTCGTTCAAATTCCTTTGAAAGTAACTGAGATGATGTTGTTAGTAGCGTAAAACACGTTATAAATGTACGTTCATTGACCATAAAAAAATGTCAAAATCTAGCGGTACTACGGAACCCTATATTATGCGCGTGGCCCGACACGCACTTGGCCGGTTTTTCATCCAGCGTTTCATCCCATGTAATTGTTCAAAAATCAATTTTATGACTTTCAAGTAAAAAACAGGGTTTCGTTTTAGGGTTCAGTAGTCAACCAAGTTTTGTTGATTACAGAACCCTATAACGGAATTCTAACGAGCTGATTTTTGTATATTGATACGTGATTAGTTATATAATTGAGTATAAACATTGTCCTACAAATAAAACTGTCCATATTTTAGGGCCATCAATTCAAAGTATGAAATCCTTTCTATCTCTGTTTTTCAAGATTCATTTTCGAGATTTTTCGCAAATAAAAATGTTGTTCGTCTCATCAAAATTAAACTAGTCAAAAAAAATTTGCTTGATAGTAATAAAAAAAATTGTTTTAGGGCTCCTATAAGTACTAACATAACTGGAAGAAACCGCTGAAAGCGGTAAGGCCGCCTATTTGCTATTCCTTTATATTGTTCTTGTTATTTTATATTGTTAAATTTTTAATGCAAATAAAGAATTTATAAATAAATAAATAACATAAAAGTGGGACGAATCGCATGAGGAAAAAAATATTCACTCGTATCCATTTGTCCCGCTGAGACGAATACTTATGGGACTCAAAGTACCTACTCCATGCCGGACCTATGTAATTTGTTCGCGTTAACTCAAACGGCAAACCCAGACGACAGATCGCGACTAATATTGAATTGACATAATGCGACCAAATGTCTCTGGTCCCTCATCTGCTTATGAACCAATTTATTCGATGGTACCTTCAATTTTTTCAGGTGCTTTCACTGCAGTCGCTGCTGGGATAGGCATAACGGCGGGGACTCACAGGCTTTGGTGTCATCGAGCGTACAAGGCCAAACCGCCGCTGCAGATCCTACTGATGATAATGCAGAGCATGTCCTTCCAATACTCAGCTATAACCTGGTCGAAGATTCATAGAACGCATCATAGGTAAAGTATACTTTAGGGCTCGCTTACTCGACAGTCCTGACAGGGTTTTGCTATACACATAACACAATACATGAGATGTGACAAAACAAATATTTTGTGCAGTCTGTGTCAAGAGTCAAGACCGTCGTTTCAAGTTAGCGCTCGTTCGTAATTTACTAACTTTGCTCACCACAAACGAAAAACAACTTATTCTGAAACTCGTAGTTTGAAAAAGACAATCCTTAATTCAAAAATCGCAACGTAGAACTTCCACAAGATCCATCCAAGTCTATATAAAGATTAAAGATTCATCCTCAAGTCTCAATCGCAATATTTTCCAGATACAGCGACACAGACGCGGACCCTCACAACGCGACGAGAGGGTTCTTCTACTCGCACATCGGCTATATGCTGGTGAAGAGCCACCCCGAATACAGAAAACGCATAAGATTAATGGACATGTCGGATCTATACAGCAATCGTATCCTGATGCTTCAGCATAAGTAAGAGGATAAATATTACTTCTGATGCAAATCTAAGGCTAGAAATGCAATTAAATGCCTCCGTGGTCCAGTGGTTTAGAGCATGGCTCTTGAGTCTTGTGACTCGTGGGCTCGATACCCGCATTGGAAAAATATGGTTTCCAAATCGAGACCGATCACCTGATTGCCTGACAAGAAAGATGATCCAAGCGTCGGATGAAAATTCGGTCACATGCCTTATTTCTCATCCGTCGTGTCTCATCGGTCGGCAAACACCCAGACACCATAAAATTACATCTGTGTAGGTAGCTTTGTTTTAGGGAACCCGCTATTGTCATCGAAATTGGTGTAAGATGTTTAGTAGCCAGTAATGGCTGCACATTATAGGGCCTACAGGCTTTTTGGTATTTTCAGGTACACGACTCTCTTCTGTGTTACCTTCTGCTTACTCCTTCCCACGGTTATTCCCGTGTACTTGTGGGGGGAATCGCTGAGCGTGGCCTGGCACGTGGCCATGCTCCGCTACGCCTACAACCTGCACGCCACCTTCCTCGTCAACAGCGCCGCGCACCTCTGGGGCAACAAGCCCTACGACCAATACATTAAACCCGTCCAAAACCTCTTCGTCTCCTTCGTCACTTATGGCGAGGGCTTCCACAACTACCACCACGTGTTCCCGTGGGACTACCGCACGGCGGAGCTGGGCAACAATTGGCTGAACCTCAGCACGCTGTTCATAGACTTCTTCGCGTGGGTGGGCTGGGCGTACGACCTTAAGACGGTGCCCGATGACGTCATCAGCGCGCGGGCCGACCGCACCGGGGATGGAACCAATAGTTGGAGATTTAAGACTAAAAGTAGTTAATACTTTTAAAACTAAAACCCATTTAACTTTGAATAAACTTTTCACTTATTTGTCCATGCGTATTGAATTGAAAGCAGCAATAAATCTTAATAAATTATTATTGTAATGTATACCGTACACGTAAGACGACCTCCATGGCGCAGTGGTGAGCGCGTTGAGCTCAAGCCTGAGGGCGCGGGTTCGAATCCCGCCGACGGAACAAAAAAAGTTTATAAAGTTCCTGGGTCATGGATGTATAAAGTATTAAATATATTTCCGTTGTCTGGTACCCGTAACACAAGTCCTTCGGGTACTTAGCACGGGGCCAGACTGACGTGGTGTGAAGCGTCCATAGATATTATTTATATATTTATTTATTCACACTTTATGCAATTTACACAGGCGGGCTTAATGCCTTGTGGCATTCTCTACCAACCAACCTTAGGGTGATACTGAGAATGTATAATACAGGCGCATTCGTGGTAATGAGATACAAAGAAATTAACGATAAAATAAATGGATTTATATATAAATAATTAATAAAACTAATTATATATATATATATATATATATATATATATATATATATATATATATATATATATATATACTTTTTCACGTGGTACCAAATGATGTTATGAACGACGATATTTTTGTTGGATAAGAGTTGATCCATCAATGTTTTACTGTAGAAGAATTTTTAAATTGCCTCCTATTTTTTTGTAATGTAAAAATTAAATGAATGTGTGTGGGAGCTGATCTTGGGGGCGGCTGGACCGATTTTGCTGTTATTTTTTAGGTACTCCTTGAAGTACGAGGATGTTAAGAAGTCGGAATTTTAGAGATTTTTTATGAATGATTAGAGAGTATAAGTTAATTGTTTCAGACTTGATTTTACTGCTTTTGACGGTTTGAGTTTTATGATAATGATGTGGCGGTAAAAAAATAAACAAGTAGTTAACTTGTGTAAAGTAAGACTTGAAGTTACATTTTTGAAAGGGTTTATTTTGAAAAATAAAAAAAAGGACTGGTCCGTATAGGCTATTTGTCGATTGTCGTGATTAAAGAGTTTCATTGCCACTATAGTTTACTTTTATAATTTGTGAGACCGTGGCGATTCTCTCACTCCAAACTATACGCGATTTTCTTACAACTACTTAAAGCGATTATTATTTTTAACAAAAAATTAAAACCGACTTCCAAGGTAAAAACAATATTAATAGCATCCTTATAATATGAACTAAAAAGTATTAAATCATTTTTCCTATCTAATATGTAGTGCCTTTTCCCGAATTCGGCTAAACTTCAACTATTTCTGTACTCAATCTTCATCATTTTGAAGTCGGTACCAGATATAGCTGAATCTTTATTTCTTTGACAGAAAATTTGAAACTTTTGGAACTGGCACCGACTTCAAAGTTATGAAGATTGAGTACAGAAATAGTTAAAGTTTAGCCGAATTCGGGAAAAGGCACTACATATTAGATAGGAAAAATTATTTAATACTTTTTAGTTCATATTATAAGGATGCTATTAATATTGTTTTTACCTTGGAAGTCGGTTTTAATTTTTTGTTAAAAATAATAATTTCACTCTTTTTAGTTACCTAGTAGGTAAACTGTTAGTGCCAATTCAAATTGTATAAAAAATAGTTTCATATTGTCTTCACTAGATGTCACTGAGGCGCTCCTGTGTCGCGCTATCGCTTGTACGTAGAAGTTTTATATAGGTAGTTGTAACTTGTAACGGACTTTCGTTGTGTTGTTGAAAGTTTGTAAGCAACTGACGTCTGACAACTCAACAGTGAGCTTGGTGTGAGCAGTGAGCATTGAATTGACAACATAAATCATAATATTGAGTGGTAATTGATCTCGTATAATTGTTATTAAAGGTGAGCGCAGATTTGGCCGCACCGCACGCACCGCAGTCGCCGCATTCGGAATTCTTTATATGAAGTTATAGGCAAGCTCGCATACCTACCTACCCGCGCCGCAGTCTTCGCAACTTCATAATAATATGAAGAATTGCGAATGCGGCGACTGCGGTGCGTGCGGTGCGGCCAAATCTGCGTTCACCTTAAGTTGACCTCCGTCATAGTCCGCGAATTTATAAGTGGTCGTCGGTGGTACTGCGTATATTCTACGTATCTTATTACAATTTGTTAAGACTGATATGAGTCATACGGCATACCCCAAGGCCCAAATATCAGGTAGATAGATAAATTTAAACAATACATTTAAAAAGATCTAAGTGAACACGTGCTGCAAAATGCTCGCAGCCCGGCATCACAATAGACATAACTACCAGTACTTCGACTGCTAAGAGACTGACGAGTATTAATATCTGTCGTTTCTTTCGGGTTTCGCCAGGATAAGTTAAAGGCTGGCGCGCTGGCTGGTATAATTTAATTTTAAAAATAAGATTTTGAAATTGAATTCTGACAGTTTTCTTTGCATGTGCCAAAATATAAACAACTTCTACTCTGGCGGCATGCCGCATGCCCTGACATTCCAGTTAGAACTTGAATACGATGTTGACGTACGCGTCGCCGCGCGCCGCCGCCGACCGCCGTGTATATTAAACAGCCTATAATAATTGGTGTTGTTATGTACATAATTATTATTATTGTATCTATACCTATGCCTTGTACTATTATCTATTTTGTGCCATGAGACATTGGTGAACTTAACACGACGTGGTAATGATGATGATGACGATGATGATGATGATGAATTTGAATTGCATGGTAGCATATGCTTTCTGTTCTTAAAACAACGCCGAAACTTCCAAACGTGTATCTATAAAGAGTCAGGAGTTCTCTCAGCATCTTCGAAACCATGGTATACCTTGACCCAATATTTGACTTTTTGGTAGCATATTCTTAGTACACTTCACATAAAACCAAAATCACCATATGTTTCCATATAAATTTCGAGGAGTTCCCTCGATTACTCCTGGATCCCATCATCAGGTCACCACTTTTGTGAACATGGTACCAAATTGGAGTGAAACCTAATACAACAAAACAAAAATTTCGAAAATCGGTTCACAAACGGCGGAGTAATCGTTGAACATACAAAAAAAAAAATAAAAAAAATATATCCACAGCCGAACATATAACCTCCTCGTTTTTGGAAGTCGGTTAAAAAGAAAAGAAAACTGAATTAATTGTGTTCTACTGAGAAAATATTGTTTTGTGTGTTTTTCTATAGTCATGAATGAAACCATTGTTGTTTTTGTTGTTAGCTGTATTAGCGACTTAACATGATAGTAGTAAATTTTGATTGAAGATAAAATGAAGAAAATTATATGACGTAGGTACAATGTGTATAAAATGCATAGAAGTTAGAACGGAGCTTTTATCAATGAGGATTGACGCCTATGTTGACGCTGGTGGATCGAAGTTAAATCGATTGATATTTTAAAGTTTTATCAAATCGGTTAATTTTCGTTGTGTGACTTAGTGACGATAGTCAATTTATAATATTGTGTGGCAACTTGCAGAGCTCTTTTTGGGCCTTAAAAACTGTATTAAGTGGTCAAATTTAACGTACATACGAGCTAATTATTTGCTATTTATTAAAAAAGAGACAAATTTAAAATCCTTAAACAGAATCAATTGAAAGCACCTCATTTGTGGCATCAGAAGGGCAGTACGAAAAATAAATAATGACTTTTGGTTGTACATTATGTATTCTGTGCTTTTGGTTTGGGTAATTGTGTCTGAAGTTTTGTGAAGAGCTACGTATAAAGTACTCTGAGAACTGGTCGATACGATATCTGTGGTTTGCTATCTAGATAATATCATAATACTTTCAGAGTCTGTTGAGCAAGGGTTACAAAGATTACGTAATTTTATTGAGCACTGGTTCCCAAACAGTAGTTCGCGGACCACTAGTGGTCCGTAGGAGCTATTGAAGTGGTCCGTGAGTGAAATTATGAATTTGAATTTTTTGGCTTGGCTTTTCTAGCCATCCCCCACGTAATATCCAAAATTTGGTTGTCTCGGTTCATTTGCATTTCCAAATGTATATATAATTACTGGAGTACTCCGTCGATGAGAAAAATAGTAAAGGCACCTAGTAAACACGAAATAAGAAAGCCTCAGATCACATGTTTGTTGACCTCGCTTCGCCTCGGTCAACAATTACATGTAGTCCGAGACATTTCTTATTTTCCTGCCCTAGGTGCGTAATGTGCTATTACATCGAAAGCTACTTAGTTCATTACTTTGTCGTTTGTGGGCCAATTTTAAAAATTCTATTGTTATTGTGAGGGTTATAACAATTAGAACTCGCTGTTAAATGGCAAGTATGGCAAGTAAAATGGCAATTTAACCAAGGGATCCTGATGGGATAAACCTTTTTCAGAATTGGCTTAAGTCTCTATTTCTTTACTCAATCTTCAAAATATTGAAGTCGGTACCAGCCCCGACAATTGAGATTCTTAGCATAATATACTTAACTTATGTAGCTAATATCGACTTCAAAAGAATGAAACTGAGTTGAGTAGCCTGTAGCAGTTGAGTAGCCTCTAGTAGAGTAAGTAATAGACTGTGGTAATAGAGGTAGAGGATTTCATACTTTGCCGACTGCGAATTCGGAATTCGGAAGTTTTTATTTTATTTTTGATTTGATTTCCTTTTTTGTTGTTTTTTTAATACTTTTAACCATAGATTTATCGTGTAAAATTACGATTTATCAAAAAAGAACTACCGAGCTTCGCATCGGTAGGTACTAATAATAATGAGAATAATTTGTGAGGGCTCGCCGCTCGCGTCGTTTTTCTGCGTGGTCCATAATCTTCGGATTGCTGCTACAATGGGCGCGTATTTTATAAGTTTGTTTTAGAGTGCGGCGTCGCGTCGCGTCGCGAACAGCTCGGGGGACCGCCTCCGCCACACATACCTATCGGGGACGTTCAGTGCCAGCCATTGCAGTAAACCCGGATAAATTAATTTGCCACGCAACACTTGTAACGGAACGTTACTACATTTCTTATTAATATATTTTATACTTATTTTTGCCTTATTATACTAATATTTACATTCTTAATAATTGATAATGTTTTATTCGAAAAAGGTACATGTTTAGTTGTAAGGAAGAACTAACGTTCGGTTTGTCTTTGTCAATTTCTGTTCTGTTTAAAAAAAAAACAAAATTTGAAAATAAGAATTGTATTTGATTTTTATTGGGAAATATTGGCTCTGGATTTTTCTGTGATGAAAAGAAAAACGATTTGAGACCGTTGCCAATGCTTATTCTGCTTAAATAAATTATTTTATTTAATGTACGCATTTTTAGCTACATTAACTGTCTATTGGTTCATTGAGATAATCTAATTGGAGAAATCCCCGGCTTAGGGTGAGTTTTGTTAGCACACATGTAGTTAGTACTAATAATATAAAAAAAATCTTGTATTATAAAGACATTTCCAAATTGTATTTAACTTTATTTCTATCATAAGACATAATTTCTTAACTATTTATTAACTTGTTTTGTATTAAAAAACATAACATTTTCTAATAGATTAAATTAGTTAGATTACTAGGAATTAATTATCTTATTAAGTTTTTTATGTAAATTGTAAATTATTATTTCCTGACGGCCTACCACGATAATACCGCTACCGCTGTAGGTAGAGGGCGCTCTTCTTGGGCTTCGTGGATAGGCCGCCAGACGTTTGCGAGGGAAGTGTACTGAGACGGAGTATCGTTTCCAGGGATCACTGCTCCGAACATCACTGCTCCGAATATCACTGCTCCGAATATCACTGCTCCGAATAGCACTGCTCCGAATATCACTGCTCCGAATATCACTGCTCCGAATATCACTGCTCCGAATATCACTGCTCCGAACATCACTGCTCCGAACATCACTGCTCCGAATATCACTGCTCCGAATATCACTGCTCCGAATATCACTGCTCCGAATAGCACTGCTCCGAATATCACTGCTCCGAATTGATTTGACTGCGTCGCTCGCTCCTTCCTGTGACCATCTTCAATTCAACGCTGCGGCTGAGAGGAAGCACAGTACCTCCAGCGTCCCAGATTCACATCAGACCAGGAGAGTAGCCCTACGCTCCTTAAGTGACGATCAAGTAGGCCTTACCACGACATATAAATTTTGTTGTCTCACCTGCCGTCACCGGGCACCTTTAGTTTTTTTTTTAATTTTGTTAAATATACTACATTGTTATCCAATTGTAATTTTATTAACCCGGTACTGTAACGGATAGGTGTTACACACTTTAAACATCAAGTCCCTCCTGGTCTCCAACTTATTGTATCCCACCATGCCTAACACAAACAGCGTCGGATACAACCCTTTTTCTGGAGGAAAAAGGCCGTAGAGAGAGGAAGGATGGTCCACCCTCCATTCGGCTCAGGCATTGTACCATGAAACTGTTTTGAGACTCAAATAATGGGACGAGAATGTTGCGTCCTACTCGAACAAACGTGAAATGACGTTGTTAGAGCAGGACGCGGCATTCTCGACGGACGAGGAATTCTCGTCCCATTGTTTGAGTCTCAAAATAGTTTCGTAGTAGGCCTACAGGCTACAGGATACAGACTTTGGTACCTTAGGACAAAAGAGCAGAGATGTGGTTTTGCAAAGTTCCAATACCTTGTCTAAAGGGGCTCTGGAATATTTTTTATCACGGAAAAATGTAAACTTACTCTAAAGTCGCAACTAATTTACAGTCAACATCTAGGTGACGTAATTTATATGTATAATACGATGATGTTGATTATGGATAATTAACACACAATTAGCTAATTATTAATTTAAAGAATAATAATACAATAATTACAAATAATACAAAAATTCTTCACATATTTTGTCGCTTAAAAATATATCTAAGTGTACTAACATACTATAACTAGATGTCCCGCGCGGCTTCGCCTGCGTAAATTAGGAGCTTTACGGAAACCGTACATTTTCCTGCAAAAAAAAAGCTTAAATGTCCCTTCACGTGGTCTTCTCTATATCTGTGCCAAATAATATGAAAAATGCTTCAGTAGTTCGTCCGCGTAGACACCCTTTGTAACAATTTTCCCGGTTTTTTTCCACATTTTCCTCCGTTTCTTCGGTCTTATTAGTCTTAGAGTGATAATATATTATAGCCTTTCTCGATATATAGCTATCTAACACTGAATTTTTTTTTTAATCGGACCAGTAGTTCCTGAGATTAGCGCGTTCGAGCGAACAAACATACAAACTCTTCAGGTTTATAATATTAGTATAGATTTTTGAAGTGAAAACTTTTTTAGCGGCGTTGAGCACTTTTGTGGGATGGGTAAAAACTGTGAAACTCGCGTCAGATTCTCGTGCTGATCGAAAAACCTTGGAAAAACCGTAAGACGGTTGGAGAGTAGTGTTTTGTGTCGAACTCGAACTCGAATTGATTGTAAGGGTTTCGATTAATTAAAAAAATCGTTTTTTTTTTAAATCGATTTTCATAAAAAAAGGGGTTAAAAATTTAATCGATTGTAGGTGTTTCGATTAATTAAAAAAAACGATTTTAATAATCGATTCTCATAAAAATGGGTTAAAAAAATGCACAACTATTAACGTTCAACTATCAAGTTTTCACTTCTGCCGGCACTCCCGGAGGGCAACCCGTCTTTTTTTAAATCGCTTGACAAACTCGAGTCTCGATCTAAAAGACTATGAAACGTACCAATAATAGGGTCATAATCATGGGACGATGCATGGTATAATATGGTAGTGATGATGATAATGATGATAAATGTAATTTGCATAGTAATTAGTAGCATCTGCTTTTCGTTCTTAAAACAATACTGACTGAATTTATACGTGGGAGAGCCATGCTTTGGCACGAATGGGCCGGCTCGACCGGACAAATACCACGTTCTCACAGAAAACCGGCGTGAAACAGCGCTTGCGCTGTGTTTCGCCGAGTGAGTGAGTTTACCGGAGGCCCAATCCCCTACCCTATTCCCTTCCCTACCCCCCCCCCCCGCCCCCCCTATTCCCTTCCCTTCCCATCCCTACCCTCCCCTATTACCCTATTCCCTCTTAAAAAGCCGGCAACGCACCTGCAGCTCTTCTGATGCTGCGAGTGTCCATGGGCGACGGAAGTTGCTTTCCATCAGGTGACCCGTTTGCTCGTTTGCCCCCTTATTTCATAAAAAAAAACTGAAACTCCCAAACTCGTATCTATAAAGAGTCAGGAGTTTCCTCAGCACCTTCTGAACCATGATATACTTCGGTGCAAAATCTTATTTGTTGGTAGTATATGCTTCGAATACTTCTCACGAAACTGAAATCACCACATGTTTCCATATAAATTTTGAGAAGTTCCCTCGATTATTAATGGATCCTTTCTTCAGGTCACCACTTTTGTGACCGTGGTACTAAATTGGGATAATAGCCTATATACCAAAAGAAAAATTTTGAAAATCGGTTCTCAAACGGCGGAGAAATCGACAAACACAAATAAACGAACATAACATCTCCTCCACTTTGAAAGTCGGTTAAAATTGTAGCCTATGTGTTATTCTGATGTACCTATAAGCTATATTATTGTACAGTTTCATTAAGATCTATTCAGTAGTTTTTGCGTGAAAGAGTAACAAACATCCATACATACATCCTCACAAACTTTCGCCTTTATAATATTACTAGCGGCCCGGTACGTGCTTCGCTACGTATAAAGTGAAATAAAGTATATTAGTGATCGAAGGAAATAATACAAAAATCAGTTAGAACATCGATTCAATTCTTAAAAAAATATATTACTTAATTGCTAGCTATTTAAAAACTTAATCTAAAACATTTGGATACTAACAATAATATTGTTGTTTTTCATTTTGAGTGCGAATTACTTTCCACTTCCACTTACGTTCCAGAGTGGGTACCCCAAACGGCTGGAGGTACCCACTCTGGAACAGGCAACAAAAGTTGGCCATGTGAAAAACATTATTCTTTCAAATTCACACCACAAACAATTATTGTGATTATCTGGCATACGATCGAGAGCAATTTAAAAAAATTGAACTAATGCGTGACAGCCATGCCACACGACGCGGTGCGGCGCCGCACCGGAGGCCATCTCGCCGGACTACCGACCACACGGTGAAGACGGCGCCACAACGTTTTGCAGTACTGTAGCAGCGAAGGACTCGAGCTCCACCAGTACATACCCGCCTCGTCTCGATTCCGGTGTCGGGGCGTCGGAG
The DNA here is from genome assembly GCA_905333045.1 of Lysandra bellargus. NCBI lineage: Eukaryota > Metazoa > Arthropoda > Insecta > Lepidoptera > Lycaenidae > Lysandra > Lysandra bellargus. The sequence goes on from HG995342.1 coordinate 4,956,377, forward strand.
CGCACCGGACGGCGCCGTATGCCATACCTACCATACATTTTTATATGTAGGAAACCGGAGCGGCACTAGTCAGGCGCCGCGCCGCCGCCGCACCGCATCTTGTGGCATGGCACTTATGCTGATGGAAAAACCATTGTAGCTCACGAATAATTTCTCGCGTTGATCCAATTCACGATTTTCATCATCAATAAAATAAATTTGCAAATTTGCAAAAAAAAAAAATTGGGCCATAAGGACCAATCCTACCAAAGGAAATCTTTGGTTCAGCAATAGCCCTATAATTTACCGTACACACGCAACTATACGGTTTGTGTATATAATAACTGATCTTTGAATGATTAAAATTGGACGTTTGATTTAGAAGTTATGGCGAAATTAAAAATTGCGATTCACGCCCGCTTCGAAGTGGGCGCTACCACGGAGGGGGTGCGCAGTAGCGAAGATTATGACCGGCCCTGCAGCTGGTGAATTAGCTCATATTATGTAACCAGGAATACCAATGATCTACTACCCTTCAAAAGGCTCCAATTTCCTATAAAATTTCTTTTGCAATAACGATAAATAAATCCCAGGGCCAAACATTCAAATTAGTAGGAATAGATTTACGAAAAGAATGTTTTACGCATGGGCAACTTTACATTGCCCTATCACGAGTCGGAGCTCCCAACCATCAGTATATTTTGTTACCTGAAAATAACGTCAAATGTTGTTTATAGAGAAGCTCTATAATAATCGCTTTAGTTATCTATCCTAAAACAACGGGTTGCACTCCGGGACTGCCGTCAGAAGTGAAAACTTATTATTAATTACATTTAAATATTCTCATCATTAACAACTTTAACATCCACAGAAAGACAATCTGTGCAGCCTGCGTTGATGACTGCGTTGTCGATGTTTCTGTGAACTGAGCTGGGAATCATTTCGCTAACCGTGTCTTTCCTGGGTAGGCTTTTTGCAGCAGTAACCGACATCCACGCGGGCGGAGCCGCGGGCGACCGCTAGTATAAGTATATAATAAGTAGGTATTATATATTTTTGACCGACTTCCAAAAAGGAGGAGGTAATACGTTCGGCTGTATGTATCTTTTTTAGGGTTCCGTATCCAAAGGGTAAAAACGGGACCCTATTACTGAGGCTTCGATGTCTGTCCGTCTGTCCGTCTGTCGCCAGGCTGTAACTTAAGAATGGTAATAGCTAGAGAGTTGTAATTTTCACAGGGTATGTATTTCTGTTGCCGCTATAACAACAATTAATACTATAAACAAAATAAATTAAATATTTAATTTCCCATACAACAAACGGTGATTTTTTCGGCATTATTTGCTCTATATCAATAATGGTAACAGGTAGGAACTTGAATTTTTCACAAGGTAGTTTATTATATGTGCTCTAATAATAAAATAAAATAAAAAATTAAGGGGGGGCTACCATACAAAAAACACGAATGTTGGCCTATTTTTGCTCTATAACGGTAAGGAACCCTGCGTGCGCGAGTCCAACTCGCACTTGGCCGATTATTTTGTATGTTCATCGATTACTCAAGCCGTTTGTTGGTTGTGGTCCGATTTTTGACCGACTTCCAAAAAGGAGGAGGTAATACGTTCGGCTGTATATGACGTATTAAAAAACTACTTGATAGATCTCGTTTAAACCAATTTTCGTTGGTAGTTTTATAGTAATGTACATCATATATTTTTTTTAGAATTATCAAACCCCTACTTTAGAAGTTAGAGGGGGGGGGGGGGGGGCACACATTTTACCACTTTGTAAGAGTCTCTCTCGCAAACTAATCAGATTAGAAAAAAATGATATGAGAAACCTCAATATGATTTTTGAAGACCTATCCATAGATACCCTATACGCGTAGGTTAGACGAAAAAAAAATTTTTTTGTTTCAGTTGTACCTATGGGGACCCCTAAAATTTTTAATAATTTTTCCATTTTTGTATACAAATCTTAATGCGGTTCACAGAATACATCTACTTACCAAGTTTCAATAGTATAGCTCTTATAATTTCGGAGAAAAGTGGCTGTGACATAAGGACGGACGGACAGACAGACAGACAGACAGACATGACAAATCTATAAGGGTTCCGTTTTTGCCATTTTGGCTACGGAACCCTAAAAAAGGTTAAGAACTGATATTTTTTTATATTCAGGTAAGTTAAGCATTTTCCAAACATAGGTTGCAACTTGCAGCATGCGTCTTTATTATGTACGTGAGATATGTAGCATCCAAAATTTTTTCTGGCTTTTAATAGGAAGTTCAAAATATATATTTCAAACGCTACAAAAAGCCTTTCATTTGTCGATGCATTTAATTTTTTAGTTCTTACTGCAATAATTCTCAACAAATGTAGCAAAAAAATTTTGGTCTATTTTACGCATTTTTGGAGATATTATTAGAACGTTTTAAAGTAAGTAGGTACTTAAAACTCATAATTTCTCTAGAAACTAAATACTCACAATAAGTGCACTTTTCGTTACAACCCTGAAATCCTCCCATTCCCAAATCCCAAAATCTTGGTTACGACGAGCGTTATAATCTCTAAAAACTTTGCAAAAATCTTATATTAATTTTTTATTTAGTTATGCAAAGCAAACTTTCTTTTTTTTAAATTGTGTTTTTGGTAAATTTTCAATGTAAGCAACCGATTGCTTACAATCTTATCCGAATGACCATTAAATAACAGGAACAAGATTTTTTTTTCTTGACTGGTAGGTAAAATATTAATTTTTAATTAAATTAATTTTATAACTAAAAAATTAAAAGCACAAAATTTTTTTTGGTAGCAAGTGAAAAAGTAAAATAGAAAATGACACCTCTAAAACAAAAATGCATTCACTAATACCAATTTTCGGAGGTTAAAGCCTCTGGAGTCTGGGCGCTGCACTATATTATAATCAAATAGTTGCGTGTGTACGGTAAATTATACGGCTATTGCTGAACCAAAGATTTCCTTTGGTAGGATTGGTCCTTATGGCCCAAGGATGGATTTAAGATGTGGAGCCACCGCGATTTTTGATGTTTATTTTTTAAAATTTTAGCAGCTTCTGCTCTGGAGGAAAATAGAGTCTCAATCTGTATAGAGGCATTAATTATGGTACTATTCCAAGTTCGGTACCATATTCGGATGACTTAAGAATGCTTAATTCATTTTAGGACTCATATTTGCACGATAAAGATGTTAAACAACGTAAAAAGAAGAAGAAGAAGAAGCATTATTTAAACGCGCTAATCTTAGTATGAGTCAGTAATTACTGGTCCGATTTGAAAAATTCTTACAGTGTTAGAACTTAGATAGCCCATTTATCAAGGAAGGCTATAGGCTATATTTTATTACGCTAAGACTAATATAAGCGAAGAAATAGAGGAAAATGTGGAAAAAATGGGGGAAATTATTTGAAAGGGCTTATTTTACGAACTACTGGAGTAATTTTTCTGTTATTTCGCACAGATAAAAAGTAGGAACGTGAAGGATCATAGGCTATTTATTGTGGACTAATTTGTCTGTGAAATATCTAATTTACGCGGGCGAAGCAGCGCGGAACGTCTAGTAATATTATAAAGCTGAAGAGTTTGTTCGTTTGAACGCACTAATCTCAGGAGCTATTCATCCGATTTGAAAGAATCTTTCAGTGTTTGATAGCCTAATTATCGAGGAAGGCTATAGCCTATATTTTATCACGCTAAGACCAATAGGAGCAAAGATACAGAGGAAAATGTGAAAATAAAGCTGAAGAGTTTGTTGGTTAGTTAGTTTGTTTGAACGCGCTAATCTCAAGAACTACTGGCCCGATTTGAAAAAGTATTTCAGTGTTTGATAGCTTATTTATTGAGGAAGGCTATAAGCTATATTTTATCACGCTAAGACCAATAAGAGCAAAGATACAGAGGAAAATGTAAAAAAACGGGGAAAATTATTTGAAAGGGCTAATATCTCACAGACTACCGGAGCAATTTTTATGTTATTTGACACGAATATATAGTAAACTACGTGAGACATGGGTTATTAATTTGTGAAAAATATACGGTTTCCGCGATTTCAGATTTACGCGGACGAAGCCGCGCGGAACGTCTAGTAATTATTAATATGTTTATCGCTCCATTCATCACCATATCTTTAGCATGCAGAATAATGCGGCTATCAGCCTCTTTATGTTAATTAATCCCAACAACAACGTTTTCGTTGGTTGAAAATCATATATTCTAAAATTTTTTATTTTATTTTATTTTTACTATGTTTTATCTAAATATTATTCCAAAATTGGCATTCAAACATTCGATTCAATCAAAAATGATACCAAACTCGACTATATACCTAAATCCCACGCAGTTATTGACCTCATACCTTGTTAAAGCTAAAAAAAACTCCCTCCCCCACCTGCATGAAATATTCAGGTGGCTCCACATCGTAAACCCATCTTAGGGATATAAAGATCAATCCTACCGAAGGAAATCTTTGGTTCAGCAAAAGCCGTATTCCTCGTTTTTTTGTCTTGTGCGCACACGACTAAAAGAGGTCAGTGACTAATAGAGGAAAAATGTTTCAAACTCTTCAGATGTTACACGGTACACCTATTAAATCATTAATTTTAAAAATCATTATTGAACAACAATGGATCATTAAGGAATAATAATCTCCGAAAATAGATATTAGCAGCTGCAGGATTCCCAAATTAATGGTCAAAAAAGTATAATACATGGGTCATTGTCTATGCAACTAATCGTGGCTAATTAAAATTGATAAAATTTTATAAAAATAAATATTATACTTATTCTCGGGTTTTTTTTTTCCTGTAACATCATCAGTGATTATCATATTTTATTGAAATCGGATAGCGGGGTAGGGCAGGTGCTAGATGACTGTGAGACACAGAACACAGTCGCGGCCGACAGTCAGACCAAGTTCAGTTGTTATAGGCATACAAAAAAAAAACTCGACATTAAGTATAATATTTATTTTTATCAGCGCCATCATTATTTTGTGTTGTGAATTACATGGTAAGATATCATTCCAGTCGTTTCATACCGTACGCGGGACCAAGTTTTAGAAAATAATTATTCAGGGCGTTCCCTACGGAGATTCCGTAATTTACCGTATTTAGAGTAATTCCGTAATTTAGAGTAATTGCATAATTTACCGATATAAACTCATAATTTGAAAGTTACAGAGTTATAATAAAAATACAGAAATAATCTTCAGTATCTCAACATTCCTTTCCACGTTTTAAATTTTCTATTTTTGTTTATTAAACTCATGATATCAGCTTCCAAAGTAAAACCAATTTATTAAAATTCAAGCATACATACATTCAGCATCTCCTTAGGTTTTACAAATTACTTTTATTTGAAACCGAAAAAGGTTTTAAGGTATATTTTGTAATATCCATACTTCCATAGACCATACTTAATATTATAAATGCAAAAGTGTGTCTGTCTGTCTGTCTTTTGATTTTGCTGAAATTTGGTATGGAGGTACTTTGAGTCCCAGGAAAGGACATAGGTATTAGGATACTTTTTATCCCGAAAAAATGTATAGTTCCCGCGCGATAAACGAATTTTGGCGCAAAGGGGTTGCGGGCGTCATCTAGTTAACTATAATCTATTTATAGTTTTAATTAATTTAATGTGGGTTCTCATCATGGGCGTACCCAGGATTTCAGCTAGGGGGGGGGGGCAGCATGGTCTGGCACCCCCCCCCCCCGCCCCCCCGCCGAAATCCTGGATTTACTTTTATCAATCTGCCGACTTAAGGCAAGCTGTCCCTAAAATTTGCAGGTCGATGTAAATCTGCAGTGGCGGTTACGTCACTTACGACGCTCGCCGCGTCCTTGGTATGGTGAAGTAGGAGAAAATTAATTATCTTATTAATGACCGAAGCTCAAGAAAGCTATCCTTTTGTAAAAAAAAATCATATCATTGTCACTGAAAATTGCGAGATCTTCGAATTTGAAGTGTATTTTTAAGGTGATATTCAAGATTTCTTTACAGAATTACCATGCCATTTTTCGATATTAAGTTCGGTTATTTTTTTACTTTCTTCCTTTTTGAGTCTACATTCATTTTGGTGTAAGAGAATTCCACATAATTTTTTTAGACTGGAAGCTTAAAAATCAGTCTTTTCGAACTGGCCTGGTCTTAAAAGATATTTTGTTTCCAACACTTCATTTTACGCAGAGTAGATAACACGTTTTGAATTCCCACTTTCCAGGAAAATTGACGTTTATTTTACCTTCAGGCTTCCAGGGGGGGCGGCTGCCCCCCCCCCCCCCCCCCCCCCTGCCCCCCTCGGTACGCCCATGGTTCTCATAGTAGAAATAACATTATTTTAATCTTTATGTAACAGAGTCCGACAAGGGACATATAGATTTTGTATGGAAAACCACTCTGTAACCCAGAAACTACCACAATGTAACTTAAAAAAAAACTAGAAATATTAATAGGTACTCAGTTTGTTAATTAACAAATTTAGTATTAATATGTTTTAACACATTAATGTGTTTTGTGATGCATTATATTTTTAATGTATTATTTCTAAGATAATTTAAATAATATAATCGTACTTAATTAAAAAATACAAGTCTCCGGGACTAGTTTAGCTGCGCAAAAACGACCCACATCGGCTGCCGCATGACAATAGAAAATCTTTTGTGACTGTGATTCCCACGATCGAGGTACAATAAAAATAACAGTATAAAAAATTGTGTTTTAAAAAGAAAAAAACATGAGTACGAATTTCGCGTTATGGTCTTTTTGTGATTGCCAGAACGCGTCGTGGCCGTTTTCATTAGAGCCACGACGCGAATTTCGCGTCGTGGCTGTTTCACTGTGACCACAACGCGTTGTGAGCCATTTTTTCGCTCATTGAGCGATTTCGGTCTTTGAGCGTAACATATACACTTTTGGTCGAATTGATAAACTCCTTTTTTTGAAGTCGGTTAAAAAACTAGGCTCTTACATCCGTTGTGGATGTGTTTGTACAGTATTTTTAGAGCGAAGTAACCACTCTTCAAACACTGTAGTGCCTAGGACAAGATTTTGAATGTCCGTAGGGTTGCGCAAGCTCATACGGCGTTCTCGCAACATAGTCGGCTTAGTCCAGACTCCAGGGGAATGAACAGGTCAATACGTCTGGGACCAACAATGTGCGGGTTTCTGACGATGATTTACTTCACCGTACGAGCGTCCGTATTATGTACTTGAGACCTGAAAAGGTCTCATTGGTAGTACGCCTCCGCCCGGGTTTGAACTCGAGTGCGAACCAAAGGTCTACGTCCACTAGGCCACGGACGTAACATAAAGGCCCCGAATTTCACGTAAAGCGTTACTAGCGTCTTAAAACTATCTTGAAATTGTCGCAGTTTCAAGATAGTTTTAAGACTGTTGTGAGAATAAAATTTCTCATTTAGAAATTGATACTTAAATACAAATTTTTTAAAGCTATTGCATATACTGTACCGTTCAAAAGTTTTTGCTCACCCTACATTTTGCGAGATACATAAAAATAAAAGCAATATGATCGAGTTTGATAATTATATTTTAAAGAACACATTATTTGGATTAAAATATAGTAATAAGTAAATCCCACCAAAAAACATTTTCATGTAAAAATGCTGCCAAGATGTGAACATAATAGCTCGTGGTGTCAAAAAGTAGTGAGATCTCATGTAGAGCCAAGTTTCAAACCTTACACACTCAGCCCTAAATCTAAAAACCTTGATTTTACACATAAATCGCGGCAAAATACTTGATATAATGGATCAGCCGCACGAAAAGAATCTAAAAACTCTACACATTAGTCAAAATCGGTGGCCTGGCCATTTTGTTGCGGTTAATATAAAAGTTATTAAGTACAACAGAAGAGTAGTTCAAAGCATGACCATTGACCAAATATAACAAAATGGCCAAGCCACCCATTTTGACTAATGTGTATAGAGTTTTAGATTGATATCTTTTTGGTCCCATTCAGGATATTTCAATTTTTCAGGATATTTTAAAGGTGTGTTGTCATAATAGAAGTGTCCAATTTTCTTCTTTCTAACACCTGTCCCATTTATCCCACAACAATTTAATAGGGTTGAGGTTGGGCGGCCGTAATGGCCAAATCTTAACGTACTGTACATTCTTCCTTTCCAATTCTTCTAACTGCTGTTTGCACAGGTTCAAGAAATACTTGGGATCGTTGTCATGCTGGAAAGTGGAAAATAAAATTTCTACTGATCACGCTTTGACCAGACCGTACTACATTTTTCTTTAATATTTTAAATTCTTCCTTCTTTCTTTAAAATTCCTTCAATTTTCGTCAGATCTCCAATCACCCGGCCTCCAAAACATCCTGAAATCATCATCAAGCCTCCACCGTTTTTTACATTCGGGATTACACATTAATTCTCCCTTTGACCTGCGCACGAACCTCTTTTAACGAAATCTTAAACCCAAAAACCTCGTTTAATTTAATACTTTTATACTATACATTTATTTAAGATTTTTATTATAATATGATACACGATTTTTAATACACATCCATGACCCAGGAAGTTTGAAAACTTTTTGTTATGTCGGCGGGATTCGAACCCGCGACCCCCGGCTTGAGCTACCAACAGCCCACCAACTGAGCCACAGCCTCCACAGAGGTCGTCATTTTCTCGACGTATTTTTAATTTGCCGGCAATATTAGGGTTCCTTTTGCCTAAGTTATGTAGACTAGCGACAAATGCACGAGTTTAAACCGATAGTTCCTTGGTTATGCCTATTTTAAAGCTTATAAGTCTGAATTTTCTAAAACGAAAACAATTAGTATTAGAACTTCACAAAAGAGTGTCTTGGTGGACAAAGTTTGAATAAAGGCTTGATTCTTGCGACTACAGAGCATATTGGAACTAAACTCCAATCATAAACATGGAAGGAACAATTCACAGTTAAAGAATATTAAAAAAGTCAGCCATACTTGCAAATTTTAATTTCTCGCACTACAAATTACAAAATGTAAACATGCGCTCGTATAAAAGTATACAAATAATGGACACAATTATTTTAGGTTTTAATAACATCGTTTTAACCTTCGTTTAACAATACAAAAAGACAATTTGCTGATTCGTATATTTTTTAAATAAAATAAATGAATTTTGTTGTGGGCAAAAACTTCCGGTAGTGTAGCTTCTATCGCGGGCTTCGAGCGCGGCGACCGAATCAAGAAATTCCGTAACGAAAATAAACCTAACACCCCCCACTTTGACCAGCACAGCAGTGTGGCGTTGAAAGCGGTGCATCATTTTAGGTCGGCAGTATGCGAATTATAATTGCACTAGACGTTCCGCGCGGCTTCGCCCGCGTAAATTTGATATTTCACAGACCAATTAGTCCCCAAAAAAAAGCCTATGATCCTTCACGTGGTCTACTTCTTATCTGTGCCAAATAAAATGAAAATTGCTCCAGTGAGATAAGCCCTTTCCAATAATTTCCCACTTTTTTCCACATTTTCCTCTGGTTCTTAGCTCCTATTAGTCTTAGCGTGATAAAATATGGCCTATAGCCTTCCTTGATAAATGAGCTATCTAACATTGAAAGAATTTTTCAAATCGGACCAGTAGTTCCTCAGATTAGCGCGTTCAAATAAGCCCTTTCAAATAATTTCCCCCGTTTTTTCCACATTTTCCTCTATTTCTTCGCTCCTATTAGTCTTAGCGTGATAAAATATAGCCTATTGCCTTTCTAGATAAATAGGCTATCTAACACTGAAATAATTTTTAAAATCGGACTAGTAGTTCCTGAGATTAGCGCGTTCAAACAAACAAACAAACTCTTTCGCTTTATAATATCGATGGTGGAAATGTCAAAGGGCTCAAAGGACATTTTGGCGATTTTGAGTTTTTGATGCAGTTATGTTCAGTTTTTTAAATAAAATATAACATATAACATATCGTAACGTAACGTAACGTAAAAATGGTCTTTAAACCAAAACTGTAGCTCAAAAAACCACAAAGTTATATGTATTTTTCTATAAAAAAAGTTTTTCGGCTCTCCTGAAAAATCGCGATTTGTCCTTTAAGCCCTTTGACATTTCCACCATCGATATTATAAGTAAAGTATAGTATTAGAATATAAGGTGATAAATATATTCTAATACTATACTTACATTACTATATAATAGCTTTACCGCGGCAGTCCCCGAGTTCCACACGTTATTTTTTTTTTTAATTTCTTGTATATCTAAAGACTGACTGTTACAACTTAAAAGTATTTTGTAGAAATGCCGCCGTTCCTCGCGAAGCAGCCCATACAGACCGAAGAACCTCTCGAAAAGCTGGTAGCTCCTCAAGCGGGCCCATGGAAGTATGAAGTAGTGTACTCAGCTGTTCTTGGCTTAGGCTACGTCCACTTGGCTGCTATTTATGGGCTGTACCTCGCTGTTACTGCTGCGAAATGGTACACGTTAGTCTTCTGTAAGTATCTTCTATGATCTATTCCATCAAAAAGTTCCAACAGCTTCAAAAAGTTCGTGTCAAGATGTAAAATGCGTAGTAAATAGTAATGTTAGTGCAACATCTGCGAGATATTGTGCGTTATTATTTAAAAAAAATAGGCCTTTACATCCGTTGTGGATGATTTATACAGTATTTTCAGAGCGAAGTAACCACTCCTCAAATACTGTAGTGCCTGGGACAAGATTTTTAAATGCCCGTATGGCTGCCCAAGCACATACGGCATTCTCGAACATAGTCGGCCTAGTCCAGAGGAAAGAACTAGTCAATACGTCCGTATGAGCGTCCGTATTGTATTTGAGATCAGAAAATGTCTCATTGGTTCACGCCTCCACGCGGGATCGATCCTGCACCCTCTGCGAGTGCGAACCAAAGGTCTACCCATTAGGCCACGGACGCTCCAAAATTTTTAACCCCCGACAAATAAGAGGGGTGTCATAAGTTTTCATTATTTTGGTTTAGTTTTAATGAGAATCATTTTAGGAACATAAATATATCAATTTGCGGAGAAGTTGATTTATAGGCAGATGGTGTACCTATTTAAAATGACTTTGTTCCGTCATCTGCTTACGAATCAATTTCTTTTATGGTATATTTAATTTCTTCAGGTGCTTTCACTGCAGTCGCGGCTGGGATAGGCATAACGGCGGGGGCTCACAGGCTCTGGTCTCATCGAGCGTACAAGGCCAAACCGCCGCTGCAGATCCTACTGATGATAATGCAGAGCATGGCCTTCCAATACTCGGCTGTTACTTGGGCGAAGGATCACAGAACGCATCATAGGTAAATTCTGGTAGAGTATACTTTAGAGCCAGCGCTTACTCGAGACACAATTCATTCTTAAGACGGACTCCTGCTATACACAATACATGAAGATGTGATACTACAAATGTTTTGTGTTGCAGTATATTTTAAGCAGTGCCGAGTTAAGGTATATTTTTTTTTAGAGTAGGTACACTTTATTTCAGTCTGTCTGTATTGACGCCTCTATGGACGCTGCCGCCCCCTCAGAACGCTGCCGCAGCTAAGCCATGGCCTATAACGGCCTTTTCATAAATTCGGGACTGGTTTTAAAACTGTCGTCTCAAATGAGTGCTTGTTCATCATTATGAACAAGCGCTAATTACAACGCAACTAATTTGGTCGCCACAAACGAAAAACAGTTAATTCTGAAATACGGAGCTTGAAATTTGAAAAAGACAATCCCTAACTCAAAAATTTCGACAAAGAACTCCCAAAGATGAAAGATCTCAATCTCCCAAACATCCTGAAGTCTCAATCGCAATATTTTTCAGATACAGCGACACAGACGCGGACCCGCACAACGCGACGAGGGGATTCTTCTACTCGCACATCGGTTGGCTGCTGGTAAAGAGTCACCCAGAGTTCAGAAAACGCAGGAGATTGATGGACCTGTCGGATCTATACAACAATCGGATCCTGATGCTCCAGCATAAGTAAGAGGATAAAGATACTTTTGATGGAGAGGGTTGATTTCCCAGTCGAAAAAACATTAATGTCCGGTTAGGTCGATGCAGGATGGTCACTGACCGGTAGCCAGGATCGTCTTCACTCCACGGCCAACTGGTGTGGAAGACACTATATTACCAGTCGGTAATAATATGTATTATTAGTGGCAACTTTTATAGGGTTACTTTTTGTGCTGAAGGCAGGTCATGGTAGTTCTGATGTCACTGCGACCCTTGAGGATCTAGTGTGACTCCTTCGCATTAGAGTACCGTCCCCAAACCAATGCTGCTCATAAATTGAACGATATGGTTGGGGTTGGTGCCACGAATTTCCTGTGGATGAGTATTCGTAGCGTCGAAGGTGCCTGTTTCTGCTCTGTAGTAGAACAGGACAGTCAAGGAGAAGGTATATAGGTGTGTCGTCCTCCTCCTCGCAGAATCTGCAAGTCATTAAGCTGCTAACACCTATTTTGTTAAGGTGCTTATTGAGCTTGCAGTGCCCAGTTAGGCTTCTGGTAAGGATTTTTAATTGATTCCTGCCCATGGTGAGCACTAATTCTGACAGTTTCATGTTAAAGCCAGGAATCAGTACCTTGGAGTGTTCAAGGCCAGGGGTCTCAACTCATTGCTTTCTGCTTAGTTTGCGACCCCATTCCTCAAGCACATGCTTCGTACCGTCGTAGTACAGGGAAATATTCCGCAGACCGGTTCTGGGCCATATAAGAGACTCTTGGCCCCAAGTCTAGCCAGTTCGTCAGCGGTTTCGTTGCCAGGGACGTTACTGTGACCCGGGATACTAGGCGGATTTTGATGTTCCTTCCTAGCATGTTTAACGTCTCAATGCATTCCGGGACCAATTTGGGCGAAAGTTCTACAGCAGTTAGTGCTTGACTTTCAGAGAAGATAAAAATATTTTTATAAACTAGGGCCATCTCTAGGCTTTCTAGTGAGCAACCGATGATTGCAAAGACCTCAGCCTGACACGGTCGCATACTCCCACAAACTGGCATATTTGCCTTTTGGTGGCCTGCCTCCGTAGAATCCAGCTCCCTTACGGTTGTCTTTCCTTGATCCATACGTGAATCAAACTATGCACCTTGATCATGGCATCTGATGGCATGGCCATGATAGGTGATTCACGAAGAGACTGCTCCAGCTGTCTAAATGGGGTGGAAGCCCAATTTGTCCTTCCCGCCGTCCTGTTCCTGAGAGCCGCCTTTCTGCCCTCCATCTGAATTCTGAACAAGCTGAGGAAGCGGAGTTATGTTGATCAGGGCCTCGAGGTAAGCGGCGGTTGTTGACGAAAGCGCGCCCGTGATTATTAGGCATGCCAGTCTCTGAACACTGTTCAGTCTTTTACTACAGTTTACTTGTTCAGCCTTTTTATGCCACATTGCGCAGCCATAATATGTGGTTATCGGTCTCACTGCGGCTGTAAATAGCCTAAGCAATACCTTCGGCCTAATACCCCATTCAGAGCTGGCAAGCTTAAAACAGGAACCCAGAGCACATCTAGCCTTTTTCGTAATATACTCGATGTGCTTATTCCAAGTGAGTATTTCATCTAAGATTACTCCTAGATATTTGACTCCAAACGCAAACTTAATAGTTTTCCCGAAGAGTGTAGGGTGTTCTAGTCCCTCCAACTTCCTCTTTTGGTGAAAGGTATCAAGACCGTCTTATCAGCGTTAATGTTACCTTGACCCTTCAGCACTAATCCCCGACGGCTCTTAGTGCTGACTGCGTTAACCCCGTTGCGTAAATCCCGCTGGGGTCGCTACCCCTGATGCGCATTTACCCACCACAGAATCGCCAGGTCGTCAGCGTACCCTTGAGCGTAATATCTTCTAAGGTTCAGTTCCCTCAGTAAGTCGTCCACTACCAGGGTCCATTCCAGAGGTAACAGCACATCTCCTTGAGGGCAACCTTGCGTCAACCTGCTTATGAGTGTCAGGTCCATGATAGTCGATGAGGCTATCCTATTGTCGAGCGTGACTTTGATCCACTCTACAGTAGTTGGATCCATGTTCCTTGAAACCAGGCTATTTGTGATAGGGCTAGTTGAAGTGTTGTCGAATGCGCCTTCAATGTCTAGGAAGACACATAGCACAATCTCTTTATATTCACTACTATTATAGGGTACAAGTTTTTCATATTTTCAGGTACACTACTCTCTTCTGTTTCACCTTCTGCTGTCTCCTGCCAACGGTTATTCCCGTATACTTGTGGGGAGAATCGCTAAGTGTGGCCTGGCATGTGTCCATGCTCCGTTACGCCTACACCCTGCACGCCACCTTCCTCATCAACAGCTTCGCGCATATGTTTGGCAGTGGGCCCTACGACAAGTCCATCAAGCCGACCCAAAACGCCTTCGTGTCTCTGATGATTTTCGGAGAAGGATTCCATAACTATCACCACGTTTTCCCATGGGACTACAGAGCTGCGGAGCTGGGCAACAACTGGCTGAACCTCAGCACGCTGTTCATAGACTTCTTCGCGTGGGTGGGCTGGGCGTACGACCTCAAGACGGTGTCCGATGACGTCATCAGCGCGCGGGCCGACCGCACCGGGGACGGGACCAACAGTTGGGGATTTAAGACTAAAAGAGTTTGAGTTTTGACTAAATAGTCGATTCACTTAAGAATAAAAATTGCAATCTGAATTTTATTACACGATGTCACAATAATTATTACTGAGTATGGTGCTCGTTAATTTGAACAGTAATTAACATTATTATAAATTGTTATAAGATTTCTGAATTATTCATATTATTTGCAAAATAACAATGTAATTTTTATTTTTTGGCTAGCTTTGCTCTTCGATTTTACTTACGCATTTCATTTCCCCAGTATTTTGTTGGGTGACGATTATTTAAGAGGTTTCGACATAACGCTCGAAGGACCATAACTTAGAAAGTCTACTAATATGACTTAGTAGACTTTCTAAGTTATATTCATATAAAATTATTTATTGTGATAATAAAGAATATTATTTTGGTAAGTTTTATTGTTTTATTTTTAAGGTCCTGCTCCGACTCCGAGGTCGTGGGTTCGATTCCTGCGTAGGAAACATGTTATTAATTCCAAATTAGGTTAGGACTATGCAGGCTGATCACCTGATTGTCTGACAAGTAAGATGATCCATGCGTCGGATGGGCATGTAAAACGTCGGTGCTGCGCTTGATCTCTCGCCAGTCGTGTCGGTTTTCCCGTCTTCCATTCCATTGGGTTATGAGAGTAAAAGGAATAGAGAGTGCTCTTGTGTACTGCGCACACACTTGGGCACTATAAAAATACTCCTGCGTAACTGGCCTGGTTTCAATGAAACCGGCCACTGTCATCGAAACCGGTGTGGGAGTTATTATTTATTATTAAGGCCATGAGTCACGACATTGATAGATACATAATATTCAGTCAAACAATCAAGAGCAAGCCCTACTTCGTTCAGGGTTTACCTTCGTTGAGGGTCGAGCGCTTGGAGTCCCGCTACAAAGTGAATTTTAGCTCCTTTGTGGTGAGAGTCCCGACGCACCATCTACCGACCTTCGAGAAGGAGGAGTTCTGGCCGATTGGAGTCGTCTACAGGAGGTTCCGAGGACACTTCCGAACACGTCGCGCCCCACGTCGCAGACAATACGTGTTTAGTGTTTCAGTGTTAGTGTTAGTTTTTAGTATAATTGTATGTATGTTAGTCTATAAGGTATTTATAATATGGGCCAAGATGCTTGAGTTAAATAAATAAATAAAAAAATAACAATAGGATCTTATTCGAATGAAAAAATTAAAACCCCAAGATTAAAAACGCACACGCTACAAGCAATTTTTTCTTATACAAATGGTCTGAAATTATGTAGGAACTAAATCACTTAATATTAAAATATTTTTATACAATATAACCATGTGCTATTATTATACATAAAGATATTTGAAGACGTGAGTGAGATGAACACGATAACTAACAGTAAAATAATTGCCGCTTTTTTGCACAAATGGAGGCTTTAAAGCCGGAAAATGATTTGAAATAAAAAAAATGTGCATTATATTATGTGTAGCCAGATGTATTATCCAGATGATGAAGTAGATAAATTACAAGGTTTGTTCCTACGGTTTGTTCATATTATAAGGGAAAAAATGAGTATGTTACAAAATGTTACTTATCGTATTCTTCCACTCACGTCTTCATTTGTTTTAGGTTGTTTTTAATGTGGTTTTTATTAAATAATTAATTAGTTGCCTCTTGCTGCTCCTGCTATAAAACACACATCAAAATAATTAAACCTTATTGTTTCTATTTTGGCACCTAAGGTGGAAACTGTTAAATAAGCGGGTAAAATAGATCAGGATTTAAAGAAGCAGTGACGCGAATGTTACAAAACTAGCGATTTAAAAGTCTATTTAAGTAGACAAAATCAATACAAAACTAGTAAACGAACACCCAATGGCACCATGCGTCAAAACGGAAGAAGTCCAAGAGCTGCAAGACCCTTTCGAGAAGCTGGTAGCCCCTCAAGCTGCTCCCAGGAAGCATGAAATAGTGTACAGAGCTGTTATCGGTCTGGCTTATGTCCATTTGGCTGCTATATATGGATTGTATCTAGCGGTCACTGCTGCTAGATGGTACACGATATTATTCAGTAAGTACTACCACATATTACTAAGTATACTACACTCATTTATTATTATAGAAGTCCCAAGTTAGGAACAAATGCGTGAGTTCATATTTTTTCGATTAACATGGACCCAATTATCAAACTTCAAATCTTAGATCTATTGTAAAGGCTGTCCCGCTCCCGTAAGTACGCGAGCCTTCGGGAAGGTCAGAGGTAGCATGGCGCCCCAGATCTTTTCTTTCTTTCTGATCCCTTTCTCAATTTAGGAATGCTTTCTTTAAAGCCCTCAGGTTTTAGTGCAACTTTACGCCAACTTTACACGCCACTCTGTTTTTAGGGTTCCGTAGCCAAAGGGTGAAAACGGGACCCTATTCATGAGACTTCGATGTCTATCTGTCCGTCTGTCTGTCTCCAGGCTGTCTCAAGAACCGCTATAGCTAGAGTTCTGAAATTTTCAAAGATTGTGTACATCTGTTGCCGCTATAACAACAAATACTAAAAACAAAATTAAATTAATAGATATTTAAAGGGGGCTCCCATACAACAAACGTGATTATCAATAATGGCAACAAGTAGGCACTTGATATTTTCACAAAGGCCTTAATTATATATCTACTTTAATATTTGAGAATAATATTAAAATAAAATAAAAAATTAAGGGGGGCTCACATACAAAAACACAATTTTTGGTCTATGTTTGCTCTATAACGGTACGGAACCCTTCGTGCGCGAGTTCGACTCGCACTTGACCGATTTTTTTTATGAGTTACAGTTGGTTTTTCGGTTAGCGTCACAAAGAAACTTTTTGTTCAGGTGCCATCACAGCAGTCGCAGCGGGGATAGGCATAACGGCTGGGGCTCACAGGCTCTGGTCACATCGGGCGTACAAAGCCAAACTGCCGCTGCAGATCATTTTAATGGTGATGAATAGTCTGGCCTTCCAGCATTCGGCTATAGCCTGGATACGTGATCACAGAATGCATCACAGGTATACTTTAATTTCCGGTTTTATTTGAAAGCTACAAAAATTTTCTGATATAAATATGAGTGGACATTATTGGTTTATTTTATTTATTTATTTAACTCTTTATTGTACACAAGAAACACAATATAAAGATACAATTAACACGGAAAGACGACACAAAGGGACTGCTTATTTCTAAAGAAATCTCTTACAGCAGCCCTACGAAGAGATACAGTGTAAAAGACAGCGGATAGGACGTGCACAATCAATAGTTGTTAACTAATTAAACTATATTAACTATATTATACAACAATACCGAAACTAATAATAATTTATACTAAGACTTATAATATAAAACATATTATATATAAAATCAATAAATAATAATATGAATATAATAAATAAATACTATACGTATACATAATAATACAAATTACGGTGATTGAGAATTAAGATAATGCTCTTTCAATCGTCTTTTAAACACAGCGATAGTTGGACTGTCACGAACAGTGTGCGGAAGAGAGTTCCATAATCTGACTGCGTGCACGGTAAAGGAATAGGAGTAGAAATTGCTACGATGGGATGGGAGGGAAAGGTTAGCTCTGACACTGGATCTGCACGGGATTTCAGGAGGGTGGGAAAAATTAAACCTATCGAGCAGATAGGATGGAGAGAGAGGATTATACAATATATTATATAGTAAACAAAGGATGTGGGAGTTGCGACGGAGACGGATAGGAAGCCACTTGAGCCTCGATCTGAAGGCTGATACGTGGTCATATTTTTTAAGTCCAAACACAAAACGGATACAGAGATTCTGTAAACGTTCTAGTTTTGTTAACAGCTCCTCAGTGAGGTCCAAGTAGCAGGAGTCGGCGTAGTCTAGGATAGGAAGGATAAGGGTCTGGACGAGGAGAATTTTAGTTTTCATAGGCAAAAAATTTTGGAGGCACTTGAGCTTATGCAGCGAGTAGTACACCTTTTTACTGACTTCACTAACCTGTGTAGTCCAAGAAAGATTATTATCTAAAATTAGGCCTAGATTTTTGGCAGTGTCAGTAAAAGGAATAATAGTGCCATCATATACGATACTGGGTGCATCACGTACTCGCTGAGTCATGTACTTACTACCTATGATCATGGCCTGTGACTTACCTGGGTTAACCATCAGACCAAATGATTTAGCCCATTCAGCAATTCTTTGGAGATCAGCATTAATTTCTGCAATTGCAGAAATAATATCCTCAATGAGCGAATGACGGTAAATTTGCAAGTCGTCTGCGTAGAGATGGAAATTGGATGCAATTAATTTGGAAACAGTATTTATAAAAATAGAAAATAAAAGGGGAGAAAGAACGCCACCCTGGGGAACACCCGCCTCGACGTCACACCAATCCGAGAAAGCCTCGTCAGAGCGGACCCGCTGCGAACGTCCCCGAAGATATGAGTCAAACCAGTCTACCACAGAGGAGGAGATATTAAGGGAACGGAGGACAGAGAGGAGTAGGTATGTCAAAATCAACCGAGTTAAAAGCGCTGCTAAAATCTAGTAAGACTAAAATGGAAATACATTTGTTTTCCATTGCTAGACGTATATCATCAGTGACCTTTAGCAGCGCTGTAACGGTACTGTGACCAGGACGGAAGCCGGATTGGAAGGGAGATAATAGATTATTTAAGGTGAGGAATTGGGAAATCTGCTTATGGACAATGTGTTCAAGGACCTTGGATAGATAGGGTAATATGGAAATTGGTCGGAATTGCGATAAAGAAGTAGGATTAGAGGTTTTAGGGAGTGGGATGACATTAGCACGTTTCCATGCCGACGGGAAAGAACTCGTTATCAATGAGTGATTAAGAATATGTGTAAGGATTGGCAGGAGTTCTGGAAGGATAAGGGATATCATGCGAGGACTCAAATTATCACTTCCCTCAGCTGTAGAGGTGATAGCTCTGGCATGCTTTAAGACTTCGTCCTCAGTGACAGGTTTGAACAGGAGAGGAGAACAGGAAGGGCGAGGAAGGGAATCGAGATGGGAAATTGTGTGTGCTTTTATAGTCTGGTCGACGAGAACTGGTGAAGTAGAGAAATGAACATTGAGATCATTTAAGCTAAAAGAATTATTGTCGAAGTGACTAACAGTCTTACCAATGCCGAGGGTTGATAAAAAATTCCATAGCTGTGAGGGGTTGCTTTGATCTATTGAGGAATGTATGTGGCGTCGTTTGGCATCCCTACACAGACGACTGCTGGTTTATTTTTTTCTGGTTCTTAAAAAATTATTAACTTGTATGGAATCAAATAAAGCTTTATTATTATTATTATTATTATTATTATTATTATTATTATTATTATTATTATTATTGGTTTTTAATTGTGAGAGGAGAGTAATTTGGCAAAGAAGGTCCTTCTTCATAATGTTAATTTTAGAAAAATTCCTAAACATACTGAAGGTCATATGAAACAGCATGCGGTGTGATGCCGTAGTCTGTTTTACATGGCCTCCAGTATGTTTAGGAATCCTAAAATTTGTGATAAACTTATTTTCATTTGAAGGCTTTATAACGCTTTTAGTTTTACTTCAGATACTGCGACACAGACGCGGACCCGCACAACGCGACAAGAGGTTTCTTCTTCGCACAAATCGGCTGGTTGCTCGTTAAGAAACACCCCGAAGTGCTGAGGCGGGGGAAATACATTGATATGTCTGACATCTATGCCAATCCCGTGCTACGGTTTCAGAAGAAGTGAGTAATTCTGTTCCTCGTTGTGTTGGTTGGCCCAAAAACTTCTAATATACTGATATACAATAGTACTGATCGCCAGAAAAAACGTGTATTTTTTTTAAGCAGGTTCTAATCGGCATTGCTTGCCATCTCGTTATAATTCCATGTAAGATTTTCTTCTCGCTCCAACTCTTTTTTCTTCAGTAATTCTTGGTTTATTATGGTACATATAACATACTACATACTACACAGTGTTACATGATTGGCAAATAAGGTATGTTCTCTTTCAGGTACTTAATTCCCTTCAACTGGACGATCTGCATAATACTTCCTACACTTATTCCCATGTACTTCTGGGGAGAGTCGCTTAGCGTCGCCTGGCACATGGTAATGTTGCGCTACGTGTACAGCATACACGTCGTGTTCTTGGTGAACAGTTTTGCGCATATGTGGGGAAGTAAACCCTACGATAAATCCATCGGGCCGACTCAGAATTCGTTGTTGTCTTTCTTCGTGTATGGCGAGGGCTTCCACAACTACCACCACGTGTTCCCGTGGGACTACCGCACGGCGGAGCTGGGCAACAACTGGCTGAACCTCAGCACGCTGTTCATAGACTTCTTCGCGTGGGTGGGCTGGGCGTACGACCTCAAGACGGTGCCCGATGACGTCATCAGCGCACGGGCCAACCGCACCGGGGACGGGACCAACAAGTGGGGTTGGTTGAACACAAAAAATAGTTAATACTTTTAAAACTAGAACCTATTTAACCTTTGACTAAATTTGCCACTTATATATAAGTAAACTATTTTGTTAATGGATTCCTGCATCTTATTATTATTTCATTATGATTTTTAACAAAATTTGAAAACGACTTCCAATGTACCTAAAAACAATAATTATATTAATAAACTAAAAAGTATAAAATAATTCTTACTCTTTAATAGTGCGTTTTTCATAATTTGCCCAAACCTCAACTATTTCTGTACACAATATTCATTATTTTGAAGTTGGTACCAGCTAACTTAATAATCATGAGTTCTGGTAAAATGGGACTGGTACCGACTTCAATATAATGAAATTATGTACAGTTATATGTAGTTGGCTATGGCAGAGCAATTTTTTTTCGGACCAGAATGCCTGATGTTGTTTGCTTGATCGCAATTGGAATACAAAATGGTTTGACATCGTAAGGACATTATTTGATGGAAACTTTCTGACGTGGGAGAGCCATGCTTCGGCACGAATGGGCCGGCTCGACCGGAGAAATACCACGGGCTCACAGAAAACCGGCGTGAAACTGCGCTTGCGCTGTGTTTCGCCGAGTAAGTGAGTTTACCGGAGGCACAATTCCCTACCCTTTTCCCTTCCCTAGAGAAAGAAATAGGGGTGTTCTACCTCTACCCTCACCTATTCCCTTCCCTACCCTCCCCTATTCCCTTCCCTACCTATTATCCTTTTCCCTCTTAAAAGGCCGGCAACGCACCTGCAGCTCTTCTGATGCTGTCCATGGGCGACGGAAGTTGCTTTCCATCAGGTGACCCTTTTGCTCGTTTGCCTCTTATTTCATAAAAAAAAAACTGCGCAGTTTGGTCGTCTCTAGAGGATATTTGCTCTCCTGGAGCTGAAGGTTACATCGCCTTAAGGGGCCGGGTACCCTCAAAATTCTCATACAAACGGAATACCAAAATCATTTTCTCATACGAAAATATTTAACATGTTTGAGTTATTTTTCAGCTTAAAGTAGTAATTACCTAGGTTCCTGAACAAAAATTAACTTCAAAATATTTAAACACTAAAAAAAATTTTTTGTGTATAAATTTTTTTTACTCAATTTACTACTAAATATTTAAACACTAAAAAATAGAGTAAAACACTAAAAAATATATAAATAAATACTAAATTTACTACAAAAAATTTAAATACTAAAAAATATTTTTTAGAGTTTACCTAGGTAATTACTATTTTAAGCTGAAAAATAACTCAAACATGTTAAATATTTTCGTATGACAAAATTATTTTGGTATTACGTATGTATGAGAATTTCGAGGGTAACCCGGGCTCTTAATATTAGACTGATTTGACCACATTATTTGCAGGTTTTGTACTGGTGTACATGCCATGTACCATGTACTACATGGTTAAATCTGAATCTTGAATAGGTAACGATGAAAAGATTTGAGAAATTTTCCATTAAGTTAGTCGATAGAAGAATATTACTTCAAATTGCCTCATACGGCTAACCGTAGCAAGACACAAAAAATATATTTTTAGGTAAAATACTCTGTGCCAAATATCGATTAGGATTAATTAATAGTAGGTCCGTCAACTGCCTAGGAATCAATTTCCTCGATGGTGCATACCCTGAGGGCCTGATATATATGCTTACATAAATATACGAAATAATTGCTAAAATCAGCCTGAGGCCTCGAAACTCCCAAAAGAAAAACACATTTGTTTACTGTGCAAGTGCAGATGTAGTCTAATTCGTAGACCTATTAAAAATCGGCTAAGCACGAGTCGGGCTCACGCACATAGGGTTCCGTACCGTTCGCGTTTCAGAGCAAAAATAGGCCACAAATTGAGATTTTTGCCCTCTTAAATTTTTATTTTATTATTAACTAGCTGTTGTCCGCGACTCGTCCGCGTGGACTTCACTTTACAAGTTACAGCGCGCGGTGGTCCACATTTCCATGGAAATGCCGGGCTTTACTATAATATAATGTGTACAAAATTTCTTTACAATCGGTTCAGTACTTTCGGCGGGAAAGAAAGACAGACAGACGGACAGATATCGAAGTCTTAGTAATAGGGTCCCGTTTTTACCCTTTGAGTGCGGAACCCTAAAAATGCCACAACTGTAAAATGGTGTAAGTTATAACGCATGATTACGTCCGCAATGTCAAACGCATACAAAATAAGGATGGAACGCGACGGAATAGACAGAATAGTGTGTCGACTGCCCCTAAGTATACTGAGTCAACTAACAAATTGCAAACATTACAGGAGAGCGTCAGAAAGAACGAAACGTTATATTTTTAATGTCATGAAAATTAGGAAAAAATAAATGGTCATAGATAATTACCTATAAAATGGTCCTTCAACACAGCAAAATAAAATATGTATTATTTCATTATTTACAGAGATATTGTAGTTAAACTAGTATACGTCGATTATCTGTAAGTTGAAATTGGATCAACTACCACTTATATTTTTATAAGTCGTATCATTGAATTTACGTATTTTGACAGTTCTAAATCTAAAATGTGGTAAAACTTTTTTTAATTTAGAGTTTTCTATCGTAAGGTATCACCATTTTGCTCTCATAGTTCGTTTTTGTATAAATCTTGGCAGTTGACTCACTATACATGGATATAAGAAGCGCCCTATTTTTGTTGGTGAGTCAAGTGTGACAATGTAAGTTAAATAATTAAAAAAATATTTTATTTCTTATATTTTGAATTAAAATAATCAACTACATATTATAGATTAAAATGTATTTGTTATTGAGAGTTCTTTATTTTCATAAAATTAACTAAGTTAAGCCTTTGTAGCTAAGACTTAGGTTTCAAGTAACAAAACAGAAAATATTTTATTGTCTATTGCACATTTCTTGCAAAGTATAAAAAAATGTATTAATTACTAAATAGCAATCATTTTAGAACAGTCTCAGTCTTGAAAATTTACTTAAGCATGTCTAATTTTTACTTATTCTTGGCATGGGCACATTGAAACCGAACCAAAAGGGGAAAAAATTATGTTTATGGTCTCCCAAGACTCCCTTAAATATTTAGTTTAGGTATTTTGTTTTTAATATTTGTTGTTGTAGCAGCAAGTGGCAAAAGAAAAACATAATTTGTGAAAATTTCAACTGTCTAGCTACAGTGATTCTGGAGGTACAGCTTGCTGACAGACAAATGGTCAGACAGACAAATACTGAAGTTTCTGTGATAGGGTTTCGTTTTACCATTTGGGTATGGATCCTTTAGTAGAGGAGCCCAAGAGGAGATTTTGAGCCATGCTTGAGAAGTCAGAAGCTTGTATAAGGTTCCCAAATATTATCATGGTACAAAAATCTGGTACCCTAGTTGGAGGATTGAAAAGTTTTTTTTTAAGTATTGAAATGTCATGAAACTGTAAGATTAAAATAAAGAATGTTAAGTATACTCTAAACAAGCTGCTCATTAAGATTCAAAGGTAAAGTAAGCCTGCAGGGACATTTTAAAATTTCAAAACACAAAACTATTTTTTTTAAGAAAATAAGCTCTAAAGATGGTTTATGTCGCACTTAATTAAATGATGTAGTCCTTTTCAACTAAAATCTTATAATGAATTACGTATAAAAATATTTTTTTTCAATATTGTCATAACTTGAAATCGGCTGTAGCCTCTGAACTCAACGCTAGAATAAAAACGCTCACATTATTTTTTTATCCGTTATACCTAATCTACAGAACCTACGAGGCCTACAAAGCAGCTGACTAACTTCATAAATAGCACTTTGGGCTTCCTAACTACCTTAAATAAGTGGTAATTTGGTCTTTTCACTCCGCGGTGACCAAATGCATACTGAGTCAACTTTCAATTTCAACCAAAAAGCCCGCGATCGCGTCCCGCGTATATTACTGGTAGAATACAACTTGACTCAGTGTTCCATGTGCAAAAATAAGGAAGTCATGCACTAGACTCTGTATACGTCATTTTATTTCCGGTATTAATAAAGATACAAACTTTTTTTTAAAGCCAGCAGGTAGAATATGATCTAATTACTGTAAATATACCAAAAAGTGTAATTTGGAAAATTTGTTAGTTGACTCAGTATACTTAGGGGCAGTCGGTGTCATCGGTAATTTAAAATACATTGTGGACGTTGTACGGGCAAGCGCGTACACAGAATTGTATCATCAGCATTTGACACGATTTAAGTAATTGTTAGCAATAACTTCAGTTCGCATTCGGTCATCAATCATTCCGCGCGTACTCATATCATTCTATCGGTCGATCAATAAACGACTTTTGTATCAAAAACGGGCTTTCTCTCGCTCTCTATCAAATCAATATCAAACTATCATAAAAAGATTGTGCGCACCGTACAGACGTAATCATGCGGAATTTACGCAGCATAACTTCGGCCTAGTGCAGGGGTTCCCAAACTGTGCGCCGCGGCGCCCTGGTGCGCCGCGTAAAGGCAAGAGGGGCGCCGTGAGTCGATCCTCCATCACTATCCATAACTCAATTATAAAATAAAATTATAATATTATGAATTATACAAACCATGCAGAAAAATAATATTTGTTTATTATTATTTACTTGCTTAACCTACCTATAATCATTAAATGTGTTTATTTATGTATCTTTTTGTAATACCTAGGTAAAGTAGGGCGCCGTGACAAAATGATGACTTGTAAGTGCGCCGCAGGCTGAAAAAGATTGGGAACCTCTGGCCTAGTGTGTTTAGACATTTATCTTCTTAATCTTCGTCGCGTCCGCATCTCAAGGTCACGCTATCGCGCCGCCGATAAATTATTGGCATAAAATAATAATGGTACTTATAGCATTCTTATTTTATGCCAATTCTTCAACATACATGTTGAAGAATTCCGCGAAGGAATAAAGAAAATATAATATGTTAAAGAGGGCCCCCTGGTCCTCTTTATGCCACAGTAGTAGTGACGTCACATTCTTATTCTACAATATTGAAATAAACATCTCTTACACTTCGACCATGCTTGGTCGCCGATGGTACTGTTAACCCATCAAGCCCAAATCAAGCCCCATAAGGACACCGGTGATCGCGACAACAATATAATACAATAGCATTTCCAAGAATCCCCGATCGAAGGATCAAAACAAAAAAATCGAGGGTGCTACTCTAATATTATCCTTAACTAGACGTTCTGCGCTGCTTCGCCCGCATAAATTAGGAATTTTACGGAAACCGTACATTTTCCGCAAAAATAGCCTATGTCCCTTCACTTGGTTTACTCTACATCTGTGCCAAATAACTTAGAAATTCATCCAGTAGTTCGCGAGATAAGCGGCTTCAAATAATTTTCCCGGTTTTTTCACATTTTCCTCTGTTTCTTCGCTTATATTGGTCTTACAGTGGTAATTTATAGCTTATAGCAACAGACAGACAGACGGACAGACGGGCAGACATCGAAGTCTTAGTAATAGGGTCCCGTTTTCACCCTTTGGGTACGGATTTACCCTAAGGTAGCAAAATATGCAGTTTTCAAAAGTTCGTCTTAGCAACACTGAACACAATATGACATTTTTTCTCTTATTAATTATTAAAATGCAATACAAATCATAACAAAAACCCATTTTAGTAACGCGGTCAGTACTCGGTCACGGTGCCATCGAAATTCTCATACATACGTAATACCAAAATCATTTTCTCATACGAAAATATTTAACATGTTTGAGTTATTTTTCAGCTTAAAGTAAATTTTTGTGCAGGAACCTAGGTAATTACTATTTAAAGCTGAAAAATAACTCAAACATGTTAAATATTTTCGTATGAGAAAATGATTTTGGTATTACGTATGTATGAGAATTTCGATGGCATCCGGCCTCTTAAGGCCCCAGCGTAAATAAGCTCATCTGTAACATACAGGCAGCTCTAGATTTGTGTATAGGCATTAGGCAGGCCTATGCGCGGCAGCTAGGCCTGGAGATACTGACACAAAATTCTTGGTCATTTGTACCAGGCTGGCGGTTCTACAGGGGTATAATTACGTACAGGCAAAAAGGAAAATGATGGTCATAGCGCTCGCACTGGCAGCCCAAACGCGTGGGCGTTAATTGAACGTGTCGGATAAATAACTAGTGTCGAACGATTTGTTCCACAAAAATGCTTGTATTTTCAGATAGCCGAAAAAAAAGAAGTGGGCGAAAGCGTAATGCCATACTTGTCGGGTGCGGCTTACAGCCCGCCATACCGACGCGAATACGTTAATTTAAATAAAAAAATTGAACCATTTGTACCAGGCTAATTTTTGCATAGCTAATCATCGTCGAGTAGCCATTCACGAAAATCACCTTGCCATACTTTTCCGACAGCTCCCAATGGCCGCCATACCACTGCAAAGGTGTAATTTTTTCTTTTTCACCAAACGATTTGTACCAGTATGGCATTTAAATTTTTGGAAAGTATGTGACAAAATATGACCGTTATTATTTTTCCCATACTTCTAGTAGGGGGAAAAAGTGCTGCCATACTTGAAATACTTATTTATTTGACACGTTTTAAAAATACGACTATAAAATACGTAAAATCATTTTTTACATCATGGCATCATTGTATTCTCGTCATTTGGCAATTGTACCAAAAAAAATTATTAGAGATTGGGGCGGGATGACTATCGGACTTGAGCAAAAAAGTGATAAAAATTGGACGATTTGTACCAGTATGGCATTTGGATTTTTGGAAATTATACGATACAATGTGACCATTATTATATTTGCCATATTTGTAGTAGAGGGAAAAAGTGGCGCCATACTTGAAAAACCGTTTGAAATTACGAATAAAATCTTAGGATTTTGAAATAATATTGTTCATATTCGCCACGGATTTTAAAAAAATACGAATGTAACCTTGTCTAATCCCGAGTGAAGCATAGTAATGGCTGCCCGTGTAGGATGTGTGCGTGTCATTGGCGCCGTCACTCTATGTACAATGACAGCGGGTTGTAGTACCTAGTTGCGTGTGTGAGTGTCGGTCACATGTACAATAAACGAAATTGTGACGAAATTGTCGTACCTTGCACGCTTCACCTCTTTATAGTGTATTGCTCTATCCGTATTTTTTTAAATCCGTGATATTCGCTACCTCCCACAGGTATGGCATTATCAGACTCCTATTTAGGATCATACAAGGAACTGTTAAAAAAAGTTTCAGGGTGGTACAAATCGTTTGGCGAAAAAAAAATTACACCTTTGCAGTGGTATGGCGGCCATTGGGCGCTGTCGGAAATGTATGGCAAGGTGATTTTCGTGAATGGCTACTCGACGGTTATTAGCTATGCAAAAATTAGCCTGGTACAAATGGTTCAATTTTTTTATTAAAATTAACGTATTCGCGTCGGTATGGTGGGCTGTAAGCCGCACCCGACAAGTATGGCATTACGCTTTCGCCTACTTATTTCTTTTCGACTATCTGAAAATACAAGCATTTTTGTGGAACAAATCGTTCGACACTCGTTATTTATCCGACACGTTCGATTAACGCCCACGCGTTTGGGCTGCCAGTGCGAGCGCTATGACCATCATTTTCCTTTTTGCCTTTACGTAATTATACCCCTATAGAACCGCCAGCTTGGCGCTTGGTACAATTGACCAAGAATTTTGTGTCAGTATCTCCACTCTCCAGGCCTAAGCGTCCTATGGCGTCCTAGGATGGCGGCAGAGTTCGTACATAGAGGCGGCAAAATTAAAGTGGCCTATACTCATAAAAACAACTCACAGCACAGGCAAAGGGAGCTTTTTTATTAGTATTTACTTAGTGGTGATTATATCGAAATATTAGAAGGACCTTAACATAACATAATATAACGCCATATAGCTCGTCGTCACTTTCAGTCGTAGCGCGGTTTTGGTCACTAAACGTATTATAGTGATATTTAATATTTTTCTGATATTAACGTAACCAAACTGACACAGTAAGTATTACACAGTACAGAATATGTGTAGGTTTAAGTAGGAATTAGGATGCATAAAAATCTTAACTTTATTATAGGTTATCAAGGTATAAATCTATACGTATACTAGACGTTCCACGCGGCTTCGCCCGCGTAAATTAGGAATTTCACAGACAAATTAGCCCACAAAAAATAGCCTATAATCCTTCACGTGGTCTACTTTTTATCTGTGCCAAATAACATAAAAATTGATTCAGTAGTTCGTGAGATAAGCCCTTTCAAATAATTTTCCTCGTTTTTTCCCATATTTCCTTTGTTTCTTCGCTCCTATATTAGTTTTGGCGTAATAAAATATAGCCTAAATGACCTATCTAACACAGATTTTTTTAATCAGACCAGTAGTTCCTGAGATTAGCGCGTTCAAACAAACAAACTCTTCCGCTTTATAATATTAATTAAGTACTTAGAATTTAGATGTTCCGCGCGGCTCCGTTCGCGTAAAGCGTCTCCCAGACAGACGCGGCCTGCGGTGGCGGTGGCGGTGGCGTTCAGTCGGATGGCTTGGCCGCGTGTGTCTGTGTCGTTCCTAGAACTCTCTAGTCATCCATTTGACCACCACCGCCACCGCCACCGCAGACCGCGTCTGTCTGGGAGACACTTTAAGAGTTCGGGTTACGCGCTCGATAAAATCAAATTCGATGCCGCGCCAGTACAAGTTTTATATGTTGCTGTCTCGCTATTGCGAGGTACCCCGTGCCCCGCGCGCCCCAGACGCCCTCCACGGCAGCGTATTATATGTGTGCGTGCGTCGTCATTCATTATTTTACTCTGATCAAGTTATTCAAGCCGTGCGCTTGTTGCGAACTTGGGAAATATTATATTTTACTGTTTCATGAATCATTAACAATATTGTTTTTGTGGTTCTTTTATATATTGGAATAGTAGGAATACGGGCGCGGGCGTAGTGTCGTCGATATTGTCACTGAACTGAACAGAATACAGATTCTACATAATATATTAAAATACTATACTTACTATAATATCTACATTGGACTCTTCACAAATCACACCACGTCAGCCTGGCCCCGTGCTAAGTACACTAAGGACTTGTGTTACAACTTACAAGTACCAGACATATAATACCGGATATATTATAATTTATACTAGCGACCCGCCCCGGCGTCGCACGGGTATAAAATATATAGCCACTGAAAAAATGATTAAAATCAATAGCCTATGATCTACTTCTTATCTGTGCCAAATAACATAAAAATTACTCAGTAATTCGCGAGATAATTTTCCCCCGTTTCAAATAATTTCCAACGTTTTATCCACATACTCCTATTAGTCTTAGCGTGATAAAATATAGCCTATACTCTATAGCCTTCCTCAATAAATAGGCTATCTAACACTGAAAGAATTTTTCAAATCAGACCAGTGTTCCTGAGATTAGCGCGTTCAAGACTCAAGTTAGCCCTTTCAAATAATTTCGCCCGTTTTTTTCCACATTTTCCTCTATTTCTTCGCTCCTATTAGTCTTAGCGTGATAAAATATAGCCTATAGCCTTCCTCGATAAATGGGCTATCTAACACTGAAAGAATCATCAAAATCCGTTGCGTAGTTTTAAAGATTAAAGGGAACAAAGGGACATGAGGGAAAAAAAAGGCACTTTGTTTTATAATAAGTATATATTATTATGTAGATTATAGATTTCCTTTTTATTATACTCAACTTATTTAAGATCCATACTTCCATACTAATTGTAAAAAATTAATAAAAGAGTGTGTCTGTTTGTCTGTCTGTTATTAGCTTATTACCTCTTCACGCCCAAACCGCTGAACCGATTTTGCTGAAATTTGGCATGGAGATACTTTGAGGCGGTCCCGAGTCTTTGTCCTTTGACATATAATACTTTTTATCCCGAAAAAATGCACGGTTTCCGCGCGATAAACTAGTTTTGGCGCAACAGAGTTGCGGGCGTCATCTAGTTTTTACAATATTATTATACACATATTTAATACACGTCCATGAGTCATGACTCATGAGTCATGAGTCATGACCCAAGAAAACGTTTTGTTCCGTCGGTGGGATTCGAATTTCGAACCAGCGACCCCCGGCTTGAGCTACCATGCGCTCAACCACTGCGCCACAGAGGTCGACGCTTTTATTTAAAAATTATTAAAAGACAGTACGTAACAATAAAGTTTCAAAAACAGAAAAAAGGCTACTCCAAATATTCCTCACATTGTTATCATTCATTCATAATAAAATCGGACAAGTGCGAGTTGGACTCGCCCATAAATGGTTCCGCAATCCGCAGCAACAATAAGGTTTATTTTTATGAAATTATAAGGTTTTTTTTAATAGTTTCGGAGAAAAGTGGCTGTGACATACGGACAGACAGACACACAGACATGACGAATCTATTAGGGTTCTGTTTTTTGCCATTTGGCTACGGAAGCCTAAAAATCAAAAGAGCATTATTAATTACTAGCTGTTGCTGTTCAGTGTTAGATAGCCCATTTATCGAGGAAGGCTATAGGCTATATTTTATAACGCTAAAATTAATTGGAGTGAAGAAATAGAGAAAAATGTGGAAAAACGGGGGAAATTATATGAAATTGCTTATTATCTTAAGATCTACTGGAGCAATTTTTATGTTATTTGGCAAACATAAAGAATAGACCACTTGAAGGGACATAGGCTATTTTTTTGCGGAAAAATGTACGGTTGCGTGAAATTCCTAAATTACGCAAGCGAAGCCGCGCGGAATATCTATATATAATAAAATCGTAGGAAAGTCAATTCTGTACATTGAATATTTTTGTACAAAAAATAATACTTGGGATGTAATCTACTATGATAATGCGAACGAAGTCGCGGGCAACAGCTATATTATAATAAAATCATAAGAAAGTCAATTCTGTACATTGAATATTTTTGTACAATAAATATTAATACCTACTTGGGATGTGAACTACTATGCTAACGCGGACGAAGTCGCGGGCAACAGCTAGTATGGAATAATCGTTGTCGAAAATATGCTATACTAGACGTTCCGCGCGGATTCGCCCACGTAAATTAGACATTTCACAGACAAATTAGTCCAAAAAAATTGCCCATAACCCTTCACGTGGTCTACTTTTTATCTGACCCAAATAACAGAAAAATTGCTTTAGTAGTTCATGAGATAAGCCCTTTCAAATAATTTCCCCCGTTTTTTTTACATTTTCCTCTATTTCTTCGCTTCTATTAATCGTAGCATGATAAAATATAGCCTGTAGCCTTTCTCGATAAATTGACTAATACTGAAATAATTTTTCAAATCGGACCAGTAGTTCCTGAGATTAGCGCGTTCAAACAAACAAACAAACTCTTCCGCTTTATAATAATATTATTTAATTATTAAAGTATTTATATTATTTAATTGAATAAAACTGACATCAGGAAATAATTACTAAAAATACAAACTAAAATAAAATATACAAACATAGGTATACAAACTTAGAATACAAGTTCACTTTTATATTTTACTTTATTTCAAGACAGAAATTAGCAAGTCTGTTCAGGAGTTCTCGAGTTTTAGCGAGACTAACGAAATTAATTATACATAATATCAATGTATATTGTATAATCATATTATAATATTATGACTATCGTTAATATTCCTAAACGTTAATTACAAAATACAGTATATAAGAAAATAATAATATTATGATTTATGATATTCATAATTATTATTTATTTTAAACTACTGTGTGATACATCATACATCCCACCTTTCGGTATCCATTATTAATTATTATCAAAAGTTTAAGCACCACAAATCAAAATAATTATATTTTGTTCAAGCAATTGTCTTCAAGTATCACAAAAAACTATCAAAATCAACATTCAACAACAATAACATTCTCTCGATCGCGGATTCTTGGAAATCTACTGTAATCGCGCGCGCGGTCGCATGCGACCGCTTGGAGCTTGAGGGAATATTGTACTTGAATAATGAATGCCTTGAATGAATTATTGTCACGTGTACCGCCACTCCGCCGCCCGGCCCGCGCCTCCCGCGCCTCCCGCGCCTCTCGCCCCGTTGACTCGCTCTGTCGTGTGAGCGGATCGGCACGATACCATGTTGGAAATTATAGAGAAATTTCGTTGCGTTTACGAATACCAAAAATGATGAATGAAAATTTATTATATTGCCATTCTTTTGAAGACATTCTGTAACTACACAATATAAGCTGTGGTCCCAGAAAAAATACATTACGATTCGATGAGTTTTTAATATAAAACAAGTGTGCGAAAAGTATGTCGACAATGGCGTAAAAATTTATGAAATGTAATCGCTTATATTTTTTAGTGTGTAAATATTTTGAAGTTAATTTTTGTTCAGGAACCTAGGTAATTACTATTTTAAGCTGAAAAATAACTCAAACATGTTAAATATTTTCGTATGACAAAATGATTTTGGTATTACGTTTGTATGAGAATTTCGAGGGTAACCCGGCCCCTTAAATAAGTTATTTTACGTGAACCACACATTTTTCCGCAACAAAGTACCTAGCTTTAATATAATATGAGTAATTCTCCGAGGCCCCTCAAAATGTGGTCACACGCTCTATCCTAATAAACATACAGCCTTAGGACCAAACACACGTTATTCTTCATTTATTTAAGTACCTATCTGATTTCAATAAATAACATCTATAATTATTTATAGTTTTTGTTTAATTGATAATTTAATGTCGAAATCGGGTGCAAAATCGGTGTTCTGCGCGCGTCACACTCTGTTCGCGTTTACGGAAAGCTTTAATAACTTTTGTATTATATTCTGTGCCAAATAATATCGGACTGGTAGTTCAACAGATTATTGGGTTGAAATAATAATTTTCTCCTTTTCCAAGTTCGCTCCTTTTGGTCGCAGTGTGATGTTGTAATAACCTAAATAACCTAATGCTAAAACCTTCCTTGATAAATTCAATGTCGCGGTCGTCCACAATTCACAAAAACAGTTTTTATCAACGTTCCTAGATGTCTAACTTTGTCGCGATATGTGCCGTTTTTGCCCTTTTAGAAATTCAACCTGTATAATATTAAAAATACAATGCACTTTATTGCTGCATAAGGGTGAGGCCGCCAATTTTCGCTGATATGACGCAGAAAAATTTTGCGAGAGAAAGAAAATCTACGCTGCTTGTGACGTTGGAGCACCTAAATTGTAGGGAATTTATTTCTCTACGCTATCATAGCGTTGAGAAATATGCCATTGGAGCACCAAAATGATAGCGTAGAGGCTATCATAGCGTAGAGAAAATCAAACTTATCTCTGTAAATAATACACAATGCGGTTTGTATTGTAGCCCCAAACATTGGCCCTTTTGACTACTCACATGATGCATTGATCGTTTTATGTGAAACAGTAATACTTACATTTGTGTCACAAAAAAACTTCCTTTGAAAAAACTGTATACACAGCCCGACTGAGGTTCAAATGTGATATGTCGAGAAATGGCGAATATTACGAGATTTTCCATAGAATACGTAAAAACTCAGCGTTGCCACTTCCCGATTTTACCTTCCCTAATACCCAACGATAACAATAAATCGGTATTATTGATGACGTTTAAAATGTGGGGTAGAATTGATGTTTCTAACGATTCATTTGATTTGAAAAAGATTATAAAGAAAATTATCTTAAAATACTATAAGAATTAGATGAGGTAATAGCCATTTATATAAGTATTCATAACATATCAGATTTATCTTCAAATCTGTCGTACTTACTGCTACAGCGACAGTTAAAGTGCACCTCTTCCACGGCGGATTGTATATTTTAAGCTATTTTCTTACCTTTTTTTATGTTTAATATTAAATATATTTTTAGACTATTATTGGAACTCAAATAATTCTAATGCATGCTTGAGCACTTTGTTTTCTTCGTTAGAATTAGTTTTCGAGCATAAGATAAACACAATACTTTTTAAAATACAAAGGGCGGGGAAAAATAATTGCAAAATCAGCAAAAATTGGCGGTCTCGCCCATAATATAATATTTGATTTTTACATTATTTTTTTTTTGTTAAAAACAAAAACGAAGTAACATTAATAAAACATTAACTAAACGATTAAATAACTTATTTTATGGTCTCTATAGACCATAAAATAAGCTATCATTCTTCCATATTTTACTGTCTTAAAAAATTCCTAATATTTTTTTACTCATTAAATACGATTCTATTAATTATGCCTAGACTTTATATATCGTGTATCATTGTAAAGTCTAGAGAGTGACTTTCATAAATATACTGTAGATATGCCACCGTTCGTCGAGAAGCAGCCCATACAGACCGAATAGACCTGGATTCCAAAAGGATAAGACATAACTTACTTTCTGATGGATGAAACCATAGGTTCTTGGTAGTGCCTTAGTGCCGTGTACTTAGAATCCTGCGAATTTGTGTAGCTCTAAGTGTGACACCTGGTCAGGTACCAGGTACCAAAGTGGACAAAAAATGAGTCTTACTTTACTTATTTTCTTATGGCTAATATTTATATATAATTTGTAGATTATTGTTCTGAACTAGTATCATGTAGTGTAAGACACTTTTCAATGACCAAAACTATTATCAGACGTTTTAAAAATATTTTTGTTGCAATTTTTTTTTCAAAGGCTTTATTTTAATTTTATTAATTAATATAACACCTTAGAAAACAATACGATATTGCAAGAATTTATTTTCTACTAGCTGTTGCCCGCGACTTTGTCCGTGTCAGCATACTGCATAGTATAATAACAAAGATGGATAATTTACCCCTGTTTCCTTACCCAAAGGGTAAAAACGGGACCCAATAATAAAGATATTTTAGCCTGTCCGTCTGTCTGTCTGTCCATATCCAGACTGTACCGCCCTTTTCTAACATGTAGTGAATATTATTAAAGTATGGATACAATTGAGTATTTTTTGGTCATATACCTAGTCAAGTGCCTACCTGATAGACCCAGATCCCAGAGCGATAAAACAACTTACTATCACAATATGGATGAAACCTTAGGTTCTCAGTAGTTCCTTATGTACTTAGAATACCTTCGAATTTGTGAAGCTCTACAAGGAGCTATACTCGCTCTCACTCACTCACTCATAATGTGTAAAAATGCCTGTCTGTCTATCTGTAACCTCTTCACGCCCAAACCGCTTAACCGATTTTGCTGAAATTTGGTACAGATATACTTTATTTATAGCTTAAGGCGACGCCTTGATAATTTGGCTGTAGGCTGTAGCGATATCGATTTTTCTCAGCAATGACTAAAGCTAAGAAATTAAAGTTCATTGTTAGTATTCATCATGTCTTTGTCTTTGAATTACCCATAACATAACACGATTGGTCAACTTTTATAACACAGGATAATCAATCAAAAATACCTCTGTAAAAAAGGGATTCCTATTTTGCCAACAGAGGAGAGCGATTTAGGCTCCCAAAATTTGTACATAGATTGGTTCAAGCATACACTTTAATTTGCCCCTACCTTATATGAAATGTAATTATGGTTTTTAAATTACGCGACAAAAACCATTTTGTCACTTACGCCCTTTCCATTTTTTGCTGTTCATTGCTTGTTTACTATGAGAGACCGGCCCGGTCGCAATACAAAACAAGCAATCTGAAACGTATCCAACACGGTTTCTGATGATGACAATGATGATGACTGAAACAGGCAGTGTCGTGATTGAATGAACGATGAAAATTATAATGATTTTGTTGATGATTACGATGAATAAATAAGAGACAAATATTATTATATTCATAGTAAAATATATTCTTTAATCTGATATCTTTTCTACCAAAAATAAAATAAAACGAAATAGCTCCAAATAGCTTTACTTTTATATAAAACTTCAATATTTATTAATTACGAGATAACACCCGCAACTTCATTTCGCAAAATTTCGGGATAAAAAGTATCATATTTCCTAAAAAGTAAAGTATTTCCGTACCAAATTTCAGCAAAATTGGTTGAGCTGTTTGTGCGTGAAGAGGTTACAGACAGACAGACAGACATTTTTACACATTATGAGTGAGTGAGTGAGAGTGAGTAATATAGCTCCATGTAGAACTTCACAAATTCGAAGGTATTCTAAGTACATAAGGAACTACTGAGAACCTATAAGGTTTCATCCATATTGTGATAGTAAGTTGTCTTATCGCTCTGGGATCTGGGTCTAACAGGTAGGCACTTGACTAGGTATATGACAAAAAAATACTCAATTGTATCCATACTTTAATAATATTCACTACATGTTAGAAAGGGGAGGTACAGTCTGGATATGGACAGACAGACGGACAGGCTGAAATATCTTTATTATCGGGTCCCGTTTTTACCCTTTGGGTAAGGAAACAGGGGAAAATTATCCATCTTTGTTATTATACTATGCAGTATGCTGACACGGACAAAGTCGCGGAGAACAGCTAGTAGAAAATAAATTCTTGCAATATCGTATTGTTTTCTAAGGTGTTAAATTAATAAAATTAAAATAAAGCCTTTGAAAAAAAAATGCAACAAAAATATTTTTAAAACGTCTGATAATAGTTTTGGTCATTGAAAAGTGTCTTACACTACATGATACTAGTTCAGAACAATAATCTACAAATTATATATAAATATTAGCCATAAGAAAATAAGTAAAGTAAGACTCATTTTTTGTCCACTTTGGTTCCTGGTACCTGACCAGGTGTCACACTTAGAGCTACACAAATTCGCAGGTATTCTAAGTACACGAGGCACTACCAAGAACCTATGGTTTCATCCATCAGAAAGTAAGTTATGTCTTATCCTTTTGGGATCCAGGTCTAGAAGAAGCTGGTAGCTCCTCAAGCGGGCCCATGGAAGTATGAAGTAGTGTACTCAGCCGTTCTTGTGTTGGGCTACATCCACTTGGCTGCTATTTTATGGGTTGTACCTGGCTGTTACTGTTGCAAAATGGTACACATTATTCTTCTGTAAGTATCTTCTATTTAATACAACTACATAGATTCTTTGATGTGTCAATTATGTTCATGACTCATGAACATTTTTTAATTCATAATATCTACTTCCCCAATAACCTTTCAAACGTAAAGTCTCTCTCGATGCAACCAATTCAAAAAAATATTATAATGTAAGGGCCTTATCACACTGGCGATTAGCGAGCGATTTGAAAGCGACGCGACTGCGCAGCGCACACGCCGCGACAGCAGCGCAGCGTCGTCGCGGCGTGGCGTGGACGCCATTTTGTACATTCGTCTAGGGATGTGACGTCAGAATCCAATTTGCTACTGAGTGTCCAAAACGCGGAAGGCAAGCTGCGTGCACGCAGAGAAATCGCGGCATCATCGTGGCGTGTGCGTTGCGCAGTCGCGTCGTTTCCAAATCGCTCGCTCGTGATAAGGCCCTAAAATGATGATTATCTCGTTGACATCATAATCAGAAGCATTATTTTGGTTTGTGTGGCAATTAATATACCCTCCATATCCCCAGGTGCTTTGACGGCAGTCGCAGCCGGGATAGGTATAACAGCTGGAGCCCACAGGCTCTGGTCGCATCGAGCGTACAAGGCCAAAATGCCACTACAGGTCTTATTGATGGTAATGCACAGCATGGCATTCGAATACTCAGCTATAACCTGGACAAAGATTCACAGAACGCATCATAGGTATTTTTGGTGAAATATCATTTAGAGTTTAGACTTTAAGAGGTAGCGCTTACTTGAGACACGATAGTCGACAGCCTTAAGAGCTCGGGTTACGCGCTCGATCAAATGAAATTCGATACCGCGCCAGTACAAGTTTTATATGTTGCTGTCTCGCTATTGCGAGGTACCCCGTGCCCCGCGCGCCCCAGACGCCCTCCACGGCAGCGTATTATATGTGTGCGTGCGTCGTCATTCATTATTTTACTCTGATCAAGTTATTCAAGCCGTGCGTTTATTGCGGACTTCGCGATGTATTATATTTTACTGTTTCATGAATCATTAACAATGTTGTTTTTGTGGTTGTTTTATATATTGGAATAGTAGGAATACGGGCGCGGGCGTAGTGTCGTCGATCTTGTCACTGAACTGAACAGAATACAGATTCTACAAAATATATTAAAATAATATACTTACTATAATATCTACATTGGACTCTTCACAAATCACACCACGTCAGCCTGGCCCCGTGCTAAGTACACTAAGGACTTGTGTTACAACTTACAAGTACCAGACATATAATACCGGATATATTATAATTTATACTAGCGACCCGCCCCGGCGTCGCACGGGTATAAAATATATAACCACTGAAAAAATGATTAAAATCAATAGCCTATGATCTACTTCTTATCTGTGCCAAATAACATTAAAATTGCTCAGTAATTCGCGAGATAATTTTCCCCCGTTTCAAATAATTTCCAACGTTTTATCCACATACTCCTATTAGTCTTAGCGTGATAAAATATAGCCTATACTCTATAGCCTTCCTCAATAAATAGGCTATCTAACACTGAAAGAATTTTTCAAATCAGACCAGTGTTCCTGAGATTAGCGCGTTCAAGACTCAAGTTAGCCCTTTCAAATAATTTCCCCCGTTTTTACCACATTTTCCTCTATTTCTTCGCTCCTATTAGTCTTAGCGTGATAAAATATAGCCTATAGCCTTCCTCGATAAATGGGCTATCTAACACTGAAAGAATCATCAAAATCCGTTGCGTAGTTTTAAAGATTAAAGGGAACAAAGGGACATGAGGGAAAAAAGGGACTTTGTTTTATAATAAGTACCTATATTATTTAGATATAGATTTCCTTTTTATTATACTCAACTTATTTAAGATCCATACTTCCATACTAATTGTAAAAAATTAATAAAAAAAAGTGTGTCTGTTTGTCTGTCTGTTATTAGCTTATTACCTCTTCACGCCCAAACCGCTGAACCGATTTTGCTGAAATTTGGCATGGAGATACTTTGAGGCGGTCCCGAGTCTTTGTCCTTTGACATATAATACTTTTTATCCCGAAAAAATGCACGGTT
Organism: Lysandra bellargus; assembly: GCA_905333045.1. Lineage (NCBI taxonomy): Eukaryota > Metazoa > Arthropoda > Insecta > Lepidoptera > Lycaenidae > Lysandra > Lysandra bellargus. Next base: position 4,996,317 of record HG995342.1, read on the forward strand.
TCCGCGCGATAAACTAGTTTTGGCGCAACAGAGTTGCGGGCGTCATCTAGTTTTTACAATATTATTATAATTATTATACACATATTTAATACACATCCATGAGTTATGACTCATGAGTCATGAGTACTTATGAGTCATGACCGAGGAAAACGTTTTGTTCCGTCGGTGGGATTCGAATTTCGAACCAGCGACCCCCGGCTTGAGCTACCATGCGCTGAACCACTGCGCTACAGAGGTCGACGCTTTTAATTAAATATTATTAAAAGACAGTACGTAACAATAAAGTTTCAAAAACAGAAAAAAAGTTACTCCAAATATTCCTCACATTGTTATCATCATGGAGCTAAATATATAGAGCTCTTTATTAGCTTCATGGTTATCATTCAAAATAATAAAATCGGCTAAGTGCGAGTTGGACTCGCCCGCAAAGGTTCCGCAATCCGCAGCAACAATAAAGTTTATTTTTATGAAATTATAAGGTTTTTTTTATAGTTTCGGAGAAAAGTGGCTGTGACATACGGACAGACAGACACACAGACATGACGAATCTATTAGGGTTCTGTTTTTTGCCATTTGGCTACGGAAGCCTAAAAATTAAAAGAGCATTATTAATTACTAGCTGTTGCTGTTCAGTGTTAGAGGCTATATTTTATAACGCTAAAATTAATTGGAGTGAAGAAATAGAGAAAAATGTGGAAAAACGGGGGAAATTATATGAAATTGCTTATTATCTTAAGATCTACTGGAGCAATTTTTATGTTATTTGGCAAACATAAAGAATAGACCACTTGAAGGGACATAGGCTATTTTTTGCGGAAAAATGTACGGTTGCGTGAAATTCCTAAATTACGCAAGCAAAGCCGCGCGGGATATCTATATATATAATAAAATCGTAGGAAAGTCAATTCTGTACATTGAATATTTTTGTACAATAAATATTAATACCTACTTGGGATGTGAACTACTATGCTAACGCGGACGAAGTCGCGGGCAACAGCTAGTATGGAATAATCGTTGTCGAAAATATGCTATACTAGACGTTCCGCGCGGATTCGCCCACGTAAATTAGACATTTCACAGACAAATTAGTCCAAAAAAATTGCCTATAACCCTTTACGTGGTCTACTTTTTATCTGACCCAAATAACAGAAAAATTGCTTTAGTAGTTCGTGAGATAAGCCCTTTCAAATAATTTCCCCCGTTTTTTTCACATTTTCCTCTATTTCTTCGCTTCTATTAATCGTAGCGTGATAAAATATAGCCTGTAGCTTTCTCGATAAATGGACTAACACTGAAATATTTTTTCAAATCGGACCAGTAGTTCCTGAGATTAGCGCGTTCAAACAAACAAACAAACAAACTCTTCCGCTTTATAATAATATTATTTAATTATTAAAGTATTTATATTATTTAATTGAATAAAACTGACATCAGGAAATAATTACTAAAAATACAAACTAAAATAAAATATACAAACATAGGTATACAAACTTAGAATACAAGTTCAGTTTTATATTTTACTTTATTTCAAGACAGAAATTAGCAAGTCTGCGAGTTTTAGCGAGACTAACGAAATTAATTATACATAATATCAATGTATATTGTATAATCATATTATAATATTATGACTATCGCTAATATTCCTAAACGTTATTTACAAAATACAGTAAGTATATAAGAAAATAATAATATTATGATTTATGATATTCATAATTATTATTTATTTTAAACTACTGTGTGATGCATCATACATCCCACCTTTCGGTATCCATTATTAATTATTATCAAAAGTTGCACCACAAATCAAAATAATTTATTTTGTTCAAGCAATTGTCTTCAAGTATCACAAAAAACTATCAAAATCAACATTAATTAACAACAATAACATTCTCTCGATCGCGGATTCTTGGAAATCTACTGTTATCGCGCGCGCGGTCGCATGCGACCGCTTGGAACTTGAGGGAATATTGTACTTGAATAATGAATGCCTTGAATGAATTATTATTGTCACGTGTACCGATTACCCCACTCCGCCGCCCGGACCGGGCCTCCCGCCCTCCCGCCCCGTTGCCGCGCTCTGTCGTGTGAGCGGATCGGCACGATACCATGTTGGAAATTATAGAGAAATTTCGTTGCGTTTACGAATACCAAAAATGATGAATGAAAATTTATTATATTGCCATTCTTTTGATGACATTCTGTAACTACACAATATAAGCTGAGGTCCCAGGAAAAATACATTACGATTCGATGAGATTTTAATATAAAACAAGTGTGCGAAAAGTATGTCGACAATGGCGTAAAAATTTATGAAATGTAATCGCTTATAATTTTTAGTGTGTAAATATTTTGTAGTAAATTTTTGTACAGGAACCTAGGTAATTACTATTTTAAGCTGAAAAATAACTCAAACATGTTAAATATTTTCGTATGACAAAATGATTTTGGTATTACGTTTGTATGAGAATTTCGAGGGTAACCCGGCCCCTTAAAGCCGCGTTACCACCATAGTATAAGGAAGGGAAGTAAGTTATCTTCATACAAAGGCACCGCGTGCGGCTTGTATGTGTGCGCCATAGTATTAATGCGTCGCCGCACGCACACTTATTAAAATCTCAGACAGTTTTCAGACCATACCAGGCGGGGCTAACACTTTACGCTGCACGCCCGCGTCGCACCACGCCGCGCCAAATGAATCAAAAATGTCCGATCATAATCGCAGGAGTAATAAATATTGCTGTGTGTTAATTGTAAATCAGATATTAATTATACACATAAAGCAAAGTTCGAATCATAACAACAGATTTGTTTATAGTAGGTACCTATAAGAGACAGGCGTTAGTTTTTAATGTTGTTTTAAAGGGTATATTTATAATTTTATTTAGACATCGGATTATATGCACGATCCAAGTGCCGAAATATGCATGCAAATATGCACGAAATATGGACAATCAAGAGTCACTTATTATTATTAAAAGTCGGAAGACCGCGACGTTGCCGCTGTTCATACGGTTGCGAACGAAGCGCGGACAGCCGCTTGCCGCTCCCACATCACAACGCCGCGCCGCCGCACTGTGGAAAATTTGGGTCCGTATCGGATCAAAAATCTGTATCTTCAAGGTTTTTCATCGTATTGTATTAAGATTTGGCACATGTATACAGTGATATACAAAAATTTTAAAAATAATCAATTTTTGTATTTTTTTTCAATGTATACATATTTATTTTAGGTAAAAAAAAAGAAAAGAGAAAAAAAGTAATATTACGAGTAGTTATATGTTTATTTTTTATAAATAAGTACTAATATGAGTAAAATTAAGAAAACTTAAATAATTACTTATCACACAAGCATAATAAAATACATAAAATTTTAAAATCGTATAGTACCTATCTATACCTCACACCAAACTAATTGATCTCAAATTAGACAAATCTTATAAAATTATTGGTTTTTTAAAACTAGGTTTTAGTTACTGATAATGTTATATCTAATTGTTATTATCCTCGCTATTCCTAACTAAAATTACTTCCGGTGTAAATGTAGGATCACCTTCAGGTACCACCTTCAAAAGACTTAGTGCCTCTTCATCAAGATCCTTCACATTTCTCACATAAGGTTTTCTTAAACTTGAAATGAATGGATCTGAAGTATATAGAAGCGTTTTAAATACGTCTTCATTTGTAGCTACACGGGAACATTTTCTGGCATGGTGCAGGCGCATATTTCTGTAGTCTTTATTGCGCGACTCTTGTGCATCTTCCGACAGTTGCCCAATAGGAAGAACAGAAAAATGTTTGATCACGTTTTCTCCGTGTATAAGTAATTTGTGCACGGAGGATGGCATGTAGTACCAATCATAGTTACTAACATAAATTCGCGCAGTTTCTAAGGCATAAACTCCCAATTTTTCGGGATCGATCATCATTCCAGAAGATAGAGCTTGTAAAATAATATACAAGCGTTTAATCAATGTTTCATCAACACCTGTTATGTTCGCCGAGCAAGTGTAATTGTAAAAGAACCTTCGTGCTGTATTTCCATCACTTGAGTTTCCACTTAATTGACGAGGTTTGTCGATAATTAATCCTAGCTCTTCCCTGAAACGTTTTTGAACAAATTCCTTCTTTTCTTTCTTCAATTTCTTTTTTTTCTTCTGTTGTAGCAGACCAAGTCTCAAAGTCAAGATTGTAGCAAATGTGTAATACCATTTCCATGCTGCAAATCCAGGCATGCAATGTGGATAATCCATATTGGTAAGCACTTTCATTTTCAGGTCTAGCAGTCACTTTTAATAGGTCATTCATAAGTCGAGGAGTAGCCCCACATATCGTGCACGTAGAACCCGATGGAGTTTCTGTTAGGACCTGAGCCACCTTACCATCAATCATTGTTAGAAAAAGTTCGTGCTTCACATTTACTGCAACACTATCTTTGTTTATTAATGACGGGCGTAAAGATTCAATTTGTCTGGTAATTTCGTCTACAACTGCCTTAGTTTTTTCAGGAGTTTCTTTACAAAATTCAATAGAAATGGGTCTACAATAACGAACAGATGAAGGTACTGGATTTTGCCAAATAATGGCCTTTGAGAGGTCATCAATTAATCTAATGGGAACTAATGAAGTGACGAACAGATTGGCATCTGAAATAGTTTCCGATTCTTCTGGCAGTTTCTGCTTGTATTGACTTTGACCAGATGAACCATTACATCCCCATTTACAGTAAAGGATTAAATTTCTGTATTGTTCTTGGAAAACTAAATCAATTTTTAAAATTCTGGCAACTGTGTGGTCCAGTAAGTCTTGTATATTAATCAAAGTGATTTCGATTAATAAGCATAAGTATTTGTGATTTTAATTGTAGAAGATGGTGGATAGCAAGTTTGTTTTATTTCTTATATTTTGTAATATGGGGGAAACATTGTGCACTTTCTTCCGTTGGTTAAATTTCTTAGGTACATATATTGTGCTTTAGTTAGATCCAAATCAATAGAAGCACTCAATGCTTCTGTATCAGATAAAATCTTCACTTGGTTTGACTCTTTCCACGTAGTCGAGAAAACTTTTTTCTTTTCGCTCTCAGAGTTTCTTAGCTCTTCAACAAGACGAGCCTCTGCATACTTATCTAAGGCCCGCAGTCCTTGCAAAAATGCGTTCCAAATGTGCTCAAACATGGGTTTGAACACATTTGTTCCTGTTGAACTAGAAGAATATGGATTATTCTAGTAAAAGAGTGTTTTTCCTTTTCTTTGTTCATTCTGAGGAGTCTCCATAAGCAATGCACGGTCTTCCTTGTTCACCAGAAGTTGATGGCAGTGAATGTGCTTCAGACTCCGGAAACTGTACTGAATATCCTGACTCCAGCCAGCTAGTATTATTCAGAATAAATTGGTCCTTTTCCCGTGATGCTTTAGCCCAGCGCTTATTGAAAGAAGGCAGAATATGTCTTTGAATGTCACCAATTACAAAACACAAGTTGTTTTCAGAAACATATAATGTTTGCTGTAGAACTATGGACAACGATTACAAGGTTCTGCCACGCTCGATATAGGGAATGATGAAATCACCCTTAGTACAGTTGATATTTTAATGGAAATAACCAATTTAAATAAGTGTCACTTAATATGAAATACACGCTGAAGTGTGCAATTTGAAGATATTTGCTTCCTCTTATATACTGGTTTTTCAGATATTAAATACATACTAATGTCAATGTTATGCATATTTACTCACGCAGGACGAGTGCAAAATAGATAATAAGCTATTGCTATCAAAATATTGTGGTTAATATTGTTTTTGTAAAGTATGTCAGCAGTAACCGCAAAAGATACCGAATTATCTACTCTGACCTCTATCACATTTTTTTCCCATAACTTCCAGGACCGCAAACTTCCGCAGCAGATTTTTTTAATTTTTCATTTATGAATAGTAAGGCTATCAAATAACACATAAAGATACGCGTGGGAAGCCGTGGGTAAATATGAAAACCTTCGACGAAAAAAAAAGAAAGTGAAAAATAGGGTATGTCAATTTTTAAGTACTTACTCAAAAATAAAAAGCATATTAAAAAAAGTTAATAGCTCATTAATAATAACATAAAATATTCTTTTTAAAAATGTATAAAACCGCATGCATGTGCTAAATACTTTTTTCACAATATTCATTTGAATTATGTGTATGCAAACATTTGAATGAGCCATCCGCTACTTCAACTTACTTCAACCTATGAAAAAATAATATTTATGCAGTTTTAGTACAAAAAAAAATGTCTGTTTAGGATTATATGGTTATTAGAGTATCGAATGGAATAAATATTTCATTCAAATTGTGATATTTTTAAAAACCATTTATGATATGCTCTAGTTCTACCATTTTCCATAGTGCGCCGCCGCCATTGACAACCCTAAGACAGTAGGTAATTAAATCGCGGATTGGGCCGGAGTTACCCTACTTCCCCTCCTTTTACTATGTTACCACTGACGCGGAGCGGAGCGGAGAGGAGCTTAGAGGTGCCGAATTGACCAATCACCATGCTCGAAATCTTCGCTGTCATTCCGCTGAAATAGTACGATTGGTCGGGCACCGCTAAGCTCCTCTCCGCCCCGCTCCGCGTCAGTAGATACGCACCGTAAGACAGACTTGCTAGACGCAGCACACAAATAAAATATATTGTACGAATTTTGCTCTAAACAAAAAGCAATTATTGACGAAAAATCTGCTTGAGACACTGACCAACACAAGAGTCCGGAAGACAATCTTTTAAAAGATCCTCCACGTCTATCTTTATACATCCTAAAGCCTCAATCGCAATATTTTCCTGATACAGCGACACAGACGCGGACCCGCACAACGCGACAAGAGGGTTCTTCTACTCGCACATCGGCCCTTTGCTGGTGAAGAGCCTCCCCGAATCCAGAAAACGCAGAAGATTCGCAATTCATTTTGGCTTCAGGAGATAATAACGACACGTAGTATAAATTAAATTATTTATTATTTCATTATAAATTATTCTATAATTGGTTAAGACTAACTTAAAATTATAAAAATTGGCGTTTTATGATTTGTCATGTAAAACACAATTTTAAAACGGAAGAATCATATTCTTCGAGTTTAAATTATTAGCGATAACAGCTATCGCGAGTACTTTGCACGCCGCTAACATTGACAGCCTACTATAGGCAATTTTTGAAGCATAAAGAAATTTACAACAATGGCATCAAGACAACGTGATGGGAGCATCATAACATTATATACAATATATTTCGCATTAGATTGTCTAGCTCTAGTGTGGACTGGCTGGGTACAAGTTAAAGTTTTGATAATAAAAATAAACTTTAAGATTTCAATATACAAGTAAATGAACATTTAAAATATGAATCGGATACACGTTTTATTTATGTAACTCGGAGGTGGATCCCAGAGTTCGAAACAATGCAGGCTGATCAGGCAAGAAAGATGATGGATAGGCATTTAAAAAGTCGGCCATGCGCCGGATTTCTCGCCAGTCGTATCGGTCATGTGTATTGTGTATAATATGTATAGTGCACCTACTTGCTAGTGGCGTCAGAAATATTTTTATACATTAATTGTACCGGTTATTATTAAGGTGACAATTTTTATTGATAGGGCCCCATCAATTTGCCACGGGCCCCAGATGCTATAGTTAAGCCACTGCTACTTGCCACGATAAAATTACTCCCGCGTAGATAATTCCATGAAACGGCTAATGTCACCGAAACCGAAGGTTATTGTTAACTCGCACCTTAGCGACTCCACAGAACTAATAAAATATGATTTGCCATGATTCTCAAATTTGACTAATCGAAGACTTAATAAATACCTCAGTTCTGCTCAACAACTTTTCTATAGCTCGAGAGATGTGTACATGTAATACTGGTTCCTATTTCATACTGCGCCTGTGTTCGAGTCCTCGCAGACTATTTGATAAGTTATAAGGTATTCGGGGTACGCCTGAAACAAAAGATACAATCAATGTAATGGACGCTGATTGAAACTTACACATTATGCGTCAGTAAGAGTGTGTAGGTGTGTTCCTACACCAGCTGGAACGTCTCGTGCGTACGAGCTCAAGCTCGCAAGTGTGTGTGTATTGCATAATGCATTTGCTCGTTGCAGTAGAAGTCATAAGCGTAGTAGGCGGCCGTATGTGTGTGAACGTGCAAGGTGTGTATCCTCGGGGTTTCACAAGACCACATGTGTTCCAGTGTTATCAAATGACTGTGCGTACATGTGTAATTTCGAGGCTCCAGCGTACACACGTACGTATCTGTATATCATTATAGGTGTGTTTGTGTGCGTATATGTGTGTGTGTGTGGTACCTGCTCGCCGCGGTACACGATGTACTCGGGGTAGCACAGGCCGCCGTGTGTGGGCGTGCCGGCGACGCTGTGGTGGCCGGGCGGGGCATGCGCCATCTTCGTGCGTGCGTGTACGTGTATAGGCCGCCGTGTGTGGGCGCGCCGGCGACGCTGTGCTAAAAGGGCGGGGCGTGCGCCATCTTCGTACGTGCGTGTACGTGTGTATATCTGTGTGAGTGTCGTACCTGCTCGCCGCGGTACACGACGTACTCGGGGTAACACAAGCCGCCGTGTGTGGGCGTGCCGGCGACGCTGTGGCGGCCGGGCGGGGCGTGCGCCATCTTCGTGCGTGCGTGTACGTGTATATTTGTGTGTGTCGTACCTGCTCGCCGCGGTACACGACGTACTCGGGGTAGCACAGGCCGCCGTGTGTGGGCGTGCCGGCGACGCTGTGGTGGCCGGGCGGGGCGTGCGCCATCTTCATCGCGCTCGCAAGCTGGAACGCCCGTCCGAGCGTCACGCGGCAGAGCAGCATTTGTCTAACACAAAATAAATGTATTATCTGAATCTAAAGGCAACAATATAGCAAATCTATACTAATAATAAACAATTAATTTTGTAGGCATATGCTCGGACTCATACTCAACGGGCGCGGCTTAAAGCCGCGTTTGACAATCGTAGAATACCCCACAGTCTCTTCCACAACATTTTTGCTAATTCCTCAGAACTCGCTCGTGGAATACTTATTTGATATTTCATCAAACAGCTGTGCCAATAACACAGTAGCACTGCACTTTTCGTACCTGTGGCACAGGTAGCAGCTGCGGTCCTTGTGGGCGGGGCAGCCGGAGCCGCCGCCGAAGCCGTACACGTACTGGTTGCTCTTCGACGAGTGCTCCGCGAAGTAAATGCCGGCGCCGAACATGCCGCCTATAACAAATTTACATTTAAGTATAAAGCACGCACTAAATAGTATGATGACTTTTTGAAATGATGTGATATGATAACTGTAACTCTAATGACTAATAAATATTTGAGTAATGAATATTTGAGTATCAAAACTTGTAAATCCTTTAAAAAAGACCTCGCGGTCCATTGGGCGCGAGGCCCCTTAGACCGCGAGGCCGTGGGCGGTCGCCCACACCGCCCACGCCTTACGCCGCCTCTGACTATGTAGTCAATTGCTACCACAACTGCACTGTCAAGGCTCTCTATCTATCTCCCTCTATCACGATTGTCGAATCCTTTCTACAGACTCGTTGAGGCGACGGCCTCCGCCGCCACCTCGCGTCGTCTGTGGCCGTACCGCTGTCTCTATCACACTCACTGTCTGTCTCGCTCTAGCACACTCACCTATATACGCGTGTCGCTCGTCGAAGCCCTTCTGCACGATGGCGTTGATGAAGGGCGAGCCGTGGAACAACAGGCGCTCGTTGGGCGCGCCCGCCTCCGCCGCCACCTCGCGCCGTCTGTGGTTGTACCGTTCCCATAGTCGCCCATTTACTATTTTCTGGATCTGTTGGAGAGTTGGAGATTGAAATAATGTCAATAAAATATGCTACCAAAGATTTATAAATAGGCATCCTGACTCACAGTTAATTCATGACAAAGAAGTAGAAATTTTGCGTAACATAAAAATTTATAGACGGCATACTTTAAACTTAAAATAGTGACCGGTACCTTCCTAAGCCTAGATCCTAGTGCAAAGGTTGTAATAGTAATGTAGAACAAGAGTTTAGCGGCAGCGGCACCGTGTGTAAACACCCTTACATCAGCACCAGTAATAATCAAAGCAGGCAGCGAGTTGGGGACGTACCCGCACGACGTTGTACCGCGTGAAGTTGCCGCCGGCAAGGTCGCGGTGCGTGCGCACGGACGCCTGCATCTCGCGCTCGAGCACGGCGTACTCGCTCTCCCCGCCCTCGCCCGCGCACGTTGCCGACACCTCCACCAGCGTCGTGCCGCCGTACCACTCTGAAAATGAAAATTAATTTTTAAATAAACATAGGAAAGTATGTTGAACCTTTTTTAAGAAATTTCAAATTTATGTTAACTTTTTTAATAACTTAACCTCAGTCAGAGAATATATATTAGTTGTACCAACAGAATTCCCACTGGCGAAACCCGTTTAAAGAATTAACGACTCATGCCACGATACTATAAAGTTCAAATTCCGACCGCGCAGTGCTAGGTGCCTACAATTATATTTGCCTACATCTCCGCTCTCTTTCTATCGCATTACTCGTACCTTTTCTGAAGAAGTCAGGGTTGTCTGTTTTTAAAAATAATATTATAATCTTTATATTTAATCTATATTTTATATAACTCGAAATAATCTAAGATATTATGTCTTAGTACTATGTAGATTTAATTATATCATAAATTCGCGTGTAACTAGTTACGCGTACTTAGATTTGATAGGTATCTTATTTATTGAAACCGATCTTATATTACCTACTTAAAGTGTTTGTATAACTTAGTTATTTTTGTAAACAAATGAGGATTCGAATAGTACGCATCACGAAATATAATAGCAAAGACGCGACACCAACCTACGATGCTTACTATTTTCTGGATCTGTAATAGTAATAATTAATACCTAACCTTATTAATTAATGTGTTTTTTTTTCAATGAAATACCTTTATTAATTACGAATCGATTTTAGTCTACGAAGGTAACCCAACTAATATATTCTACTTCAACTAGTATTTTAAACTATTTAAATCATAAGTAATCGTAATAATTTGACTCTATAATAAATTGTACAAATTTTAAATCTATAATAAATAATAATAAAACAATTTAAAAAAGTTCTTAACTCTCATCGTCCTTAGGGAGCTTAAAGAAAGTTAAAGGAGTACGAAGATTTTGGCCGACCTACTTGTCTTTTGTTTTTTTTTTTTTAAATCGCGTTCACGAATAATTCTTTGAAAAATGGATAGCTAACATCAATACAAACAAAAATAATCTTGGACAAAACCGCCTAAAGTGTAACATTTCGAAGATATGAGCTGCCAAAGTTTTACCATTGGAAATAAATATTTTAGATATTGCAACTCTAAGGCACGGTTAAACCAAGTGGTTTCTCGTCTGTGAAACAGTAGCCACTCTGTAACACGCCGTCGCGTGATGACAAAGTGCAATCTAGCTCAAACAATAATTTTTATCAACTACATGCCTAATGAGAAACTCGCGACGGCGTGTTACCGAGTAGCTACTGTTTCATAGACGAGAAATCACTTGGAATAACCATGCCTTAGAGTTGCAATATCTTAAATATTTATTTTCAATGGTAAAACTTTGGCAGCTCATATCTTCGAAATATGACACTTTACGCGGTTTTGTCCAAGATTATTTTTTGTTTGTATTGATGTTAGCTATCCATTTCTCATTTCATTATTCGTGAATGCGATTTAAAAAAAAATCAAAATGGCGGACATGTTGGTCGGCCAGGCTCCATACAAAAATCTTCATACCCCTTTGATTCGCATTCCGTGTTAAGACAGTTAAACACTGCGCAATATTTCTTTGCCCTTTTTTTACTGTCCATTGTGATCAGATTAATTTATCAATTCTGTGACAGCGAATGAATAAGTACGCAGGTAGGCATACAACGATCAACTATAACTAAAAGCTCGTGCGCGCGCGTCACCGCTCGCCTGTGAGTCCCTACTGAAGTGCCCCCCTAGGGGGCTACTTACAGTTCGATGTCTACAGGCGCGAGTGGGACAGGCCTGCCTCAGTGCACTCTCTCTAGGCAAAATTCCCTCCCTCCAAAATTTAAAACGTTTGAAGTGCGTTGTCAAAACGACTTGAAGTGCGTTGTCTTGCGCAGTAGGCTAGTTATGACTTATGATTAGTTGACCAACAAATATTGGTAATAAGTGACATTAACTGAAATATTACAAAATTAAAATTATTAAAATCACCTTAGTTACCGCTTGATACCGTAATAACAGCTCCAATATAATATATTCCTGTATCACTCACCCGATTGCGCTTGCAGGCTGTTGCGTGCGGCCTTGATTAGGCGGTGTCTGTGCCCGTACGCGGCCACGCCCACCGCGCGCAGGTCCTCGTGCGACATCTCCGACAGGATGTCCACCGTGATCTGTTCCCGCTCCAACACCGGGCCCAGCTGCTCGAGACCAATGCTGCAACAAGCAGACATGAAGATATAATAATTACGTATAAATAAACAATTAGATTGCCACACACATCTTTCATCACACATTTTTGAATGTCCCATAATATTAATTTGTATAACATACTTAAACACCCGGCAGGTAAATAATGTTTGTTAAAATAAAATAAAATTAATACTATGCAGAATACAGTTGTCACCCTTTTCAGTTGGGATCGATGTTTTAGTTCCTGTGCATCTTCGGTGGCCAAAGTGGCGGATAAAGCTAGCACGAGGTCTGTAGCAAATCCTGGCTTTCCCAATATTTTGTTTGTTACCTGGTGAGGAAGGTGTGCAGAGACTCTGAGGTGGAGAGCGCGGACGCGGGCCGCCCCGCCGCCTCCTCCAGGCTGCTGCGCGGCACCTCCGCCCAGAACCCACTTGACATTATCTGTAATGACAACATATAATGTAATCGCTTTGCAAGTGTCAATCATAATAATTGATAATGAAAAGATAAAATTAATGACGTCACAGTTTATAATGCGTTATATTATGTCATAGAAACGTCCTACTGCCTTACAGTCGAAATACGAAACAACTGACGTTTCTCGTACTGCGTGCCCTGCGGCAAACCACTCACTGTCAATCAAAACCGTATCAACCATACCATTTACGATTCATCTTTACCGGTAACGGCAGCGGCGCGGTGGCCCCACTCGGCAGGAGTACTGGCAGCGGGGGCGGCGCGGGGGGCGCGGGCTGCGCGGGGGCGGTGGGTGCGGGCGCGGCGGCCGTCATGGCGTCCGCGAGCAGCGACCGCACGTCCTCCGCTCCCGCCAGCGCCAACGCCGTCTGACCCTCCTGGTTCTTGAGGAACGGGTCCGCGCCGTGGGCGAGCTGGGTTAAAAATATCAATGTTAATTACAGTCTGGTCATTTCTTAAAAATAAATTATTTGTTTATATTTGTATCCACGACAAAAACCTTGTAATTTGAGATTAATTTATTGTTGTCTGAATAAAAAAATATAAAATTCCAATGATACTGAATTTGGAATGAAGCACCACTCAGAGGAACGCATAAGTGGTACGCATGCGCCTTGCACAATATTTACATTCGTCTCTATAGGGCAGGGAAGTGAGCAGGGAAGTGAGCAGGGAAGTCGGCAGCGCGAGAATATAAACAGTCACTCGCGCTGTCACTCGTCATGTCGCTGCCGCTGCCCGTCGCGGCAACTGAGTAGACGACTGAGTGTGAACAATCACTCGCGTCGTTATTGCCACAGAAGTATTCAGGGAAACATTTCTGGCAGCGGCAGTGGCGGAGTGTAAATAAATTTAAATAAAATACACCGAGGAGACGTCGCCGAGCAGCAGCATATTGGAATATAACAAGTAAACTTACGCCTTGCACTACGTACCAGTAACGCACACAGCTGCGTGCGGGCCTTATGCGCGGCCTCGTGGAGCGGCGTAAAGCCCCATCTGTCGGCGGCATTAGGCGGCGTGCCGGCACGCAGCAGCAGCGCCGCGAGCTCGAGGTGTCCGTACGAGGCGGCGTTGTGGAGCGGCACGAGCCCGCCCTTGTCGCGCGCCGACACCGCCGCGCCCGCCGCCAGCAGCGCCTCCGCTACCTCCAGGTTGTTGTAGCCCGCTGGAATATCAAGGCGTTGGTACGTTACAATTAATCAAAAGTGAAAGACATTAACATGTATGCGTGGATACTAAACATATTGATACTCAAAATGAAAACTGATATTTAGTTTTTAAGTCATAATCGTTGTAAGGATGCAACCTCATTTTGCTTTAAATCAAGATTTTTTGTAGCCAATCACTTTTTGAATAATGCACCGAGTCTCTGAGTCACACAGCTCACACTATGATTTTAATTACTTTGTTCACTTACCGGCTAAATGTAGGGGGGTGGAGTTCCGGCCGTGCGCGTCCCGGCAGTTTACGTTTTGTGGGGTTATAAGTTTCCTGCGATAAACAACTCATTAACATCTTTACGTTTTAACGACACTTAAAAATCATTGTCCTTCACTTCATCAAATAGTTACAGGAGGATTTAAATATGAAATAAAATATTAAATCGTTAACAAAACCTATATTTTCAAATGTATTGGACCCTTTCAACCATTTGTTTCAATCGAATTTGACCACCTGCTTGTTGGAAGAGGAACTTGGCAGCTATAATACTACCCTTTGGCCTGCACAAAGCCTCCATGGTGCCTACCTGGCCCGGGCGAGGTCCCCGCGCTTGGCGGCGTCGAGCAGCGCAGCGTCCCCGCGCAGCGCGTCCGCGGTGTCGCTGTCGCCGGCGCGCACCAGCTGCAGCGGCGTCAGCCCGTCGCGGTTGCGGCGCGTCGGGTCTGCGCCGTGCTGGAAAGGGAAAATAATCATGGAGCACAATACTGTTGAAGCGTTATTGCTATTGATTCTATGGCAAGCATGTGGAAACTCGTTTGAATTCGTGCGCCATGGAAACAAGCAAAAAGTGGTTTGTCAACAACATACAAATCTGGACTTGCTTCGGCTTCTGCAACTGTACATTATCAGAATTGTTCCTTCAGACGTTTCTCAGTATAAGGAGCAAATTCCACGACACTCAATCCGTGTTAATGTGTCATCAATACGGGTTGAAAGATGGGAATGTGTAGTCCTGGGTCCTTCCTTCAGGTGCGTTATTCTTGATTCCATCTACTTGTCTGAGTCTGAATTTCTGAGTCTACTTTAAGCCCTACGGGCGTAGCCAGGATTCTATATAGGGGGGTATAAGTCTTGGAGGGAGGAGGGGGGCAGATTAAGAAAATCCTAAACTTCGAGTATTGAATGCCTCCCCTCTCACCCCGCAACTCTCTCCGCTCTATGTTTAGGTATGAAACTCGTGAGCATTAGCGATCGATCGCTCTTGTAGGGGGGGGGGGGGGGGGGGCAGATGCCCCCCCCCCCCCCCATGTTCAGTCCCGATCTGACTAAAACGTACCTTGAGCAGCAACCGCACGATATCCGCCTTGCCCTTAGCGGCGGCCTCGTGGAGCGGCGTGAACCGCCACAAGTCGGCGGCGTTGACGCCCGCGCCCGCCGCCACTAGCAGTTCCGTCACCTCGTAGTGGCCGTACGAGCACGCGTTGTGGAGGGGCACCAGACCACTGAAATTATGTTAGGAGATTGAATACTAGGGCAAGGTCTGTAACCGAGACATTTTAATTATCGCTCACGAAAAAGCATATTTTTTTTTCACTTTTGTATGGGAAAACTCGTCGCTGGGGCGCTTGCTCATACAAATCACAAAAAATTGGTCTTTCAGTGTTCGCTACTATTGCAGTGAACTCTATGCATGGGTCTCATACACACAAATCACAATGAAGTATTATCACTAAGGGCGCATTTTCATTAGTCGTTAACTCATGCGGTATACAGCATACGGGGAGCCTATGACAACTAATGGCGCATTTTGATTGGTCGTGGCATGCATTTTAGAAATCTCCCGCACCCCGCATGCGGGCCCTATCGACCAGTGAAAATGCGCCATTAGTTTTGTTACACCGTGTATACCACGGTTGTACGGAAAACCGGCGTTGGGACTTTAAAGAGTCCGTATACGAAATTTTGCCGATTTTGCCGATTTTGCCGATTTTGCCGAAATTGCAAAAGTTCGCTACAGAAATATTAGGTTTTTTCCCGTTATTAGACTTAAAAAAATATATGTTAATTATTAGATTTAAAATATATGTGACGTTATCAGCGTGAAGGGACCTTATTGTCGGTATTGAGTTATTAGTATCCCCATAATCTACATTTAATAGGCTATCGAACCATGTAAATAACATACGTGTAAGTCTGGAAAATATTTTTTTAAAAAATGTTTAAACTTGAATGCGATTTTCTCAATATCACCTTTTACGACTTTTCGTAAAAGGTGATATTGAGAAAATCGCATTCAAACTTCGACACCCAAAAAAGTATGTTATTGTAGGAAGTTACATATAATGTTTTTTGAGAAGTACGTTATATGTTCTTTTAGAATTTAACTTCAATTATATAATTTTATAGCTCTATTCCTGTTGTTTACCACTCCAAAGTGCATGATGTAATGAAAATGCCCAAGATGGTTTTTATTAAATATTTCATTTATAGTATGTTTTCTACTGGATTTTATAAAAGAATAATATAAAACGGATTAGTTTTTACTAAATAGAGACGTCTTCGATATTAAACAACATTGTTTATTATATTAAAAAAAATTTTTGAACGAATAAACATTGTGCTTCTACTAATCTTATTAATCAGTCAAAATCAACAAAATATATGCTTACTACACTTAAACATAGTCAAATGAGATCAAATATATAAACTTCTATTTAAAAAGTAACTTTTTTCTGTCTTAAAATTCAAGGTAAAGTTTAGTAAAAAGCTGGTACAAACACTTAACACTTTTCAAAAGGGACCTTATCGTCGGTGATTAAAAGTTTAGTGATATCACATAAAAGTAAATATACATTTTTATTAACATTGAAGTTCTATTTTTTTAAATAACTTTAATTATCCTTTAGCAACAAGACGTGTACCAAAAACATGTAATTTCTCATAGTTATCATAGAAGTATTCGTAAATATTAAAAGTAATAAAGATAAAAGAAGACACAAAAATACTATTAATTTCGTAGTTGTAACATTACTTTTCATTTTTATTTTATTTTTTAAAATATTTATTTAATTATATTTTTCATTATTTAATTATATTTCTGAGATTTCTTTACAAAAATAAAGGAACCTCTGACTTGGTAGTTGGTACGACTTTGTCTAGATTTCATTACTTTTTAGGGTTCCGTAGTCAACAAGGACTATTATTAGAGATAAACAAGCAGCTCTATCGAGATTCGAGACTTGGCTATTTTTTTTTACAGAATGTTTTTGATGGGATTTCACTTATTTTTATAGAAAAGTGGGCATATTGATTTTTTAAGCCGAGCCGTAAGTAGTGGGTTTCATCATATCGCTCGTGTAGTTATTGCGCGCTCGTGTAAACCTCACCATCAGCATCACACGTGTTACATACGCCTCCGTGGTCTAGTGGTTTAGTGCGTGGCTCTTGACTCGGAGGTCGTGAGTTCGATTCCCGCGTTGGAAACGTATTATTTCCAAGTTTGGTTAGGACAATGATTGTCTGACAAGTAAGATAATCCATGGACCATGCGTCGGATGGACATGTAAAAAGCCGGTCCTGCGCCTGATATCTCGCCAGTCGTGTCGGTCTTTCGTCCCACTGGGTTATGCGAGTAAAGGAATAGAGATTGCTCTTGTGTACTGCGCACGCACTTGGGCACTATAAAATTACTCCTGCGTAACCGGCCTGGTTTCAATGAAACCCGGCCATCGTCACCGAAACCGGCGTGGGAATTATTATTATTATCACGTGTGTACACATGCATTTCGTCTCATGTTCAGCAACGTACGGTATGCAACTATTGCAGATCTGAGGGGGCATCACCATATCTCTAATACAGCTGAGACCAGCTGAGGGTTCTTCATCAGATACTTCAGACATTTGATTTTTTTACATGAAATGAAGCGGCCCACCAAGTTGAATATTTTTTGTAAAGGTGGCATTTCGATCTCTAATATTTTGTTTGGGCTCTTGTGTTTCCTAATCAGGGTCACCAGGTACTTACTCCAGATCTTCGATTATCTTAGTTTTTACGGTTGCGTACCCAAAGGGTAAAAACTGTCTCTCCGTCTGTCTATCTGTCTCCAGGCTGTATCTCAAGAACCGCTATAGCTAGACTTCTGAAATTTTCATAGATCGTGTATTTTTGTTGCCGCTATAGCAACAAAAATAGTAAAAATAAAATAAAATAAATATTTATAGGGGGCTCCCTTACAAAAAAAAACTATTTTTTTGGCCTTTCTTGCTTGATATCGATAATGGCAACAAGTATTTTCACAAATCCTCAATTATATGTTTACGTTAATTGGTTAACTAAATTTAAATTTAAGGGGGGCTCCCATACAAAAAATCTAATTTCGAGTCCGACTCGCACTTGGCTAATTTTTATGGTTTTCCCTTTATGTGGCCATTAAACCCTAAACTCTGTGCCAAATTTCAGCTCTCTGAGTTTATGGGAAGTACTAGTTCTATTTTGATGATCTTGAGTGAGTGAGCGAGTGTCATAAATGATAACTTTGCTTTAGCTTAACTTCGGAACTTAATGACCTCTAGAGGTTCTCAAATAGGGGCCTAAAATGCGGTGAAATGGTTCCTGTAAACGATGGTACGGCAGTGTTCGCTTCGCGCTCTACCCTTATTATATAAGGTCCCTTTTTTACTAAACTTTTAGATAAATTTTAACCTATAAAAAATCGTTTTTAAAACCTGTGTCTTTGTCATATTAAAATTTAGAGTATGTTTATTAATATGGAGCAAAAAAAGAAAAATTGATTTTTTTCGACACTTTACTTTAAATGCGATTATCTCGGAAACTAAAACCCTCCATAAGGTCCCTTTTCCCAGATAACGTCACATAGTTCAGCGCGGAAAGCCGACTCGAACTTGCGGCGAGTAATATAATGTGAGATTTAGGTTGTTTTGAATCGTGTTTTTTTGGCACAATTTGTTTTTTTTTTCTTTTTTGTCGAAATGGATAGAATTTTATCTATAGATTATTTCTGTCGTTTTCTTTTTATGAATTACAGCTCCAAGCTGCCGAAATTAACAGCAATTCTTTGCCCATTTTCTCATTTAAAGTGGTAAAAAGTAATTCCAACATAAAATAGACGACTTTCTCAATTACATTGTATTTTTTTCATACCGTTAAGACGTCAATACAATCCATAAACAGGTGATATTCTAAACCTTTTACAGCAAAAATCACAAAACTGTCGCGGGTTTGAGTCGGATTATTTAAAAATACTTAAAAAAAAAAACAAATATCTAGCTCCAGCATTAGATTATAATTGAAATGATCTCACATGATGTGCATTAAAACTTATAGAAATACTGTATTTTAACTGTTAAATCACGTCTGTAAAATCAGCGAAATCGGCAAATTTCGTATACGGACCCTTAAGGGAACGCTATTATGTGTTACAGATGCGTAGTGCGTAGTTATTATTTTCATGGTTCATTCAATTAAAAAGATAAGAACCTCCACGTCTGAGCCATTAAGATAGAGACCTGATAACTGATATCAAGATATTATGAGCAAAAGTCATATCAGAAAACTGACCACAAGGCACAGGACTGAGCAACGGACAGAATATAACACAGCTTCTATTAATACTAGGATTTCACGTCATAGATATAACTACTTGTACCTCTTGGTACTATAACTACCTAATTCTTTTGTACTGTGTAGTATTTTCACATCGCAAAATCATCATAAATTATAGTAAAACAATAACAATTTTTCGGCTAATTTCGACGTTTTATTACTGACATATCATGTGAAATAACAATGGGTTTCTACAATCATAAGGATGGCCGCATACACACGCTGTCCGTATTCGATTTCCGAATTCGTTTTCCGTATTCGGAAATGCGAATGCAAGGAATCAGTAGAAAATACATTAAAGCGCACACTTTTGCATTTTTTCCGAACGGAACGATTTCCGCAAGTACGTTTCAAGTGCAAGCCTGCGCGATCGCGCGTGTAAAAAACGAACGTTTGCGCTAGTCTCACGGAATTGCAAATCCTAGTTCCACATTAGGAAATCGAATACGGAAAACGTGTATATGCGGTCAGCCTCAACATTAGACTTATCTTGGCATCAACAAAAACACACGTTTTGGGTCAAACTTCAAGGATTCAAGGCAAGCGAAAGGGTTACATGGAAAATCTTTGCAAGTGATAAGTGACCATGATGGTTTTCGTAGCGGTTTACTTTTTGAATAGATAAGTCAAAATTTGATCATTAAGTGCCACTTTACCTTAAGGCCTGTATTCACTTTGATTAGTGCAAGTGCAAGTGACTAGTAATTGAGGCAGTGGAGTGCAGGTGTGTAGTGCAAGTAGTGTCCAATTTTTGTTTAGTGGCTCTTTAGTAATTTAATTTAGTAAATTCAGTAGTAGCTGTTAACACGAGCCTCCAAGTTTCAAAAATAAAACTGCCATTTTGACATGTCCTTCATTTTTAATATTGGTTTTATTAAAAACTATTTGACCATGAAGTATTTTTATATGTCCTTTCCCAGGACTCAAAGTACCTCCATGCCAAATTTCAGCAAAATCTTCAGGTTCTGACTTCTGAGGTATAAGCGTGAAGAGATAACAGACAGACAGACACACATCCGCCTTTATAATGTTATTAGTATATTAGTAAGTAATAAGTATGGAAATTAGTATGGAAGTAATTGAAAGGGTGTCCTTTTGTACTTTTAATAGGTATATATAATAATGATATACTATATCTATGGACGCTTCACACGGCACACCACGTCAGTCTGGCCCATAAAGTTAATATAACTAGCGGAATAATAGTAACAATCTCGAGTTGTCAAACGAAATCAAAATTGGCTTTCATCTGTCAAGCACTTGCACTCGCAAAAAATAGAACACGCTTTTAATCACGTTACTACGCAGCTGACTAGTCACTTGCACTAATCAGTCGCTGTCCACACTTACTTTCTACTAATCACTCATCACCTGTACTAGTCACCTGCACTTAATCACTAATCAAAGTGAATACAGAACTAATCACGTTACTACGCAGCCGGCTAATCACTTGCACTAAACAGTCGCTGTCCACACTTACTTTTTCCTAATAACTAATCACCTGCCCTAATCACTTGCACTTATTACTAATGAAAGTGAATACGGGCCTTTAGTTTAACTAAATTGCAGCTTTACACACTGCGACTTTTATCAGCGATGCAGTCGCGATGCTGTTACGATGCAGTATCGATGCAGTCACAAATGGTCCACCTTTACACACTTGCATTACTTTAAGCATCGATACAGTCGCGATGCTGTCGCGATACAGCAGCGATGTTGTCGCGATGCAGAAGCAAAATCAATGCAAAAATATGTTCATTGCTGGTGTCACGCGTGTGTATCGATGCTAACGCGCGACAGCATCGATGCAAAAATTGCTGGTGTCGCGATGCTGTCGCGCGTTTCAAAAACGCGCGACTGCATCGCTGTTAAAAGTCGCAGTGTGTAAGGGGCCTAAGCTTTCAGACTAACTTCGATGCTTTTGTCTTTTTTCTTTAATACAAAAATCGACGTTTTTGAAAATTGTATCTGTCTATTGAAGTATTGACAGACAGACAAACACAATTCAAATTCCTAAAAATTAGTATGGAAAGATAACTTACCCCTTATCTTTCGCATGTACATCGGCGCCTCTTTGTAATAACAGTTGAGCTAGTGGAAGCCTGTTGTACCTAAAAGAATAAAAAAATCATCAGCTGACAATAAGTTGTACTCAGATTATATGCAAGCAGTTGCGTAACTATAACATCCGGGGCCCGTAGCAAATTGATGGGGCCCTATCAGTAAGTTAGTAGTAAAACAATGTATAAAAAATTTCTGACCTCACAGCCTCTTGGGCCGGGGCCCTTTTAAGTCTGGGGCCCGTGGCATTTTGCCAGCCCTGCCACCCTATAGTTACGCCACTGTATGTAAGTAGTAACTTTAACCTCCAATACGTGCGTTAAGTTTAGAAAAATATGTTTGCATACAACAAGTTGCAAGGTTCGAGAAAGGCTAAGGTCACACTGTTACCCTGCGTTTACGTACGTTGCGTCGTCAAATTATAATATTGTATGCAACATAGCTGCGTTGCAACGCACTTCAACATAGTACAACTACAACGCATCATTCGTTTTCTGACACCTGTTAAAGGCCGGCAACGCACCTGCAGCTCTTATTTTGTTGCGAGTGTCCATGGGCGACGGTAGTTGACGTAAACACTACGTCCAATGAAGAAACGCGTCATCGGACGTAGGTTATTTGTTGTTGTATAATGTTAGTTGTAACATCATAATTATATGAAATATGAAAGACATCGCTTCGGTGTGGCACCGCAACATATATAAAGGAGTGTAACTTTGTTCTATCTTAACAAAAAGTACGCGTAAAAAGTGTAAAACGTGTAACATTGAAATAACAGTATTTCAGAGTGTGAAATTTCAAATTTCACACTCTGAAATACTGGTTTCTATGCAAAAATTGCCCGCGCCGTCTCCACGTCGCCCGTCCGCGCCGCCTCCAGCAGCCGCAACGCTGCACCGTCTGAACACACATCTCTAGATGACTAACTTACCCAGCAGCAAAATGCAGCGGCGTAGAATGTCGGCCGTCGACGTCGCGACAGTTGACGAGTCGCGGTCGCGCGTCCATGATCGCCCGCGCCGTCTCCACGTCGCCCGTCCGCGCCGCCTCCGGCAGCCGCAACGCTGCACTGTCTGAACACGCATCTGTAGAGGACTATCTTACCCAGCAGCAAAATGCAGCGGCGTAGAATGTCGGCCATCGACGTTGCGACAGTTGACGAGTCGCGGTCACGCGTCCAGGATCGCCCGCGCCGTCTCCACGTCGCCCGTCCGCGCCGCCTCCGGCAGCCGCAACGCTGCACCATCTGAACACGCCTCTGTAGATGACTATCTTACCCAGCAGCAAAATGCAGCGGCGTAGAATGTCGGCCGTCGACGTCGCGACAGTTGACGAGTCGCGGTCGCGCGTCCAGGATCGCCCGCGCCGTCTCCACGTCGCCCGTCCGCGCCGCCTCCAGCAGCCGCAACGCTGCACCGTCTGAACACGCATCTGTGGAGGGGAGAAGAGTTGCTTTTAAATTAGAATATGAATTATTATTCCTTCAAGCCCCATAAGAGCACCGGTGATCGCGACAACAATAGAATACAATAGCATTTCCAAGAATTATTAAATTATTAAACGAGTAAAAGTTAAATAATCTGAGATAAGAATTAAAAATAGAGTTATTCAAAGAGTTTTTTTTTTTAATATTGTACAGGCAAAATTATGAGGTTGGGGCATTTATTATAGAAAGGAAAAGTCACAATATGCAACTCTTTCAGCAAATCCTTTACAACTCTATAATATAATGGGCTACTAATAATAAATATTCTTTATTGTGCACACATAAAATTGAAAAATCACGAACATTAATTATAAATAAGACAAGTATAACACAATGGCGGCCTTATTACTAATTAGTAATTTCTTCCAGGCAACCACGGCTAGAGGAAACATCTATACTTATTACAGAACAAAGTCGCTTTTTTCCCTCATGTCCCTTTGTTCCCTTTAATCTTTAAAACTACGCAACGGATTTTGATGATTCTGTCAGTGTTAGATAGCCCATTTATCGAGGATGGTTATAGGCTATATTTTATCACGCTAAGACTAATAGGAGCGAAGAAATAGAGGAAAATGGGGAAAAAACGGGGAAAATTATTTGGAAGGGCTAACTTGAACGCGCTAATCTCAGGAACTACTGGTCCGATTTGAAGAATTCTTTCAGTGTTAGATAGCCCATTTATTGAGGAAGTCTATAGGCAATATTTTATCACGCTAAGACTAATAGGAGAATGTGAAAAAAACGGGGGGGGGGGGGGGGGGGAGTCTTAACATAGTAGCGCTCTGCTAAAAGAAATCGGGCTTTGTCCCATTTTGGGTGCCATTAAGAGAACTCCAGTAGGCTTAGCATAACAACAATAACATGGGAAAGAAGAAATTGACAGATTTTATCGACAAAATGGCGGATTTCCATTGTCTGTCACTTTGTCTATTCTTGCGTAGAAAGAAACCGTTTCTATGGTGGCTATGCTACGCCTGCTGGGAACATTTTTCAATCATAAATTGTTTTTATCAATAGGCGGCGGTAATCGCTTATCAGCAGGCGTTCCGACTGCTTGTTTGCCAATTTCAAGCCATAAACGATCTCCAGATTTTTCTAGCGTCTACGTGACTTGAAATGAAACAAATTGCTGATAATTCTATAAGTAGCAAACTGCTACAATCATTGCAATAGCGACCATTTTGAGAAATTGTCGCTTTAAATTGAATTTAATATCCATCCATAATTCGAAAGTGTGTCTATCTGTTACCTTTTTACGGCTCAAACGGAGATACTTTGCGTTCCGGGAAAGGACATAGGATACTTTTTATCCCGGAAAAATGTACGGTTCCCGCGCGATAAACGCAGAATTTCTGCCGCGTAAATATCTTTTCATACAAATCATGACTCACAAAGGTTTAGAAAAAATTACGCTCGTGTGAATCAAACAGGACTTTTGTATGAATACAGCAGAATTCTGCCGAACCGAAATTCTGCGACTTACAACTCACAAATTACGCTCGTTTGGCTTCGCCCTTATGCAATAATTTCAAATTGTCATTGCATTTTCAACATATACGTCGCGAACGCAGAACGAGATAGTTGTATGCCTTGTGAATTCGCTGTAAACACGCGATATACAGAATGTAACAAAACTAAGTGACAATACTTTAGGGTGTGTATGGATACCGTGGTAGAGTTCACCGTGAAAGTAGCAGCGCTAAAATGGCAAAAAAATTGCTCTTTCAGCGCTGCTACTCTCACAATAAACTCTATATAAGGGATATATACACACCCTAAGTATTATCACTCAGTTTTATTACACCTTGTTTATGAGCTGCGTGTCCGCCATGCCGTAGTAAAATGCGTTTGTGACGTCATCCGTAATTGTTGCGCACCCGCTCCGCCCTAGTCCTTGTCAACCGTGAAGTGCCATACTATGATGAACGTCTCTAGCTGGTGCACTCAAAGACGAATATTGATAATTGCTTAGTTAGCTGTAGAGATAAACTACGATAACATGGCGCGCCCGTCCAAAATTCAACACGTTTGAAGCGCGTTGTCAAAACGTTTGAAGTGCGTTGTCTTGCGCGGTCGGCTAGTTATGATTAGTTGACCAACAAATCTTGGTAATAAGTGACATAGTGAAATATTACGAATACTGGTTGATTGGTTGAATACATACTACATACAAACTCTTTCATAGGGATGTGACTACACACATTGAAACAGTCATTTGGAAGGGCGCGCCATGTTATCGTAGTTTATCTCTAAGTTGTAACTAAAATATTATGAAGATTTTGACATGAGCCCCTTATCTGTCAATCTCTTCATTATATTGAAGTTTAATCATTTACAGTCGGGGCATTTTAATAGGCCACATTTGACATCTGTCAGATTAATCTCCATAGTGAGGTGAGCTGCGTAAAAACATCGACCAAAACAAATAAATCGATACGGACTTGAAATAAAATATTTGAATTTCATACGTTTGAAACAAACTCCTGTCCCATTATTACTTTTTCTTTTGCAAATTCAAGGAGCAAAATAAGACAAGTACATAATTTACAAAAAAAATGCATTTATTTGCTTGAATTATAAAAACTGTTAAATGTAGTATTATCATTATTCATTTCACATAAATATGTGTTACTTTTCACAACGTGGTTATTAATTTATGGGGATATTTCGTTACAAGTAATCAATGCATCGATACTATTTATTCGCTTTCGATTTTTAGGGTAACTTCCCTAGAGTTTAAAAAGAAAAAAGGTCAGCTGACGTAACATTGTAACGACGTGCAATTATTAAGATCAGAATTTGTTTATTACGTTTAGAATAGTTTAGCAGTAAAAGCAAATCGTTAAATAATTCGTATCGGTCATATTTACAATAAATATCGTAATTGAAAAAAAGTTAATCAATTGTGCAGTTATAACAAAACGAAAATATTTATTTTTTATGTACGTCGCTTTAAGGTTACCTGGTACAATTTTGATGAACTGTCAAATGTGGCCTATTAAAATGTCCCGACTATAATGTCTCTGGGTGTGGCCGTTAGAGAGTTAGGGCTGGTTTACACGTATTAAGTAGATAAGTAGTAACTAAATTTTAACTTAATTTGAAGTGCCTGCCCGAAATGTGTCAAGTGACAAGCCCCGCCTGCCAACATAATAGAAAATAGTCAAATTTCTAATTTCCTTGTTTAGTACTTAACTAAATTTTAACTTGCTACTTCGACCCCTCTGGGTAGAAACGTCGTAAAAGCCAAATAGCCATTTTACAGTACGGCCAAAAAACAAAAATCGTAATTTTGTTTCACGCATATTTTTTTATTCTTTGAAGTTATGATAAACCACTATAGCTCATTACGCTGAGATTTTCGAGTAGTTTACTATAAAGAAACTCAAAATATTCTACATTCAATTGTTTCAGAGATCGCATGGCTTTTACTGCAAAAAATCTAGTTGTAAATGGCTTTTACAACATTTTTATTTTGCTTGACGACTATAACCATTTATTCATTTGGTTATATAAGACTTAAAACAACGTTTTATTGAAGGTATTTTTTTTTAATTAAAAGACAAGTGTAATAATAAGAAAGTGTAATTTGTGTATTAAATGCGACAAACATTAGTGGGGAATATAAAATTATTTTATAGTTTTTCATTATTTTAATGTATAATTGTACTTTTCCGACAAACTTTAATAAAATTATCAAAATAACCGGCCAAATATGTTGTGGCCAATTCCGTACCGTTATAGAACAAAAATTGTGTTTAAATGTATGGGAGCCCCCCTTCAATGTTTATTTTATTTAAAAATTATTATCAATTATTAAATTACACATATAAATAAGGCTTTTGTGAAAATTTCAAGTGCCTGTTGCCATTATTGATATCGAGCAAAAAAGGCCAAGAAAAATCACGTTTGTTGTATGAGAGCCCCTCTTTAATATTAATATTATTTTGTTTTTAGTATTTGTTGTTATAGCAGCAAGAGATATACACAATTTGTAAAAATTTCAGAAGTCTAGCTAGAGCGGTTCTTAAGACAAAGCCTGGAGACAGACAGGCGGACAGACAGCGAAGTCTTAGTAATAGGGTCCCGTTCTTACCCTTTGGGTACGGAACCCTAAATTTTAGGGTTTTTTAGGGCCTAAAAACAAGAAAGTTTTTAAAGATATTTTTGGAAATAACAGGATATTGTATACAAACTTAACAACAAAAAATAAACGACATAGGTAATTTGTTATTTAGTCAACTCACTCATCACTGCAGTAACATTATCAATATAAGATCAACACAATCTCTTAACTATACCGAAATAGTAAGTATTTAACAATAATAACATTATCTTAATAAAATCAGTTCTTTGTAATGTATTCGTAATGCCTACGGTATAAATCTTTTTGACGAAAAATGCTCACTATTTTTGCATATTTAAGAGATTGTGTTAATTTCATTTTGATAATGTTACTGCAGTGACGAGTAAGTTGACTGAATAACAAATTACGTAATAATATGTCATTTATTTTTGTTGTTAACTTTATACAATTTCCGGTTATTTCCAAAGATGTCTTTAATAACTTTAATGTTTTTTTTAGTTTATGTAAATATAATGTGTAAGTTGAGAAAATGTTTTAAGGAAGTTTTCCACTTATTACCAAGAGTAACAATACGAAGAACTGATTTTCTAAAGCTATTATTGTTAAGTACTTACCTAGTTTTGCATTGTTTAGAGGTAAAGTTAATTTTATTTCGATAATTTTATTAAAGTTTATCGGAAAAGTACAATTTTACGTTAAAATAATGAAAAACTATACAACCAAATGAATAAATGGTTATAGTCGCGAAGCAAAAAAAAATTTGTAAAAGTCATTCAAAACTAGATTTTTGTAATAAAAGCCATACGATCTCTGAAACTATTGGATCTATACTTATTATAAAACAAAGTCGCTTTTTTCCTCATGTTCCTTTGTTCCCTTTAATCTTTAAAACTACGCAACGGATTTTGATGATTCTTTCAGTGTTAGATAGCCCATTTATCGAGGAAGGCTATAGGCTATATTTTATCACGCTAAGACTAATAGGAGCAAAGAAATAGAGGAAAATGTGGAAAAAACGGGGAAAATTATTCGAAAGGGTTCACTTGAACGCGCTAATCTCAGGAACTACTGGTCCGATTTGAAAAATTATTTCAGTGATAGATAGCCCATTTATTGAGGAAGGCTATAGGCTATATTTTATCACGCTAAGATTAATAGGAGAATGTGGAAAAAACGAGGGAAATTATTTGAAAGGGCTTATCTCGCGAACTACTGGAGCAATTTTATGTTATTTGGCACAGATAAGGAGTAAACCACGTGAAGGATCATAAGGCTATCGATTTTAATCATTTTTTTTAGTGGCTATATATTTTATACCCGAGCGACGCCGGGGCGGGTCGCTTGTGTAGAATATTTTGAGTTTCTATTTAGTAAACTACCCGAAAATCTAAGCTAACTGAGCTATAGTGGTTTATTATAACTTCAAAGAATAAAAAAATGTTTGAAGTCGAGAAAATGTTGTAAAAGCCATATTTGTATAAGATATAAGACACGTCACCGTCTTTTACTACAAAATGTTTGATAGTATTATCTTCAAGTACTGCATATATTATGTAGTATTAACCACCAAATTTCAAAAATTAATTGAAAAAATTGCGCATTACAACATTTTCAAAGAACAAAACTGGGTTTATAATAAGTTGAAAAATGCTGTAAAATACATTTTTTGCGAATTTGAACATTTCGAATATACAGATCGATAGAGCTCGCGATTCTGAGTAAGAAACCGTTAAAAACTCATTTTGGCCAAAATGGCTTTTACGACGTTTCTACCCAGAGGGGTCGACTTGCTACTTTTTGTGTTTAAATGCAATAAATAACTTAAAATTAAGTTAAAATTTAGTTAACTACTTATCAACTTAATACGTGTAAACCAGCCATTATGCAGAAATGCACGGGCGCAACCCCACAGGCCATTAGTAATTCGGCGCGCGATAAAAAAAGTAGAAAAATTATCCGCATTCATTACCCAATCCCATCGCAAAAAAGTGTTGCGCTTAAGAAGTTTTTACTTCCAAAAACCATCTTCTTATTGGTCCTATACCGAAAACCTTACCTGTGAAATCAAAAAATTATTTACCTTAAGGGGCTGGGCTACCCTCGAAATTCTCATACATACGTAATACCAAAATCATTTTCTCATACGAAAATATTTAACATGTTTGAGTTATTTTTCAGCTTAAAATAGTAATTACCTAGGTTCCTGAACAAAAATTAATTTAAAAATATTTAAACACAAAAAAAAAAATTTTGTGTATAATTTTTTTTTACTAAATTTACTACTAAATATTTAAACACTAAAAAATAGAGTAAAACACTAAAAAATATATACATAAATATTAAATTTACTAGAAAATATTTCAACTCTAAAAATATTTTTTAGTATTTAAATATTTTGTAGTAAATTTACTATTTATTTATATATTTTTTAGTGTTTTACTCTATTTTTTAGTGTTTAAATATTTAATAGTAAATTTAGTAAAAAAAAATTATACACAATTTTTTTTTTAGTGTTTGAATATTTTGAAGTTAATTTTTGTACAGGGACCTAGGTAATTACTATTTTAAGCTGAAAAATAACTCAAATATGTTAAATATTTTCGTATGAGAAAATGATTTTGGTATTACGTATGTATGAGAATTTGGAGGGTAGCCCGGGCTCTTAACATATAACGCGGAAAAACGCGACGTCAATGTCAGTCGTAGTGCGATCTCTGTTACTGAACGTATAGTGATATTGTTAGTGACACAGTAAGTACTACATACCTAAGTGTAAGTGGGAACTAGCACACAAAAAAAACTAGAATTTCAAAATTAGATTATCAAGGTTTAATCATATATTACTAAGTGGAAAATTAATTAATAATTCAATGAAGTAAAAAAATCTAGTACATACCTAAATTGTACAGGGTAAGTGCAGACTGCAGCTGAAGTCGGCTCCTATATTATACAATTTTGCTTTTTAGGGTTTCGTACCCTAGGATAAATACGGGACCCTAATTATTATGTGATCATATTGGTTATTTTCATCACTGGATAATGTCAGAGTGTTCTCTGTTTCAAAAGTGTCCAAACGGTGAACCGCATTTTAGGAATAATACAGAGGCGATTTTTTGTAGTAAAAACTTTTTAAAACGATTCAAAATGTTGATATTTGTTTGTGGAAAGCGGGTTAGAAAAGATTTAAAAATAAATTCTTGTGTTTTATATCAGAGATTCACATACCTAATGAGAATTTATCAA
Organism: Lysandra bellargus; assembly: GCA_905333045.1. Taxonomy (NCBI): domain Eukaryota; kingdom Metazoa; phylum Arthropoda; class Insecta; order Lepidoptera; family Lycaenidae; genus Lysandra; species Lysandra bellargus. The sequence continues at coordinate 5,026,911 of HG995342.1, forward strand.
AATATTACTAATAAATATTACATTAAATTGGGGGTTAGAAAATTATTAGAATGAGATAAGCTGAATATTACAATATGTCCTAAAATATTCTGTAGTTATAAATTATTACGAAAAAGAAACACAATTCAAAGAACGCAAGAAAAATCCCACGCCAACCCTTAAAATGTTAAATGAATAAAGTTTTACTTTTATAGATTGACGACCTCCGTGGCTCAGTTGGTTGGCTGTTGGTAGCTCAAGCCGGGGGTCGCGGGTTCGAATCCCGCCGACGGTACAAAAAGTTTTCAAAGTTCCTGGATCATGGCTGTGTATTAAATATGTGTATCATATAATAAAAATCTTAAATATGTATAGTATAAAAGTATAAAATATATTTCCGTTGTCTAGTACCTGTAACACAAGTCCTTCAGGTACTTAGCACGGGGCCAGACTGACGTGGTGTGAAGCGTCCATAGATATTAGATATTATAGATAATTTTATTCATTTAATATTTTAAGGGTAATTTTACAATCTACATGACTAATTTAAGGACGCTCCCTACGGATATTCCGTAATTTACCGTATTTAGGGGCTTATAAACTCATAATTTGAAAGCTACAAAGTTATAATAAAATACAGCAATAATATCAACATTCATAATATAAGCATATCAACATTCCTTTCCACTTTTAAATTTTTCTATTTTTGTTTATTAAATACTAATTATATTAGCTATCAAAGTAAAACCGATTTATTAAAATTCAAGCATACATTCAGCATCTCCTTAGTATTTACAAATTACTGTTATTTGAAACCCACGCCAATAGATCGACAATATCATAACCTACATATTCCACGTTTTAAATTTTTTTTAGATAAATTTTAAACTAAGATAAGTAAAAAATAGGGTTTTGGTGCGATCTCGGCAACGTTTGTTCGGGGGACGGCCTTAATAAGACTTATTATTGACTAATTTAAAAATACGTATGCTTTGTATAACATGTACATTTTCTTTCGAACATGTACGCATTGAAAATATAATAAACTGCATTGAAATTTTAAACACACGGGGTGAATTTTTGAACGACGAAAACGTAAAAAATATCGATAGACAAACGTTATAGTCAGGGAGCCCTAGAACATTTTTTTTTTTATTGATATCAAACTAATTTTTGTGAGTAGCTTCATTTTGATAAGACGAACAACATTTTTATCTGCGAAAAATCTTGAAAGTGGTAGCTAACAGAAATAGAAAGGATTTCATACTTTGATTTAATGGTCCTAAAATATGCATTGTACTATTTGTAGGACAATGTTACTCTTAAATGATGTAACTATTAACCTACCAATATACAAAAAATCAGCTGGAGGGTTCCGTTATAGGGTTCTGTAATCAACAAAACTCGGTTACCTACTGAACCCTAAAACGGAAACCTAAAATCAGTTGATTTTTTGTATATTGGTAGGTTAATAGTTACATCATTTAAGAGTAACATTTGATAGTTTATAAGGGAGATGTAACAGTTATGGTTGGAAGGCCCACCTTCCGGTACGTGTGATCAAGGTATGTGTTGAAATCTTAAAATCTTCTTCTCTTAGAAGCTAAGCTAATTTTCATACAGCTATGCAGTTTGTTGTATACTTTCGCGCTTTTTTGCCTTTTTCTTATAGATACCGATTTCGCTTGCCACGCCATTTAATTACCCCGTATAATTTAAAATTTTAAACCATGACACCTCCAGAGAAGCCTCCAGAGCTAAAGAATATTCATAAATACAAATTAGTTTTTGCCTTAGCCTTAGCTATTAGGTATAACGTGTCACGTGTAGGTATACTAAATTAAGTAAAATGTTAATTTGTTAATAGACTAGATGACGCTTGCAAGTTGCAACTCAGTTGCGCCAAATTTACATTTTTCCGGTATGAAAAGTATCTAATACTTATATTGTATTCTTCCCCGGAACTCAAAGTATCTCCATACCCCTCTAAATACCTCAGCCGTTTAGCGTGAAGAGTTAAAAAACAAAGAGAGAAACAATTACATTTATAATATTAGTAAGCATTACAATCCAATTTTATTTGTGTTTAGCTAATATTTAAAAATGCAAGATCAAATACGACGTATTTTTGACGAAAAAATCTTTATACAAAAAGTTAAGTTAAAATGGCCCCAAAACAAGCTGAAAGTAGAGTCTTCCAGTCACGTTTTTTACCTTGACTTACAAGTTCATCTAATAACTAATTACTAACTTATAAGACTGCTTGCTGATATACATTCAGAGAAGTAAATGTATTTTTTTGAAGTGAAAACTTCTTTAGCGGCGTTGAGCACTTTTGTGGGATGGGTAAAAACTGTGAAACTCGCGTCAGATTCTCGTGCTGATCAAAAAACCTTGGAAAAACCGTAAGACGGTTGGAGAGTAGTGTTTTGTGTCGAACTCAAACTCGAACTCGATCTTGAACTCGAATTGATTGTAAGGGTTTCGATTAATTAAAAAAATCGATTTTTTAAAAATCGATTTTCATAAAAAATGGGTTAAAATTTAATCGATTGTAAGGGTTTCGATTAATTAAAACAATCGATTTTTTAATAATCGATTTTCATAAAAAATGGGTTTAAAAAATGCACAACGTTAATAATCAAGTTTTCACTTCTGCCGGCACTCCCGGAGTGCAACCCGTCTTTTTTTGTCTAGTTTTAATTGTGCTAACTGTGGAGATTGAAATTTCTGATAAAGGTGTATTCTTTGAAATCTTTTACATAAAAAAGATTGATGTTTTCGGAGTTTCAGAAAAGAAATTATTCATACACTTATTTTCTAATTGCGTATTTATGAGGACACCGGACAGTGGTACAAACTTTACAATGTTAGTTATGTTCGACATTCATCCAAACCTCTAGTAATAAAGTATAGTTTTCACAAAGCCAGTACTGGCTGCCAATAAGACTGGCAGCCAGTATTGGCTTGGTATATGCCGCGTGTGAACAGTTTGGCCTGGCTTGAAAAACTGTTCACACGCGGCTAATAGCCAATACTGGCTGCCTTAAACTATACTTTATAATATAAATTCAATTGATTGATTGCACTTTCAAGCGTAGTATCTGATTTGGAATTATGGAGCAGTTATGACGTAAACGGTAAATTATAGCGACGCTGTCGAGAATCGAGATCACGTGATGTACGTGAACGACGAATAAAAACAATGTCTTCAGTCACGCAACGCAACTTCGAAAAGTACAGCATTTAACCCCATCACGTTCAGTTTCTCATTAATCTGATGCATCAATCTGGTAAAGATTGACGTGAAACTGAACGTCTAACCCACGGATTGATGGACTGATCATTTTTTTAATATATACTTTTCAGCCATCAATCAGGCGTCAATCTCAAATTGATGGACTGAACTGATACCAAATTGAGCGAGTAACCTACGACTTAAAGTTATAGATTTTGAACCGACTTCCAAAAAAAAGAAGGTTCTATGTTTGGCTGTGGATATATTTTTTTATAAAACAGAGACAAGAGATCAAATTCGTCGCCTAACGGAAGTCGGTCGCGTCACCCGCAACATTGGGACAGTAGTTTGTACTGCATAATAAATGAAAATTAAAATTCGTAAATAGTTTATGAGTAGCATTAAAATTATATTGTCACTATAATTAAAACGAAGTCTTGTCGACAGTTAAGGCCCTTCTAAATCCTTATGACCATTTTGTACCACTCTCCCCTATTTTTGAGAGATTCACTCAAAAACATGACATTATATTGGTATTTGAAACTAAATAAACGAATCATATATCTTTGAACTGTACAGAGTTTTTACCGTAGCGAATCAAGAGATTTTTATATCTTGTTTTTATATTTATTTTATAATAATTATTATAAATTATTAATATATTCTAGGAACAATGAGCCATATTATTTTTTATTTCTCATGGAATCCGATTTTTTTAATAAAACGTGTTGGTTAATAATACGAACATTCCGACTGATGTAGCTTAAACATGGTAGGTTTGACAAGAGCAAAAAAAAATTCCGAATTACTGAGAATTGTGTATGAAGATCAGCGTTGCCAGATTTTTTTTGTGCCAAGTCGGGACTTTGGAACTTTTTGAGTGAAAATAGTGGGATTCTTCCGTCAAAAGCTTGGCCATAGTAAAAAACGTATATAAATCACAAGTTTTCAAATTTTATTTCTTCTTATTTGACTTAAAATTATCACGTTTACGTGACAATAGCAATAGTAGCCACATAAAATCCACCCCTCTATCTCCCACACTTATCTTCATTACGAACCTTTCTTTCTCAGCACGTTGCATGAACGTTCAAGTTGTCCCCGAAAAGCGGTATCCCACCAAAAAACATTTTCATGTAAAAATGTTGCCAAGATGAAAACATAATAGTTCGTGGCGTCAAAAAGTAGTGAGATCTCATGTAGAGCCAAGTTTCAAACCTTACACACTCAGCCCTAAATTTAAAAACTTTATGGCCATTTTGTTGCGGTTAATATAAAAGTTATTAAGTACAACAGAAGAGTAGTTCAAAGCCCATAGCATGATCAATAACAAAATGGCCAAGCCACCCATTTAAACTAATGTGTAGAGTTTTTAGATTCTTCTCGTGCGGCTGACACATTATATCAAGTATTTTGCCGCAATTTATGTGTAAAATTAAGGTTTTTAGATTTAGGGCTGAGTGTGTAAGGTTTGAAACTTGGCTCTACATGAGATCTCACTACTTTTTGACACCACGAACTATTATGTTCTCATCTTGGTAGCATTTTTACATGAAAATGTTTTTTGGTGGGATTTCATTTCTTTTTGTAAGTTTTACTACACACGTTTTTATGAAATTAAGAGGCATACGAGCATGTGCACTCGCATTATTAGAAAAGTTGCAAGTGTTTTGCCAGCCTTTAAGCGGGAATCGGTTATATATAAAATTAGGGGACAAACGAGCAAACAGGTCACCTGATGGAAAGTACTGCCGTCGCCGAGTTGTCATACTTTCAGAAAGAAAAGGGTTAATTGAGGGAAAAGGGGTATCGCTATTCCCCTGTTCTCTTTCCCTTTTTTATTAAATTAGGGGGCAAACAAGCAGACGGAAAGCAACTGCCATCGCCGATAGACACTGTAACATGAGAAGAGTTGCAAGTGCGTTTTGGGCCTCCGCTAAACTCACTCACTAGACGAAACACAGCGCAAGCGCTGTTTCACGCCGGTTTTCTGTGAGTCTGTGGTCTCTCAAGGATAACACGTATTTTTTAGGGTTCCGTAACCATAGGGTAAAAACGGGAACCTATTACTAAGACTTCGTTGTCTTTCCGTCTGTCCGTCTGTCCGTCTGTCTGTCTGTCTGTCTGTCTGTCTCCAGTCTGTAACTCAAGAATAATAGCTAGAGAGTTGAAATTTTTTACAGATTATGTATATTTGTTGCCGCTATAACAACAAATACTAAAAACAAAATAAAATTAATATTTATAGGGGGCTCCCATACAACAAACGTGATTTTTTTGGCCTATTTTGCTCTATATCAATTGATTGATTTTTTCTCAAAATCCTTAATAATATGTCTACTTTAATATTTAATAATAATATTAAAATAAAATAAAAAAAATAAGGGGGCTCCCATACAAAAAACACAATTTTTGGCCTAATTTTGCTCTATAACTGTACGGATATAGGTTAGGTTGGGTTTGATAATTTTTTTGTTGTTTCTGTACTAACAGTATGTTACGTACCAAATTTGAGCTTTCTCAGACTTCAGGAAGTACCCTAACAGTTTTGATGATAGGTTGAGTCAGTGCCAAAATTGTGGGTTTTTGGACATCTATAAAATCTAAAGTATAATAGCTACGATACTCAAACTTTGCGCATTTCATTACTTCACTCATATCATTATATCCTACAAATTTCAAGTATGTGGCATTATCCAAACCAAAGTTAAGAGGGTTCAAAAATACGACGAAACGTTTCGAGAAAAGGTAGGTAGTGCTGCCCTTGCGCGCTTCGCTTGGCTCATTTTGGCGGGGGCACTCCCGTGCCCCCAGATTGAGCCTGTCCCGCGCAAGACATTTAATTTTGACTTAAAAATCGGGACGTCCCGCCAATATCGGGACGTCTGGCAACGCTGATGCAGATGTAGATAGTATGTAGATACGTCGAGCCCCGGAAAAGGTCATAAGACATTTATTGTTCCTAAAAAAAGTGCGGTTGCCGCGCTATAAACGGAATTCGTATAGCTGTAGTCCGTCTAAATCTGATAAGACTGTCGCGGCTTAAGGTTGAAGCCAAACGAGCGTAATTTGTGAGATTGTGTGTCGCAGAATTTCGTTCGCGTAAATATCTTTTCATACAACTGATGTCTTATCTTTTCATTTCAATATCATTTCATACAAATGACTCACAAAACTCAGAAAATTACGCTCGTGTGAATCAAACAGGAATTCTGTATGAAACTGAAAGCAGCAGAATTTCTGCCAGCCGAAATTCTGCGACTCACAACTCACAAATTACGCTCGTTTGGCTTCACCCTAAGCGAGTGCGAGCCCTGAGCTACTTCTAACAAAACAAAGGAATTAATAATTGCTGAAATTATACCAATTATGCACGTTTTACATTGTAATTAGACAAACATGTAATTATTATCGAGTGCTTATGATTTACGAACGAACTGTTGATTAAATGCCACAGATTAATTACACGTGTTTGATTGTACTATTGGAGAGTGGAGACGTTGATGCATAGGCAGATCTACGTTATTTTAATTGTGTTTTAATACATCAAAACTAGCAGTTACTCGCAACTTCGTCCGCGTGGACTTTAGTTTATAGTTGTTCCCGTACATCGATTGAATAGTTAACGCGCAAATCATAAAAGTATATTGAGTGGGACAATATACCTTTATGATATGATAGATGTTCCGCGCGGCTTCGCCCGCGTAATTTAGGAATGTACATTTTTCACGGAAACCGTACATTTTTCCGCAAAAAAAAAGCGAGATTAGCGCGAAACAAACAAACTCTTCCACTTTATAATCTATACTATTTAATCTATAATCTATACGTTAGTTTGTTTGTTTGTTTGTTTGAACTCGCAAATCTTTTTTTTTATTTTTTTTTATTTATTAAATAAGGGGGCAAACGAGCAAACGGGTCACCTGATGGTAAGCAACTACCGTCGCCCATGGACACTCGCAACATCAGAAGAGCTGCATGTGCGTTGCCAGCCTTTTAAGAGGGAATACGCTCTTTTCTTGAAGGTTTGCAGGTCGTATAGGTCCGGAAAAACTGCTGGTGACAGTTCATACCAGTTTTACAGTGCGCGGCAGAAAGTTACGCGAAAAACGCACCGTGGAAGACTGCCACTCATCAAGGTGATGAGGATGGTATGTTTTTCGCGTGGGATGATGGCGAAAAGTTGCAGGTGGTATGATTCCGAACAATTCCTCAGAGCACTCCCCGTGATACAACCGATAGAGGATGCAGAGTGAAGCTATATCTCGGCGTAATTCCAAGGGGTCCAGCTGTTTGAAACACTATGGCAGTCAACAATTCGAGCGGCCCTTCGTTGGATACGATCCAGAGGGAGCAGTTGGTATTTTGGCGCCCCTGCCCAGAGATGAGAACAATATTCCATATGAGGTCGAACCTGCGACTTGTAGAGTTGTAGGCGTTGGTCCGGACTGAAGTACTGTCTCGCTCTGTTAAGAACAACAAGCTTCTTCGAGGCTAATTTGGCCTTACCCTCTAGATGATATCGGAACTGGACTTCGCTCGATATGTTGACGCCAAGTATGCTAGGGGAGATGGTTAAAGATGTGCCCTCGAAACGAGGATATACGACCATAGCTGACTTTTTAGTGGTGAACGCGCAGACCTGTGTCTTGGCGGGGTTGAATTGGACCAAGTTACGTCTTCCCCATTCAGAGACCTTCTCCAATGAATTCTCCACCTTAGACACAAGTTCGTTTCGACTCTCAGTGACATTTTGCCGAGAAATATTTGGGGAGCCGGTATATACAGCATCACCTGTACTATCATCCGCATAGCAATGAATGCCGGTGGTCTGCAACATGTCATTGATATGCAGTAAGAATAGAGTGGGCGATAGCACACAGCCCTAATGGACACCAGCATCAACAGACTGAGTTTCCGAGCATTCGCCGTCAACTACGACTTTTATGCTTCTGTCTGCTAAGAAACCACCACTTACATTTCTCAGACAGCCCGTATGATGGAAGCTTTGAAAGCAGCGCTTTATGCCAAACCCGATCAAAGGCCTTCGCAATATCCAAACTAACAGCCAATGCCTCTCCCTTCGACTCAATTGCCTGAGCCCAACGATGAGTCAGGTACGCCAAGAGATCACCAGCCGAGCGACCCTTACGGAACCCGTATTGTTTGTCGCTTAGTAATCCCTGGCCGTCCAAGTATCGAAGAAGCTGGCTATTGATAATGGATTCCATTATCTTCGAGAAGAGAGAGGTTATAGCGATTGGTCTGTAGTTGGAAGGATTTGAGCGATCACCTTTTTTGGGGATCGGGTGCACCAAGGCTGTCTTCCAGGAAGCCGGGACAATGCCAGTAGAATAGGAAAGCCGAAAAAGTCGCGTCAAGACCGGAGCCAACTCTGGAGCACACTTCTGGGACACACATCTTAGGAACTACTGGTCCGATTTGAAAAATTCTTTCAGTGTTAGATAGCCCATTTATCGAGAAAGGCTATAGGCTATATTTTATCACGCTACGACTAATAGGAGCGAAGAAATAGAGGAAAATGTGGAAAAACGGGAGAAATTTATTTGAAAGGGCTTATCTCACGAGCTACTGGAGCAATTTTTCTGTTATTTGGCACAGATAAGAAGTAGACCACGTAAAGGATCATAGGCTATTTTTGTGGACTAATTTTTCTGTGATATATCTAATTTAAGCGAGCGAATATAATATATATAATAATAAATCTCAATTACATTTGGGTCAATTGTCTTCCAGGATCGTAATACTTATTAGAAAACGCAGCAAAGGTCGGGGCAGAGGGTGCTATTATAAGCTTTTATAATAGCACAAGCAGTAAATACTAATAAGAATATTGACAGAAACGTTGTCAATCTTCGAACAAAACTTTTTGTTTTCAGCAAGACGTGGTCATGCGTGAAAATCTCTATCTAATATCAAAACAATCTAGCGTGAAAACATTGCAGTTATATTTCCTATTGACATAATCCGACTAAATGACCGAATGATCGACGACCTCTGTGGCTCAATTGGTTGAGTGTGTGGCAGCTCAAGCCGGGGGTCGCGGGTTCGAATCCAGCCGACGGAACAAAAGTCAAAAGTCCCGGGTCTGGTTATGTATTAAATATGTGTAGATATCAACTACGATAACATGGCGCGCTCCTCCAAAATTCATAACGTTTGAAGTGCGTTGTCTTGCGCGGTAGGCTAGTTGTGATTAGTTGACCAACAAATCTTGGTAATAAGTGACATTAACAGAAATAATACGTGTACTGTGATTAGTTGAATACTTACTACATACAAATTCTTTCATAAGCATGTGACTACACACATTGAAACAGTCATTTTGAGGGGCGCGCCATGTTATCGTAGTTGATCGCTATGATATAAATAAAAATCTTGAATATGTATAGTATAAATATAAAAGTATTAAATATATTTCCGTTGTCTGGTATCTGTAACACAAGTCCTTCAGGTACTTAGCACAGGGCCAGACTGACGTGGTGTGAAGCGTCCATAGATATTATTGTTATTATTAAATGACGTAGATCCATGAACCAATTTCGTCGATGATACTTAGTTGCAAAGAATTTCCGTATGTGGTACGCAATACACCTATCATTGTTAACTTTGAGCCTTACACGTGTTCATTTGCGAAGAAAACAACGCTCGACGCCGATTATTACTTTAATTTGAATACGATTTAATTTAAATAAAAGATTAACAAAAAATTATAGAGATTATACACAAATGAAACACAATATTACGTGCACTTTTTCCACTATATTCATTAATTACAATTTAAACACGACCGGTTTCGAAATAAATCATCAGGTGTACGTAAGCGACGTTAAGTACACCTGATGATGATTTATTTGTGTACTAGATGACGCCCGAAACTCCGTTGCGCCAAAATTCGTTTATCGCGCGGGAACCCTACATTTTTCCGGGATAAAAAGTATCCTATGTCCTTTCCCGGGACTCAAAATATCTCCTGGATGCAAAATTTCAGCAAAATCGGTTCAGTGGTTTGGGTGTGAAGAGGTAACAGACAGACAGACATACAGACAGACAGACACACTTTCGCATTTATAATATTAGTATGGAAGTATGGATAAAATGAATTTTCACCAAGAACCGACAGTGCAATCAATTACATATATTATGTATATAGAGATTATGTCAAAATCTTTATTAAATTAATGCTATGTAATTTACTTATTGACGACTAGATGATGCCCGCAAAAATTCGTTTATCGCGGCGGAACTGTACATTTTTTCGGGAAAAAATGTATCCTATGTCCTTTCTCGGGTCTCAAAGTATCCCCATACCAAATTTCATCAAAATCGGTTCAGCGGTTTGGGCGTGAAGAGGTAACAGACAGACAGACAGACACACTTTCGCATTTATAATATTAGTATGGATGTACGTGGAAGAAGTGGGTTTTTTTTTTGTGCCCCTTCTATAATAGCACGAATAGCAGCAGGGAACTTCGCTCTTATTCGTCGAGGGCCGTATCCCGTGTAGGCTGTTATCGTAGCCCGTAGGCCGTAGAGCGTTCGCTATGTTACCTAGTACAACCTACACTTTTACCCCCTTACTAATTAAAATAATTAGGGTTTAAAATAGTGAATAACTATACAAGATATATCAAGAGCTAAAACTATTACCATAACCATAAAATCAGTTTTGAGTATAAGTAACCAAACATATCCATCCACCCTTATAATTTCAGATTTATAATAGTAGTAAGATTTAAAATAATTATAGTAGTAACACAGAATAAGTTGTTGAATATTACTTATAATTACAATAAATTTACAATAACAATTGAACAAAATACAATATGCCATCAAGAATAGTTTCGGATTTTTCACAGCAGCGTAATGCTTGGGATTTTTATTGTTCCAATTTTCTTTCTTAGAAAACGCGAAAACGTGTTACAATTACGTTTTCACGTGTTTGGTATAATCGTAAATAATGTTGTGAATATTTTTTGTAGAAGTCTTTCAGATATCAGCTTCTAAATTATTAGTACGTATGGCACTTTTTTTTTTATTTTGCCGGTTTAAAACATACTTAATTTACTTTATAATAAAGACTGGCTCTAGATTAGCATATTATAATAATCCTTTTTACCGCAGCAAGATGTAGATGTGCTAACGGCTAACAGAATTGTTAGACTAAGGCATCCGTTACACGGGCATGCAAGCGTCAGTCAATTCCGTCAGTCATGAATTATGTTTGACTGATGGTGACTGATGGTGACTGATGGACTGACGAATGGTATTAGACGGTCACTCAATTCTCGTCAGTTTTATGTCAGTCAAAGGTGTGCGTCCCCCCAGAAAGCCCAATCGAGCTAGGTGTATTTTCAATATATCAGAATTTAGAGCAAAAATAGAGCACCTCTACAGTCAAGTAAAAAAATTGGAGCATTAATACGAACGACGCTGCGAGCTAAAAACCGTGGGCTTGCTGACGTCCAGTCCCGTCAGCACGCCCAAGCTAGATCTCGGGAACCGTTGAGAGTACTATCGTGTATTGTGGTTCAAATTTTCGAGCAAAATTGGAGCACTCTGCTCCCGTGAAATCAACTTCGAAACTAGAATGTGAAAGGAGTTAGACGTGATTAACCGGTGGGCTTGCTGGCGTCCTGTCCCGTCAGCAAGCCCACGCAGATCTCTGAAACGGTAATGATTTGGATTATGATTAAAAACTCTACAATAGAGCCCTATTTAGAGCACTCTGCTCCAAAAAAAATATTAATGTAGCTTCAATAGTTATCGAGTTACAGGCCTTTGAAAACGGGCTTGCTGACGTCGCGTCCCGTCAGCAAGCCCATTTGGAGCGTGAAAACTACTGAACGGAGAGTCGTCAAAAATATCTCAAATCGTAGCTTAGAATGAGAGAACTATGCTCCAAATAGATCAAAATCCTAGGTTCTACGGTTTTCGCGCTATCAGCGAAAAACACTTCAGCCGCCAAAATTTGTCGATTTTCACAATCGCGCGACGTTGCCGTTCCGCGCAACAAGCAAATGAACGCTTCATTTGCCGTTGGTGTACACGAGAATGAACCTTCAGATGGTTTATTTAAGAGTCTCTTTACTTGCAATCCTAAGATGGCACGTAGTTTATGTCTGATATAATAGACCAGCAGCTATCGTTGCTAATTCGACATTTGTAATCTTCTTGTAAGTTCATGTAAAAGTAAGCTTATTTTTTGGCATACCTACTCAAAATTGATTTTCATGAAGGTTTCAAAAGTGAGGATTATAGCGAAATGGACACAAATAAAGAGGTGATTGTGCACATGAAACTTTACATAATTTTAGTGCCATTTTATGACTAAAAATGTGATAAAAATTGTTGTATAACTTTGCTTAAGCACTATACCTACCTATTATTACGATGTTTACTTATATTGTCTGTTAGTTTATTTTAAATTTTATTTCAACATGTTTGGAAAAAACGTAATAGGAACACTACAATAAATGAAACGCTATATTTATTTAATCATAATCGTAGTAAAGTAACATAAGAAACCAAATGATGATTAAGACTGTTTTATAAGAAGCAAAGGTGCGAAAGGTACCTTCAGGCACCTTACCTATTCTAATTTATAAACAAGACTGATTTGTAACAATTATAACATTTACACATTTGTATGTTTCTTGTTTTATTTCAACACTTCTATTAAGATCATAACTTCACAAGCCTAAGTGGCGCCGCCATCAGTTAAAAAATAATTTCTCAGTTAAAAATAATAGATATTACACAGCTTTCTATATTTTGCCGATTGATTGTTTCTAAATAAATGCCTAACTTGAAAACTGAGTTTTCGTTTAAAAGTAGGTACTACTTACGTGAGTAATTATTTTTAACTAATGGCGGCGCCATTATGGCTCGTGTAGGCCCTTAATCATGCTGTGCTGACTCACATCACATCAAATGAAATATTATTAGGTAACATTTCAATATAGGGAGTAGGCAAACAAGCTTACTTTTACATAAACTTACCTACAAGAAGATTACAAATGTCGAATTAGCAACGATAGCTGCTGGTCTATTATATCAGACATAAACTACGTGCCATCTTAGGATTGCAAGTAAAGAGACTCTTAAATAAACCATCGGAAGGTTCATTCTCGTGTACACCAACGGCAAATGAAGCGTTCATTTGCTTGTTGCGCGGAACGGCAACGTCGCGCGATTGTGAAAATCGACAAATTTTGGCGGCTGAAGTGTTTTTCGCTGATAGCGCGAAAACCGTAGAACCTAGGATTTTGATCTATTTGGAGCATAGTTCTCTCATTCTAAGCTACGATTTGAGATATTTTTGACGACTCTCCGTTGAGTAGTTTTCACGCTCCAAATGGGCTTGCTGACGGGACGCGACGTCAGCAAGCCCGTTTTCAAAGGCCTGTAACTCGATAACTATTGAAGCTACATTAATATATTTTTTGGAGCAGAGTGCTCTAAATAGGGCTCTATTGTAGAGTTTTTAATCATAATCCAAATCATTACCGTTTCAGAGATCTGCGTGGGCTTGCTGACGGGACAGGACGCCAGCAAGCCCACCGGTTAATCACGTCTAACTCCTTTCACATTCTAGTTTCGAAGTTGATTTCACGGGAGCAGAGTGCTCCAATTTTGCTCGAAAATTTGAACCACAATACACGATAGTACTCTCAACGGTTCCCGAGATCTAGCTTGGGCGTGCTGACGGGACAGGACGTCAGCAAGCCCACGGTTTTTAGCTCGCAGCGTCGTTCGTATTAATGCTCCAATTTTTTTACTTGACTGTAGAGGTACTCTATTTTTGCTCTAAATTCTGATATATTGAAAATACACCTAGCTCGATTGGGCTTTCTGGGGGGACGCACACCAGTCAAAGCCAACATTTTCAAAGGAATACGTTTCTATTTTTTTTTCCAATTTAGTCAGATGTGACAAAACTCACTCAAAATTCGCTACTGATGGTTGCATGAAGCAAAAATCAAAATATCCAGATTTTCGTCAATCAACTTCATGCAACCGTCAGTGACGCTCACACGGTAGGTTATCCATCAGTCAAAGTCATGACTGTGGTAAAACTGACAGCAAAACCTACCGTCTAATGGATGCCTAAGTAGCCTGTCTACTGTCTAGTGTAGCTATCCCCAACCCGCGGCCCGCCGGGACTTTATATTATGTGACCCGCGTGATTATGTGGCCCGCCCCCGGTATTACACCATTTTGAAATTCACGTCCACTGGCAAAATAATGAAGTATAAATTTTTTTCAATGAAAATGTTTTCCTCTTAAATCGTTAATTTTGAAAAACGTTATTTTTTAACCCTAAAAAATTTTTGTTGCGGCCCGTGACACCAAGACCAAAACATGTTTGTTCTATGGTTTGTGGCCCGTATGGAAAAAAGGTTGGGGACCACGGGTCTAGTGTCTACTCGTAAATATATATATATAATACAATAAATTATATATAGTATAACTCAAAGGTGACTGACTGATATAGTGATCTACCAACAGCCCAAGCCACTGGCCGGATCGGGCTGAAATTTGCCGTTACCTGCACGCATGTTGCACGATGTTATGACATAGGCATCCGCTAAGAAAGGATTTTGAATTTTGATCCATTTTAACCCCAAGGGGATAAAATAGGAGATAAAAGATTCAAGATTGTATATAATAATACTTCTTAACACGAGCGAAGCCGCGGGAAAAGCTAGTATAATACGTAGCCAGACAAGTTTGAGCTCATAGAACTGGCAGCCCGTGCCCGTGTGTAGTTTCACATCATTTTCTGTTGCAGATAAGATGCCGCCGTTCGTGGACAAGGCCGACGTGCAGGCGGAGTCGGAGGACGCACTGGAGAAGCTGGTGGCGCCGCAGGCCGCGCCCAGGAAGTTCCAGGTCAGTGATGCCAGATCTGGATTTTATACTTCTATTCCGATTCACTTGATTTTTTAGTAGTCTAACAATGTAATGTGCGCGTCAAATAAAATCTGTACAAATCGCCTACCCCTTATGACACAAACGAGATCAAAGAATCAACACTATCTCAGCAGGATTTGGTACTCCTGACATCTACACTACTAGCACTCGATTTTGATTTGTGAGGTAGAACAACCAGAATCTAGAAGTTTGACATTTGATCTTTGAGAAGTCAATTTTGATTCGAGTTTATTCGGTTACGGATCACGATCGAAGCTGAAATATCTGGGGTAAATAGTATATCTGACAACACTTCTTCCAGGTGGTATACCGAAACCTGGTGACGTTTGGTCTGGCGCACTTGTCGGCGCTGTATGGCCTGTACCTAGCTGTCACTGTCGCCAAATGGTACAGCGTGTTCTTTTGTGAGTATAGTGTTTATTCTAAAAATACTTTGTTATCCGAATTCGAATGAAGTAGCGCTGCTTGTCTACACGCACTTAATTTTTAACCGACTTCCAGTAAGGAGGTTCCATCGGCTGTATATAAGTATATTTTTTGTATGCTCAAAGATTACTCAGCCATTTGTGGTCCGATTTTCAAAAGGGTTTGTCAGGGAAGAGACAAGCGGCAAGGTCAATGGCCGAATACAGGCCTAGACCAAGCTGTAAACGATTTTAAACAGGCTATAGATGTGAGATGTGGTAAATTTAATTACAATCTTTTTTCATTGCCCTTTATCTAAGGTCAGACGAAAATATAATATAAAACGTATACTCCGAGTCCAAATGGATTTGAATCATGTCAAATTGAAATAAGTTAAATTTTTACTTTTAATAATACAATAAAGAACCATGAAATGCCATTTACTACGCACGTTGAAACATAGGCTTGTACGGAGTAAATATTTTCAAGATTGTCAACGACTTTTTTTTTTTATTTCGATATGACCCATTATCACTGTTAGAGAGCGATTAAAATGCGTATACGCACTGCGAATTTTAAGCGGGCGGATTTTATTCACACGAATTTATTCATATAAATTTATCGCGAAATTTTTATCGCAAGTGCGGATTCTCTCATAGGATTCAATGTGTTACAGAAGTGCCAAAAAATCCGCGTAATTCGCAGAGCGGACTGTGGACAGTCCCTTCAGACAACACAAAAACATCCATCAAAGTATTCAGGTTACATCTCTGCAACATATATACATACTTCCGAAAAACATAACCCTCCTTTCCGTGCAGTCGAGTAATGAAGTATCTTAGGGTTCATCCATAAAGTAGGTCACACCTAAAAGAACCAAAACACCTAAAAGACGAAGTGTGACATGGTGCGACAAGTGGGAGGGCGGGTCCTAAGTATTGTGACATCACATT
This sequence comes from Lysandra bellargus, assembly GCA_905333045.1. Taxonomy (NCBI): domain Eukaryota; kingdom Metazoa; phylum Arthropoda; class Insecta; order Lepidoptera; family Lycaenidae; genus Lysandra; species Lysandra bellargus. Next base: position 5,043,444 of record HG995342.1, read on the forward strand.
TTGATTTTTATAAATTAAAAAAACAGCGAAATTTTAGATACTGATGTGGTTTTAATTTTAGATGTTTTGCTTTGTGACGTCACACTAGGGATGGGGGGGGGGGGGGGGGGTTAAAAATCATGAAAATCGTGTGACGTACTAAGTGCCATACATTCCAGGTATATTCCTAGCGATAGTAGCGGGTATAGGCGTGACGGCGGGCGCGCACCGCCTGTGGACGCACCGCGCATACAAGGCCAAGATGCCGCTGCAGATCATCCTCATAGTGATGAACAGTCTCGCCTTCCAGAACTCAGCGCTAGACTGGATAAGGGATCATAGACTACATCACAGGTAGGTAATGCTCCCCAGCGATTGATCATCGCTGACCCAGACTAGCCAGCCAATATGTTGCATTTCGCGTGCATGTTTTTGGAAGCCTAAGAATTATTTACGAATGTAATTATGTATTATGGAACAGTATTTCGCAGGATTTATGTAAACCATAATAAGCAACTATATAATAATCATTATTTACAATATCTATCAAAAGTTATAAAGACTTCCAGACATTTACACAGGAACCATTTTCAAACAAAGCGTCTTAAAATGGTGACGGTTAGTAAACTTAATGAAGCAGATAATATGATGTATACAGTATACTCTATGATCCAAACTTTTCTTGTGCAATTTGGATAACATTTGACACTGGGTGAATAGCTTTTAACGTCATTCTTAGGACCAAAATACACCAGGCAGCATCAAAGACCTTTCAGATTTTAAAACACTCAAAACCTTTTACGTTTCTTTCAGATACAGCGACACAGACGCGGACCCGCATAACGCGACTCGCGGGTTCTTCTACTCGCACATCGGCTGGCTGCTCGTGCGGAAGCACCCGGAGGTGAAGAGACGCGGGAAATTCCTCGACCTCTCTGACGTCTATGCCAATCCCGTACTGACATTCCAGAAGAAGTAAGTATTATGGATTAAGGCAGGAAAGATTCTCGAAAAGGTGATGAATTTAATGGAAATCTACATAGAAATAGATAATAGGGAGTAGATTCACGAAAAAAATAGAGATTAGAGATTTAAGTTCAATTAACAGGGAAGAAGGAAATGGGCTAAAATAGTGACGCGAGGCTAATTATTTTCAAAAGCGGCAACCGTATTAATAGTTAAAAATTACAGTGGTTTATTCAGCGGGAAATTCGCAACGCCAAAATGCTTACAGCTAATTTCCTTTGAAGAAGGAAACAACGTAAAACTCTTTAAAAAACATTCGACAAATGGAAGCAATATGATAGCTATGTATTTCAGGTACGCCATTCCCTTCATCGGGACCATCTGTTTCGTGCTGCCCACCGTCATACCCTGGTACTACTGGGGCGAGTCGCTGTACGTCGCCTGGTACTTGACCATGCTGCGTTACGTCTACAGCCTCCACGTCACGTTTCTCGTCAACAGCGCCGCGCACCTCTGGGGCAACAAGCCTTACGACAAGTACATCAAGCCCGTCCAAAACCTCTACGTCTCCTTCTTCGCGTATGGCGAGGGTTTCCACAACTACCACCACGTGTTCCCGTGGGACTACCGCACGGCAGAGCTGGGCAACAACTGGCTGAACCTCAGCACGCTGTTCATAGACTTCTTCGCGTGGGTGGGCTGGGCGTACGACCTCAAGACGGTGCCCGATGACGTCATCAGCGGGCGGGCCGACCGCACCGGGGACGGGACCAACAAGTGGGGATTCGAATCAGAGGAAAAGGAGCGGTAGCGAGAATTTTAAAGCTGGCTAGTAGCTAATAAACGATTGTAGATATTTTAAAGTTATGATATTATTATTATAATTACTAGCTTTTACACAGTTTTCGATATTCAAAATGTCGGGAGAAATAAAAAATTGTAGTTGAGTCGAAGTTCGACTCAAGATTCAGGTGTTGGGTAGGTGCCGTACATCCATAATAAAATTATAAATGCGAAAGTGTGTCTGTCTGTTACATCTTCAGTCTCAAACCGCTGAACCGATTTGACTGAAATTTGGCATGAAGATACTTGGAGTCCCGGGAAAGGACATACGCAGGAGGTAGAACAACGGAAGACCCCAGGCGAAGCCTTTGCCCAAAGGTACAGTACAGACTGAGAAAAAAAACCAGTGGCATTCGGTAACTGCCGCGGTAAAGTTATTGTATAGCATTTTTCATCAACTTTTGCAATTATAATTCGCATATACGTCTAGTCGCACGCACAACACCGTGCCGAAGTATGCCGAACTGCAACATTAGACGAAGCACGGCAACGCCTCACCGACCGGGTCTGAGTGAGGGATGTTAGGTTTATTTTCGTTACGGAGTTTCTTGATTCAGCCGCGCTCAAAGCTATGCAATAGCTTAAAAGTAAAAAAAAAACTGTTTTCTGCAAAGTCGGTTTACGAACGGTAGTTTGACATGACAACATTACAGTCACTCGAGCTGATCATGCCTCTCTCATTCGTGCCGCGCTTTAGCTTGCGGAACGCGACAGTGAGCGTAACGGGAGTATGACGATCATCTTTTTCGTGCATGTAGCCCGTAGTTATTAGACGTTGTCACGTCAAGAAACACTGTACGTCCTAAGCGTCACGTCGCGTCCCACGTCGCAGACAATACGTGTTTAGTGTTAGTTTTAATATAAATGTATGTATGTTAGTCTATAAGGTAAATATAATATGGGCCAAGATGCCTGATTTAAATAAATAAATAAAATAAACTCACCGTCGGGCGGTGGCAGGTCTGGGGTGGGCTCGGCGCGGCAGTCGGCGCCGCACGCCAGCAGCAGCCGGCACGCCGCCGCTGAGTCGCGCCGCGCCGCCAGCGACAGCGCGCTCTCGCCGCGACCGTCCGTCGCGTTCACCTTTGCACCTGCGACATAATCATTAGTCCACTAGCCAGCAAAGACAAAGATAGGTTTTGTCGTTTAAATAAAAATGTAACCTCGACGAAAGTAAAAACAACTATGTTTTTGAAGCGGCGCAAAAATTTGTTGATTCGTTAAATAAGCTGCCTTACTCCCGAGTCGCGACAGAATCAGAATCGAATCAGCTAGATCTCAAAACTTTTGCTATTTCCGACATATAAACTAGCGCAAAATCGTGCTGCGGCTCAATTTGGAACTAATTCAATTTCAACGGATTTATCCATTCCTGACCGCTATACTAGCGCACGATCGTACTGCAGCTCAATTTGGAACTAATCAGATCCGTAACAAAAATCGTATTACCCACCCTTGCACAAGTAATAAATTCCTTATACATCTTTGTAGAAGCGAGATAGTAATTATCTCGTGCATGAGTAATATATATAATAGTTCCTGACCGCGACTATATACTTATTACTTACCATGCCTTAGCAGCAGGTCCATGGCGTCCAGGTGCGAGTTCTCAGTGGCGACATGCAGCGGCGTCTGTCCGTCCTTATTTTTTTCGTTCACTCTCGCTCCCTTCTTTATGAGAATTTCCATAACCTGTAAAAGAAATGTAATGTAGATATTATGTGATGAACGCGACTTGTGCTTTGGCGGGGTTGAATTGGACTAAGTTACGTCTACCCCATTCAGAGACTTTCTCCAATGAATTCTCTATTTTAGACATAAGTTCGTTTTAATGACATTTGGCCGAGAAATACGCGGGGAGGCGGTATATATCCCCTGTATTATCATCCGCATAGCAATTTGTAAAAATTTGCAACATGTCATTGATATGCAGTATGAATAGGGTAAGCGATAGCACACAGACCTAAGGGACACCAGCATCAACAGACTGAGTATCAGTCATTCACCGTCAATTTATGCTTTAATTATATATAAATTTATGCTTCTATCTGCTAAGAAACTTGCATAATTACTCAGGGAGCCCATATGATGGAAGCTTTGATACCAGCGCTTTGTGCCAAACCCGATCAAAGGCCTTCGCAATGTCCAAACTAACAGCCAATGCCTTTCCCTTCAACTCAATCGCCTGAGTCCATACCTGTTTTATTTAATTGCAACCATAATATAAAACTGTTGCTTTAATAATAAACTTCAGCATATTTAGCTTTCAAAGTTAGTGAGACTTAGGGCCATTTGGGCAAAGTTAGGGCGTCGTCAGTGACATGGCCACGCCCACGTCCGCTTCACGCGTGTACAGTACCTGCTTGCGCTTGGGGTAGAGGCTGGCGGCGGCGGCGTGCAACGGGCGCTCGGCGGTGGCGAGGTGGGGGAAGTTGGCCAGTTCCGCCGCGCGCTCGGGCGTGGTCAGCGACATGGCCACGCTCACGTCCTGTATAAATATAAACTTATATTATGATGTATATAACACATATTTTATTATGATACTACCCTCAAGAGTGACCAGCGTCCAATTTGTCAGAATATCGGATCGTCAAGAGACTTTGGAATCTGAAACGCTCCCGGTGAGGTAACATCGCGTCATTATATTATGCAAACGTTTGTATTTCATACCTGATGTCCCACAGATGAGAGCTGTTTCTTGACTCTCGTTGGTTCCGCTAATCTACACGCCTCCAAAAGACAGTACCCTCGATATTCGACTGCAACAAATAAATAATGTTAGGCAGATAAGTCTATTCACATTTGCGTTATTGTATGAGACATTCTTAATAAAAGTACTAGTATTATTTTATACATTTTTGTTAGGTATACATATGTGCTTAAAATACTAATGTTATGCTGTAGAAAATGCCTTAACTTACACGCAAGTCTGTCCCTCAGTTCTCTAGTCGGAGCGACATCTAGCGCGGACTTGCCGTGACAGTTGAGGAGAGTGGGGTCCGCACCCTCGCTCAGCAGCAGGGAACATACCTGGAAATTAATACAACTCTTAATATAATAACAGAAAAAATCTTTGCAATGAAGGCTTAGAGCAGGCGGATAATCGTTTATTAACTAACATACAACAACATAATACTGATCATCAAAAACAGTATTACAAAATGTTGAGGTGCAGAAGTCATTAAGCTCACAGCTACGAAGATTATAGAATATAATAATTATAATTATAATTCTATGGACGCTTCACACCACGTCAGTTTGGCCCCGTGCTAAGTACCTGAAGGACTTGTGTTACAGGTACCAGACAACGGAAATATATTTATTACTTTTTATACTATACATATATTTAAGGATTTTTATTATATCATACACATAATATTTAATACACATCCAGACTCGAGAATATTGAAAAACTTTTTGTTCCGTCGGCGGGATTCAAACCTGCGACCCCCGGCTTGAGCTGCCACACACTCAACCAATTGAGCCACAGAGGTCATCAAAATATTGCAGATTACCAGCTGTGTAGGCGGTAAATGATCGTTACACCTCTCAGCGTCATTAAATTTTGTTGAATTATCTAGAATCTAGATGGTATAAATAGCTTCCTCATAATATCTATTTTTACATCACTTGTTAAATGGTACATCACTAGATGTCTTTTGTAATCTATGCTTTTTCTGCTCTGTCATCCGCGTTCTATGGTCGTGCGCTTTGCATTAATTAAAACGTAGTTTTGCAATAATTACTTTTATTTTCACTATTATATTTACTGGTACACACACCCAAGGAGAAAACTAAGAAATGGGACACAAAGTGTGAGTTCAGAGTTAGGCATCCCAGAAACATACAGTGAAGCAATATCCTCAGAAAATGCTAACTCATACAAGTGCAAACAATCTATGAAAGAAGAATTACAGTCACACGCTAAAAATAATACTTGGTCTATTATAAAGAAACTAGAAAAAGTACGACTGATTAGCTGTAAGTGGGTTTTTCGAATAAAAGAAGGAAAATCAGCTCCACTTTTTAAATCTAGGTTGTGTGCTAAAGGCTGTGCACAAAAACAAGGAGTCGACTATACTGAAACATTTTGTCCCACAGTCAGATATGATTCAGTACGAGTTCTATTATCAGAAACTGCTCAACACAATTTCAAAATGATGCAATTTGATGTAAAAACTGCATTTTTATATAGGGATGTTCAAGAAAACATATATATGACACCACCAGAAGGTTTGGATAACCTAACATGGTATGTAAACTGAATCGTTCTTTATATGGTCTAAAACAAGCACCACGGTGCTGGAATCGTAAATTTGAGTATATATTAAAGAAATTCGGCTTTGAGAATAGTCATGCAGATAAGTGTGTTTATATAGGAAATGTAAATAACGACAAGGTGTTTTTGTTACTATAAGTTGACGATGGCCTTTTTCCCAAAATCCAAAGCATCACTGGACATTGTTTTATCTGAATTAGAGAACAATTTTGAAATAAAATGTTGTGTACCCAAAAATTTTGTTGGATTACAAATCGAAAAGTCTGAAGGACATATTTACATTTATCAGTCCAAATATATAGAAAAGTTACTTAACAAGTTTGAGATGTATAATGCTAATTCAAAATGCATTCCAGTTGATCCCCATACAACTCTAGAAAAGAGTATCGAGGCACCTGACAAGAACATTCCATATAGAGAGGCTGTTGGATCGCTGATCCATCTGTCAATAGTAAGCAGGCCTGATATCATGTACGCCGTCAGCTTGGTGAGTAGATACCTAAATTGCTATGATGATCATAGCAATTTAGGCATTGGAATGTTGTCAAAAAGATTATGAAATATCTCAAGGAAACAAATAAGCTATGGTTTGCATTATACATCAACACAAGATGTAGTGCTTCATGCATACAGTGACGCAGATTACGCCAACGACACTAGCACACGTCGTTCATTAACTGCGTATGTCTTCGTAAGGAATGGAGCTGCCGTAACATGGGCTTCACAGCGTCAACAAAGTGTTGCCTTATCTACGACTGAGGCTGAGTTTATGGCCGCTTGCTCAGCTACCAAGGAAGCAATTTGGTTGAAGCAATTACTGTGTGATATAAGTGCATTTAAACAGGATTTAATGACTATTCACATTGACAGTCAGAGTGCAATTTGTTTGATAAAAAATAAGGACTATCATGCGAGGTGTAAACATATAGATGTAAAATATAACTTTATAAAAGAGAAATATGCTGAAAAGCAAATAGATTTGAAATATGTTTGTAGCAAAGAACATTATGCTGATCTGTTTACTAAAGCTCTTCCTAAGGTTAGATTTCAGTACTTAAGAAATAAGATAGGTGTTTAAAATTCAAGCTCAAGCTAAGTACATAAATTAATATTGATGTTCTTACTGTTTAAATTTTTCTAAGTTAAAGTAATGTCTAACTGTCTAAAAATTATTGAATAGAGTTTTCATTGGGTGAGAGTACCCTAAAACTTATAATATTATGTTTTTAGATTTTAAATAATTTGACTGTTTTTGTATAGTGTATACTGTACAATACCAATGTTATATATTCTGTCTTTGCGTTCTTATGCTACTGTAAAAATAGTGTTTCTAGTTAAGATTTTGTTTTCAAGATTATAGTATGAGGAATGCTTTTTGGTGAGAGTGTTGAATTATCTATGGTATAAATAGCTTCCTCATAATATCTATTTTTACATCATTAGTTTAATGGTACATCACTAGATGTCTTTTGTAATCTATGCTTTTTCTGCTCTGTCATCCGTGTTCTGTGGTCGAGCGCTTTGCATTATTTAAAACGTAGTTTTGCAATAATTTCTTTTTTTTTCACTAAAACCTACAAATTTCTTTTTTTTAAGTATTTATGGACGGTTTACACCACGTCAATCTGGCCCCGTGCTAAGTAACTGAAGGACTTGTGTTACAGGTACCAGACAACGGAAATATATTTAATACTTTTATACTATATAATATACATATAGGTATTTAAGATTTTTATTATATCATGTACACATATTTAATACACACCTATGACCCAGGAACATTGAAAAACTTTTTGTTCCGTCGGCGCGATTCGAACCCGCGACCCCCGGCTTGAGCTGCCACACACTACCCATTGAGCCACGAGGTCGTCGAATATAAATTGCCTCTAATGTTATTGAACTTTTTTCTAGCAACTTTAAACAATTTACCTCGAGCCTCGCCTTACTGGCGGCTTCGTGGAGCGGCGTGAAGGCCCACAGGTCGGTGGCGTTCACATCAGCACCAGCCTTCACGAGCAGTTCCGTCACCTCGTAGTGGCCGTACGAGCACGCGTTGTGGAGGGGCACGAGACCACTGAAAAATAGTAAACGGTTAGTTAACACCCAGGCACCCGCAAGGCATCATTTACAACAGAAAACTGAAATGTTTCATTGAATGATCAAAAAACATAATGCTATCGATCTTGCTGTGAAACAGAAGGATATGAAAATGAGTACATTTTTATATCCTTCTGTTCTTTGTAGCAAACAAATTTTGTTTTCGTCTTCCTTAAAAACGCAGCAACGCAATTCGAACGTCACATATCTGTACGTCGCGGCGACGCGTGGCGGAATACACAACGAAGAACACCCTCCTGCGGTGACGTACCACACCAGAACGGAGCAATATGGCTCTTACCCCGCACTTTATTAGCCCACTATCCCCTAAACTCAGCTCTGGATGTATAGGCATTAGGCAGTATTGGTCATGGCCTATCATGGGCGGCAGCGTCCTATGGCGTCCTGGGGAAGGCGGTAGCGTTCTAGGATGGTGGCATAATTCATACATAGGGGCGGCAAAATCAATGTGGCCTATACTCATAAAAAATAAAAGACTGTCCCTGCCTATACCACTTTAAAAGCTACACTGTACTCACCCCTTGTCCTTGGCGTGCACGTCGGCGCCGCGTGCGAGCAACAGGCGGGCGGCGCGCGCGCGGTTGTAGCCGGCGGCGAGGTGAAGCGCGGTGGAGCGGCGGCCGTCGGCGGCGTGCACATTCACGTTGAGCGGGGTCAGCAGCGCCGCCAGCCGCGCCTCCGCCCCGCCCCGCGCCGCCTCCAGCACCTCCGCCGCCATGTACTCGCCTGAAACAATGTGATATTTTGACATACTTCATTACTCAATTATGTCAATGAATGAAATCTTACGAGCTGTGCACAGTTCAAACATACTTTTGTGAAATTAGATAGATATTGGATTGTATCATATTTAATGTTTGCAGCCAAAGGGTAACAGAACTCAACAGAGCTCTTATGTCTAATTTCATAGTTGACACATGAAGAGAGACCTTCATGTGTAAATATGTCAACTTTGCTGGCTTTTATAGCTGTGGTACACGCCATAAAAATGGTTTTCGCAGTGACTAGCAAAGTATATCCGAAAGTAATTGGTTTATAAAAGCACATACCTGTGAGGACTGGTCGAGTGGAAGAGTCGGCTAAGTCGAGAGGAGTCTTTCCTTCTGTGTTCCTAATGTTCGGGTCGGCTCCATGCTGGAGTAATGCTGTAAATGATCAACCCATATAATTTATAAAATCCCTTTGTCCTTCCATTTTATACAAATAATAAACGAGGTGATCAACTTAAACTTAGTGATTAACTTCTATCCAGTCAAGCACAATATTATGTGTTATAATTACAATATAAATGCTAAAACATTAAGGCCCGTATAAATAATAGTATTTAAGATGCGACCCGGTCTCAAGACGCGGTTCGGCTCTGTGATTGGTCCAATTTTGACAGCCAACCAATCACAGAGCCCGAACCGTGTCTTGAGACCGAGATGCATCTTGAGTACTGACTATTTATACGGGCCTAAGCTTCTAGATTCCAGTACTTACCAATGCACACATCAACCTTTCCCTTCCCAGCGGCCTCGTGTAACGGAGTGTATCCCCAGTTGTCGCGAGCAGCGGGTGGCGCGCCCGCCGCTAGCAGCGCCCTCACGACGTCTGCATGGCCAAACGAGCATGCATTGTGTAGTGGCTGCAAGCCGCCCTCATCCCGGGCTTGTAACGCCGCACCACCCGCTATGAGTATCTCCACTACTTCCCTGCGACCATATCCTTAAACACAAACATATTGAGGTTAAAAATGATATGAAATTCAAAACCCTAACTGCAGTAACTAAGCATTTTGATGGCCCGTAAACCGATTTCATAGTTTGTAGACTGTCAAAATTTTATCTGCTTACTTTAGACCAGGGGTCACCAATTAGTTTTGGTCGGGGTCCGTTTTAAGAAATAAAACGACCTTCGCGGTCCGCACATTTTAAAAATTAAACAAATGTAATTATGGAAATTACAATTTTCTTTGTATCAATGAGAAAAGTGATAATTTTATTTGGTAATGTTCATCGGTATATCGAGACTCGAGACCAACATTAATTTTTAACGAAGTTCATCTTCGAACATGCTTGGTCCGCACACAATGGATCGGCGCTCCGAATGCGGACCGCGGTCCGCCATTTGGTGACCCTGACTTTAGACTAACACTAAAGGTACAATTCTGTGCATCGCGACAGTCGTAAGCCACGCGCGGCCGACGACTGTCGTCGGCCGCTTGCGACAATAGTCATTGTATGAAAATGTATGGCACCGCTTCCGAGGCCCGCGACAGACGCGGGCGGCCGACGACTGTCGTAAGCTGCGCGCGGCCGTGTCATACAACTTTGACACGGTCGCGCGGGGCCTACGACAGACGCGCGCGGCCGACGACAGTCGTAGGCCTCGCGCGGCCGTCAAGACACGTATGAAATTCAAGACACGGCCGCGCGCGGTTTACGACAGTCGTCGACCACGCGCGTCTGTCGCGGGCCTCGGAAGCGGTGCCATACATTTTCATACAATGGCTATTGTCGCGATGCACGAAATTGTACCTTAAGGGCCAACCCACACGTACCACAACCACACGACAACCGCAACCACGCGACAAACACACGACGTGGTCGGGCGTATATTTCGTATTGTAAATGAACTGGACCATTCACACGTAACACATTTTGCAGTCGTTGTCGACCACTTGTAAAATACCGACCACATCGCAACCACGTCGCAACCACATCACAACCACATCGCAACCACAACGTTGCGTCGATGCAACGACACGCCGCCCGTGTTTTTCATTTCTTCAGGGGGGCGAAACTTTAACGAGAAAGAAAGAAAAAATTCCACGCCTCGTTTAAATTTAGAAATTTAAACGAGGCGTGGAAATAATATAGTCCGGGAGCCCTAGAACAATTTTTATTTGATTACCATCAAGCTAATTTTTTGTGAGTAGCTTCATTTTGATAAAACGAACAACATTTTTATTTGCGAAAAATCTCGAAGGTAAACTAAACGTCAATTTTCCTGGAAAGTGGGAATTCAAAACGTGTTATCTACTCTGCGTAAATTGAAGTGTTGGAAACAAAATATCTTTTAAGGCCAGGCCAGTTCGAAAAGACTGATTTTTAAGCTTCCAGTCTGAAGAAATTATGTGGAATTCTCTTACACCAAAATTGATGTAGACTCAAAAAGAAACAAAGTAAAAAAATAATACATATATCAAGGAAAGCAATAAAGTGACTTTGGGTAAGACGTGTTTCCGCTATAAAAGCCGGAGTCGAACTACAATAGTTCGACTTGCACGCGACGCAACCACATGGCAACCACAAAATGCTGCAGCGACACCATTCACACGTAACCACAGCTCGACGACATTTTGTCGTTGCGATGTCGTGTGGTTGTGGTACGTGTGGGTTGGCCCTAAGGTGTAGTGTCCAACCTAAGCTTTTATTTTGGGTCCAGCAATAATATTAAGGAAAAGTCTAATATTTGGTGAAACATTTTGCTTCAGCCTGCAATAAAGGGTGAGGCAGAAAGTTTGCCAACATAGGAAATCCTTAAGTAACTACAATTTCTATGATCTTTACAAGGAGTTTAGACACTAACACACAAACAGTACATTTTAATCCTTCGATCATGGATATTATGGGTATCTAAGATATGTAATTTTTATAATCAATATCAGTGGCTAACATGTTATTTTATTGCTTTCTTTTTTTCTTCAGGCGCAGTATGGAAAGTGCAAATAGCAATTTTATTCAATATCATTGGCTAACATGCAAATGCACTTATTAGATGTAAAATTCAATCACATTTTTCTTCAAAAACGTAGTATTATAGTCAGGGAGCCCTAGAACAAATTTTTTTTATTACTAACAAGCTAATTTTTTGTGAGTAGTTAGCTTCATTTTGATAAGACAAACAACATATTTTGTAACTGTGAAAAATCTTGAAAGTGGTAGCTAACAGAGTCAGAAAGGATTTCATACTTTGATTTGATGGTCCTAAAATATGGGTTGTTCTATTTGTTGGACAATGTTACTCTTAAATTATATAACTATTAACCTACCAATATACAAAAATCAGCTGGTTAGGGTTGTAATCAACAAAACTTGGTTGACTACGGTACCCTAAAACAGAACCCTAACCAGCAGATTTTTTGCATATTGGTAGGTTAATAGTTATATAATTTAAGAGTAACATTGTCCTACAAAATATAGAACAATCCATATTTTTGGACCATCAAATCAAAGTACAAAATCCTTTCTATCTCTGTTAGCTACCACTTTTAAGATTTTTCGCAAATACAAAATATTATGTTGTTTGTCATAATTACCAAAATGGAGCAACTCACAAAAAATTAGCTTGTTAGTAATAAAAAAAAAATGTTCTACGGCTCCCTGACTATTACACTTATGTAATGTACAATCCCAACATTGATGGAAGATATTCTATTAATAATGAATATTACCGTACATGTTATCATGGAAAGCAAACATTAGGAAGTTGTGTACATGTGATACCTAAGCATTATTTTTATAGCCTAGGATGGGCTAGACATCTCGTTTTCACGTTCATTAGCTACAGAAAAACTCATGTAGGTATCTATACGTTTATCTCGCCCTTGGTGTTATAATTTTCACGCGTGATAAAATATAACATGCTGCAGAGACAGGACGTTTCTAATAGTTTAACATACTAGTAGAAGATAGTGAAAAAAAACCTTTTTTTTTAATTGTATCTACCTAGGTAAACAAAATAATGTTTATTCTGGTTTTGTGTTTTTCTTTAGGCACAGTATAAAAATTTCTAAATGTTAGCCACATATATTGAATATAATTACATGCAAATAATGATTCTTATTCTTTGTATTAACACTTTTCATTCTGTACCTGAAGAAAAACAGAAAGCAATAAAATAACATGTTAGCCACTGATTTTGAATATAAGAATTATATATTTTGGATACCCATAATGTAACGAAAAAAATGGGATATGTCTCTTTTGTGTCGGGCCTGGGTCACAAATGACCTGTCGCCTTTAGTATAAATAACTTTAAATCAATTTTATCCTAAATTTTTATTAACTGACTGCCAGAAAAAGAAAGAGGTTATAAAATAAACAAATCAAAAACATGTGAATGCATGTCTCAAGCAATGTATACAGTAAGTACATAACATACATACATAAAGACATAAATAATTTATTATTACAAATGTATCATGCATAACTATTTCATTTCAATTGACATAACAATTAAACAATAAGGAACTGAACCTCAAAAATAAAATGGATAGATCACGACAATTGCTGCAACCAAGAACCGTGACAAATTATGCAATTTTCAAAACATTGCCTTTCACTTTTGCATTGTTTTTTTACACAAAATCGTTCAATACTACTGATAATTTCTGTATGAAATTATGAAACATACCTGCAGCAAAGTGTAGAGGTGTGGATTTGCGACCAGCTGTATCTCTAGCGTTCACTGTTTGTGGTGAAATCAGCTTTTTTACGTGAGCTGCATCTCCAATTTTGCAAGCTTCGAAGAGCTCGCGTAGGGGATCCGTGGGAGCAGGAAGCGAGTCTAAAGCCGACCCGAGCAAGTAACGGCGGCTCGACATAGTTGGTTGTTACATTTGATATCAGATATACCTTTACACATTCATGTTTTTTAGCAAAATCTAAATAAAAACACGTACGATACAATAGGAACGAGTACAGCTGCTTTGAGGTTTTTTGACAACTAATTTGTTGCCATTAAATTTTTTAATAATGAGCGATTTTCTTAACTTTTTAATTTGATTGTCAAACAGTTTCCATTTTAGTAACTAGATGGCGTATGGGTAGACAACTATCGGTAATACCAGGGAATACCATCAATAATTGCTACAAAACTGGGCAAAAGAATGTAAAACTTTATACATTTCAATTTATAAAAGACGCCATAATATTCCAATGACTAGGATAACAAAATTATTACAACGATGTTTTAGTTAAAGCTCACGGAAGAAATAGCCCTATTTACCGATATTCACACCAAATGTCACAGGAATTATACATTTTGGTTTTGACAACATCTTACCTGCACTTGTGTAAGATAACGGGTATTTCATGGCTAATATTTTACCAGTAATGAACATCAAAGACCCAAATAACACAATTTGGGAAAAAATAATAAAAATCACACCAACAATAAAAAGTAGAAGAAGTTTGAAGTGACGAGTTGCCCATGACATACCCGCGAAAACTCTTCCAGTTCAGTTTGACAATTTGCGTGTTCCTAAACTGTTACCAGTATACTGGCCTAATCGCTTAGGCCAATGATCGCTTGGGTTTAAGATATTTTGATTTATGCCACACTTGACAGTACACTGATATTTTTTAGAAACGTAACCAATATGTATCCGTGATGCCAACCTGCAGATAATTTCAGATCGGTGGGGAACCAATAGAAAATCTAGAAGTGTCTATCGTCGCGCCGTCTGGTGGAGATTAAAAGTAAGAAAACCTCGCATTGAAATAAAATTAAAAAAAAAATTGTCTATTGACATTTTCTTTTTGAAACTTGAAAGTTTTCAAACTTGAAAACTTGTTGAAAGCAAGTTGAAAACGTATCGTAAATATTCAAATCGATGTGGAATCAACCGATGTTTGAAATAAAACAAAGTGTTGTAAGTTGTTTACGTCTTTTAACGTTTTACAACGATGCGCTTCTCTTTTCAAAACTATTTATTCTCGAGTCTCTTTTTTGACTTACATCCATGGAATTAATATATACTGATAAGTACAAGATACATACAGTTTACATAATACATCCTCTTTGATATATACTATGTATAATAGTAGGAACAGACGCCCCGATTTGGTCGGTCGAAGTGAGGAGAGCGGTCGGCCCAACATAATTATTGAAGTAAAAAATTCTTTAGCGACGTTGAGCACTTTTGTGGGATGGGTAAAAACTGTGAAACTCGCGTCAGATTTTCGTGTTGATCGAAAAATCATAGAAAAAGCGTAAGACGGTTGGAGAGCAGTGTTTTGTGTCGAACTCGAACTCGAACGAAATGTACAGTCTGGGAAATGAGTTGTTTAGCAGAAATGTACAGTCGGGGAAATGAGTTGTTTAGCAGAAATGTACAGTCGGGGAAAATTGTGCTAAGCAAAAATGTACAGTCGGGGAAATGAGTTGTTTAGCAGAAGTGTACAGTCGAGGAAAATTGTGCTAAGCAGAAATGTACAGTCGGGGAAATGAGTTGTTTAGTAGAAATGTACAGTCGGGGAAATGAGTTGTTTAGCAGTAATGTACGGTCGGGGAAATGAGTTGTTTAGCAGAAATGTACAGTCGGGGAAATGAGTTGTTTAGCAGAAATGTACAGTCGGGAAATGAGTTGTTTAGCAGAAATGTACAGTCGGGGAAATGAGTTGCTTAGCAGAAATGTACAGTCGGGGAAATGAGTTGTTTAGCAGAAATGTACAGTCGGGGAAATGAGTTGTTTAGCAGAAATGTACAGTCGGGGAAATGAGTTGTTTAGCAGAAATGTACAGTCGGGAAAATGAGTTGTTTAGCAGAAATGTACAGTCGGGGAAATGAGTTGTTTAGTAGAAATGTACAGTCGGGGAAATGAGTTGTTTAGCAGTAATGTACAGTCGGGGAAATGAGTTGTTTAGCAGAAATGTACAGTCGGGGAAATGAGTTGTTTAGCAGAAATGTACAGTCGGGAAATGAGTTGTTTAGCAGAAATGTACAGTCGGGGAAATGAGTTGCTTAGCAGAAATGTACAGTCGGGGAAATGAGTTGTTTAGCAGAAATGTACAGTCGGGGAAATGAGTTGTTTAGCAGAAATGTACAGTCGGGGAAATGAGTTGTTTAGCAGAAATGTACAGACAGGGAAAATTGTGCTAAGCAGAAATGTACAGTCAGGGAAATGAGTTGTTTAGCAGAAATGTACAGTCGGGGAAATGAGTTTTTTAGCAGACGCGCTGATTAAGGCCGCGTTTCCACCTGCAAGACAACTGTCGCAAGAAGTATCTGACAGTCTGTCTGACAGCAGCTTTTTTTCGATTGTCGATATTTTTTAATCGATGTAAGGGTTTCGATTAATTAATTAAAACGATCGTTTTTTTTTAATCGATTTTCTTAAAAAATGGCCTAAAAAAATGCACAACGTTAAAAATCAAATTTTCACTTCTGCCGGCACTCCCGGAGTGCAACCCGTCTTTTTTTTATTAATATTGGTCAGTATCCCTAAGACGTAGTCTGTGGCGTGGTTGGATCGCCGGCGCACCCGACAAGCCGACTGATCTGGACTCTGGAAGCTTTGTCCCGACCAAATCGGCTCAGTCGCATTTGTAACGCCGCGCCGCCGTTGTAACCTGTAAGACGTAATTATGAACGCCGAGGGATTATGAGCCGTCATTATAAGACCCAAAAAATGTGTTTTTGTATGGGAGCCCCCTTTATTTTTTATTTTATTTTAAATTATCATTAAAGTAAACTAATATAACTAAGGATTTTCAGAATAATTCAAGTTCCTACTGCCATTATTGATTTAGAGCAAAAACGACCAAAAACACGTTTGTTGTAACTTGTAAAGAAGCCCGCCTTAAATAATAACTTTATTTTGTTTCTAGTATTAATTGTTGTTATAGCGGCAACAGATAAACACAATCTGTGAAAATTTTAGCTATTACCGTTCATGAGTTACAGCCTGGAGACAGACAGACAGACAGTTGGACAGACAGACAGACAGACATCGAAGTCTCAGTAGTAGGGTCCCGTTTTTACCCTTTGGGTACGGAACCCTAAAAATGGCTGCCGCGACCAACGTAATTTTAGCATTTTTAGATGATAGCGGCGGCATGCATGATGTTTATGCATCGACGGCAATAGCTGGCAAGACATCCGTTACTCCCATAAAAGTAATATACCTATCGGAATAGAGAAACAATCCCGAGCTGTCAAGCTTAACCAAAATTTGATTTACATCTGTATATACAATTATTATGTTTACGTGTGCGTGTCACACTTTATACAATCCAATATTTGTTCGTTTTGTATTTAAATAATTATTTTTAAAGGTAATATTTCAATGCAATAATTTCAAAATAATTTAGAGTTATTTGGTGGTTTTTGTGTAGTCCAAATTTGTATGAAATTTGTGAAATCTGGTGACATTTTACTTTGGGTACGCTAGGTCAGCGCTTTATAAAAATTCTAGGTGGCAACACTAGTCTGAGCCCCTGACTTCACTGTTATTTTGGATGTGACGAAGGAGGTAAGTAAAATAAACCTATAAGTAAATCAGCTATCCCCAACCCGCGGTCGCGGGTCGCATGCGGCCCACCGGGACCTCATAAGTGGCCCGTGTTAATATAAGTGGCCCTTGTTAATGTGGTGACCCACGTAGTTAAAATTATTAATTAATTATTTAATCGTCGTGAAAATCTTGAAATGGGCTCTTAAGGTTCATAAACCTGCGCCAACTTTTTGGTGTTGAAATGGCTTGAGGAGGGATGTTTTGGGTGAGAAAAACCCTGCATACTACTCTCTACCTGAGAAGACCTTCCTTTTTGAAATTTTCATAATCTTGAAATTAGGTCGTTAATTAACAAATATCCTAAACATTAGTATGTTCTACTAATTTTTATTTTTATACAGATTACAGTTCCCGAACACAAAACCTACACAGGGTTACTACCTACTGTGTACGCTTAACGCTAACGTTTTGTTTTTGTTACAGTTAATAGACAAGCAAATAGACAACAGTAAACTGAATATTATATACAATATTGCAACTTACTGTGGAAGCCAGTGAAGGAAGTTACATCTCACCCTGGATATGCAACATCCACTGTGATTTTCTAAATCTATGCCAGGTTAGATATGTAATTGTCATTGAACCTAGTTCAGTAAAAAATAGCAAATGAATCTGATAATTTTTGGTGAATTATAACAGAATTAGCAATCAGATTATATTTATTTTTAATAGTGTTTCCTAATACGTTCTTTCAAAATATTGCTAGGTATTAAAATTTGTATAGGTAATTTCTTTCAGGTTTCACCAACTAAAAGGACAATTCAAAAATTACTGAAAAGTTCAGTTACAGACTACAGTATTATTTTCTTATTTGATTTGGTTGTTAATAAAATAAAGTAAACAAAATATTGTACTGTTTTATTGCTTCTGATGACCTGGATTCACTCAGTTTATATACTGTATTATCTATGCTCCATAGTTAGTACCTCATTGGTCTAAAATGACGTTTTTGTATGATGGCAGCGTTAGTTTCTTTTTTCGCCACGTGGCACGTTCATTTAAAGTATTTTAAAGCCTTGTCGAGCTGTACTATATTTAATATCTCATATTAGTCTGTGGCTGTACTTGCCTATTTGACTCTTTTGATGTGCGTCAAAAACCGACAAAGGTACGGATATAGTGCGTTTCATCAAATAGTTCCTTTGCCGTCATGTTGGCACTATTGCAAATTAATGTTGCCACATTACCCTTGCTGTCTTACCTTAAATTAGGGGGTAATATGTTATCACAAAATGCATTTAAAGAAAATTGTACATAATTCTAACAGCTTTCGCCTGCAGCTCTGCCTACATTAACATTCCTCGGCGACCTTTCTTTTTCCCGGGATAAAAGGTATCCTATGTCCTTCTCCATACTCAGAGTTCCAGACAACGTGTACCTATGAAAGTTTTATGATGATCCGCTTAGTACTTTATGTGTGAAGGCGTAACCAGCAAAGTCACTTTCGCATTTACTAGCTAAAAGCCGAGCTTTGTGAGGGCTCGCGTTATCACACCTTCACTGACTGATGATAATACATTTGCATGTAAATACTATGTTAAAGCACAAATTAATTATAGGCTTGATAGTTTGTCCGTAAAGTGTACCACAAAATGTACAGGTTGTGAGAAGTACTAGGGCTCGCTTCGCTCGCCCTGATAATATTATTGTACTGGCTTTTACACGCGCCTTCGTTCGCGTATATGTAGTTTTCGTTACTAGAAGTGCGTTTCATCAAATAGTTCCTTTGGCATCATGTTGGCATTCTCTGTTAATAACGTAAACACGGTAGACACGCTCTGCATGTATTCATAAGTTTTAGTGTGTTTAAGGGTGATTAAACTGACGCTGGTAATCCTATTTCACTAAGCGGCAACCCGAGTTTAATGGAATTATTGGAGCCTAGTTACGTTTTTCACGTTCACAAAACTCTTTCACTCTTAGCACCATCATTTTTTCACCACTCTTTAATGTTTTCGGCATGATTTTCTCACGAAATCACAGTAAAATTATGAAAACTCGCAGAGCATGTCAACCTTGTTTACATTATTGACAGACAGGAATGCCAACATGACGGCAAAGGAACTATTCGATGAAACGCACTATACGTGTATTTGGTATTGGTCATATATTTTGTCAAATACACAAATAAGGCCAATACTTGTCAAACATACCGTTTACACGTATATGTTGCAGTCAAAACTCTTAACCAGTCAAAAGTACTATTGACTAACAAAATCAGTCAAAACTACTTTTGACTACACAGGTTGGTCAAAAGTGGTTTTGACTGAAAATTATTGGTTATTACTACTTTTAACTGAAAATTTGTGGTTAAAAGTACTTTTGACTGACGCTCTTGGTCAAAAGTAGTTTTAACTGCAATAAAGCATAAGTCAAAAGCACTATTTGTAACATTAGTGTACTTTTTTGGCATTTCATTCTTACGAGACCTGTTTGAAAAGTTCTCGGCCTAACATATTTCTGTGTGGCTTACAAGCGTATACACCATTCTTACGCAACTTAGGACTAACGCCTTTTGTAAATTGCATCGTTAGAAAAAAATATGAACAACCGTTGTATTCCGAAATTATTCCGTGGAAGAACCACGCTTTGGCACGAATGGGCCGGCTGGGCCGAAGAAATACCACGGACTTACAAAAAAATCGGCGTGAAACAGCGCTTGCGCTGTGTTTCGCCGAGTGAGTGAGTTTACTGGAGACCCAATCCCCTACCCCCCTAGAAATGCCGCAGTTGAAAACCAATTTGTGACCCCAGGAAAAATAATAATTTGGTTTCCAACTGCGTAAACATCGACTTCTGTAATTTCAGAGGATTACACTCCTACCTTTATCCCGTCCATTACCATCTTGAGACGGCAAAGCCGGCTTAGCTCTTTATAACCGAGACGCAGATATCGGGCACTTGTTTCTGTCCAAAGCTGAAGTGTGTGTGTATCAGAGATGATATCAGCTCTCGCTACTTCAGCAATCCTGAAGTCAGGGACCTCTCAACTTTATGGCTCCGCATTGATTGCGATGACCACTCTCGCGTCTGTGTGTGCCTCCATAAAGAACCCATAGTGGTGACCCTGAGACGGACCAACTCTTAGAACACCCGCAAGCTGCTTCAGATTTAGTGCAGCAGCAGATCCCATCCGCAGAGATCATACTACTCAGCGACTTTAACGCCCAAAACGCCGACTGGCTCAATTTCAGTAAAACAGATCATGTGGGGAGATCTGTTTGCCCGTTTTTGCCCTTGCGAATGACCTAACACAACTGGTTGCTACTTGCTACGCCTACGCGAATTCCAGATGTGGATAGTCAGAAACTTGCTTCTAGGTCCTTCAAGAGAGAGTTCACTCGGGAAAAGAAACAGAACGTCAATAGAATTATTGGTGAGAGACTCAAGCGCCCTAAAAAATAGCAACATAAATTACTTTTTTTTATGAAAGCAACCCTTAAATATTATTCGATTTATTTAGTTTCTAGTATCTGTTGTTATAGCAACAATAGACATGTAACACACAAATTGTAAAAACTTCAGAAATTGTTCTTTAGATACAGCCTGGAGACATTCAGACGGCTTCATTTTCGTAGCTCTCCCCAATATTGCCCGATTAGAATGTCACATGTGTGACTTTAGGGGAGGGGGCCAGGCCCCCTCATTGTTTATCTCCAAACCAACTAGCAACAGACTAGTTATAGCCACGATTAAACTACCACGGTCTTAACCAGACCAGTAGCTTAGACCCTTTCGAAAAAAAAAAAGAAAAAAAAAAAAAAAACATTCAGACGGACTGACAGACATCAAAGTCTTTTTTACCCTTTGGGTACGGAACTCTAAAACTGTCCTTAGAAAAACCGGTGCCACGTTTTCCGACTAAAATTGAACCCACTCTCCGCTTTTTCTTACTTTCTAGAAGTTTTGACTGATACAAGCAGTCAAAACTGCTTTTGACTGAATCACTTAGTCAAAAGCACTTTTAACTGTTATTTTAGTCACAAGTATTATTGACTAAAGCATACGGTCAAAAGCAGTTTTGACTGATTTTGCTAATCAATACTACTTTTGACTGGTTAAGAGTTTTGACTGTAACATAATATAGATTTAATCATAGCCCGTCATCGCGTGGCCATTTTGTGCTTAATTTCATACAAGTAGTGTGCGTTTATTTTCTTGAATATTTATATTTGTCGATCATTTCGAAGCACATTATAATACAGAAAAGAAAGCCATTTAGTTCATGATATCGATAAACTATAGTTCAAGTAATGAGAATCCGTAAACACACGTAAAAAGTTATGCCATTTTTGTAGACAAATTATTAATTGATGTGACATTTTTAGGACTAATACCTTATATAGCACGAATAAGGGATTATTAAACTTATAAATTATCTTTTTAGCTTACAAAAATACCGATTGAAAAGCCCAACAAACGTTGTTTAAAACTTACGTATTTAATGTTAAATCCACGTGTTTGAGGCATTCTTTGGCCATTCTTATGTTTTATTATTTAGCGGAACCACAAAGCTCAACAATATCTAGCATAAAATCTTCACTAAAAACCTTTATTAACACTTTTATTTCATGAAATATGCAGACCGATTCCTTTATTTCCTAGTAAGTAGGACATAACATTACACGCTTTTGACGCTTATACACCAGGGCTTCATAACGTTATCGAATAACAGAAAAAATATCGTTACGTACCGTTATTTTCATAATGGTAGAGTGCGTTTCATCGAATAGTTCCTTTGCCGTCATGTTGGCATTCCTGTCTGTCAATAATGTAAACAAGGTTGACATGCTCTGCGAGTTTTCTTAATTTTACTGTGATTTCGTGAGAAAATCATGCATAAACATTAAAGACTGGTGAAAGAATGATGGTGCTAAGAGTGAAAGTGTTTTGTGAACGTGAAAAACGTAACTAGGCCCCAATAATTCCATAAAACTCGGGTTGCCGCCATAACGGCTTAGTGAAATAGGGTTATCAGCGTCAGTTTAATCACCCTTAAACACAGTAAAACTTATGAATACATGCAGAGCGTGTCTACCACTGACCTCCATTATACAAGTACGCTGGACTGATAATACCCAGATATATTTTGTGCCTATTTGAAGCGGAATCAGCTCCCCCAATATTCGGGAAGAGAACTAAATCTGACGTAACTTGCAAATGGCCGCTCAATCGCTATTGGTTGTAGAAACTACAGATAATAGCTGTATACCTCCATGGTAGAAACTAGTATTAGTTCCAAGTACTCCCACTACTGCTATCAGCGCCAATTTTTACGTCAAATTTAGTTCTCTTCCCGAATATTGGGGGAGCTGATTCCGCTTCAAATAGGCACAAAATATAGCTGTCATTTCAAAGAGTATCATTAGTCCAGCGTACTTGTATAATGGAGGTCAGTGGTGTCTACCGTGTTTACGTTATTAACAGAGAATGCCAACATGATGGCAAAGGAACTATTTGATGAAACGCACTTCTAGTAACGAAAACTACATACACGCCAACGAAGGCGCGGGTAAAAGCTAGTACAATAATATTATCATTATCAGTACTTCTCAAAACCTGTACATTTTGTGGTACACTTTACGGACAAAATATCACGCCAATTGATTTGTGCTTTAACAAAGTATTTACATGTAAATGTGTTATTATCAGTCAGTGAAGGTGTGATGACACGAGCCCTCACAAATCTCGGCTTTTAGCTAGTAAATGCGAAAGTGACTTTGCTGGTTACGCCTTCTCACATAAAGTACAAGTTGTCTGGAACTCTGGAGTATGGAGAAGGACATAGGGTACCTTTTATCCCGGGAAAAAGAACGGTCCCCGAGGGATAGACGTTAACGTAGGCAGAGCCGCGGGTGAAATCTGTAAGAATTATGTACAATTTTTTTTAAGTGCATTTTGCGATAACATATTATCTTCCCTAATTTAAGGTAGCACAGTAAGGGTAATGTGACAACATTAATTTGCATTAGTGCCAACATGACGGCAAGGGAACTATTCGATGAAACGCACTATAGCCAGATAACGTTATTTTTTTAACGATATTTAGTAAAATAACGTTATATTTACCGTTATTATTATAACGATATTTTTTCGTTATGTATATACGAAAAAATATCGTTATAATAATGACGGTAAATATAACGTTATTTTCTGGTATCAGGTACGCGATCGTGCACGGTGCACTAAATCTCATTCGCAGCCCACTTACAAAAAAAAAATACACCATATAAGCGTGATTACGTTTAGAAAGTTTTCCCGCCTGTCATGACTTTCTTGACGGACTATAACGTTATCAAAGAACATATATTTACCGTTATAAATCCTATATAACATTAACCGTTATTAATATCAATTTTTAACGTTATTTTTAATATAGGGTAAATTTTCATAACGTTATCTATGCCCTTGAAGCAGTAACGTTATGAAAAAATAACGTTATTTGAAGCCCTGTTATACACCATTAGAAGCATAAACTCATAATATACTAGTATCTCAATGGTTTAAGCGAGGAATTCACTACCGGGCTGCCCGCGGGCCGCCCGGTCTGGCACAAGTCTGCCGCTTGCCCCGATTGAACATTCACAGAACAGGCAAGTCAGTCAAATAGATAGAGAGCTGCAGCTCGGTCGTGGACTCATGGACTCAATCTTCTTTGTAATAAATGATAGATCAGCATCGGCATTGATTTCTTTGGATTTTTCAATTCGTTCGCTGTATTAGCGACATTACGTAGATCGGTGTTCATGTAATCCTTGCTTTTAACTTTCTACAAACAAGGATACGACCGGTAAATGGAAATAAACGAATGTCAAAATTGTTGTTATTCCTTCATTCCTAAGTTTAGTGTTCGTATTGTTTACAATAATAATTAATGTTTTAAAAGAATATTTTAAGTGTACTCCGGTCGCTCTCCAAGGCGCGAATGACGACGGGCCGCCCGTCGCGACCATTCATGTATAGACTTGCTCGTGCCCACGCGGGAAAAATGCGATGCGGCACGGGCCAACGGGCATGTCTGTGCCCGTACCTAGGAATTGACGAGCAGACATACAACAGACCTGCCCGTGACGGGCGGCCCGTAGCGGGCGGCCCGGTAGTCAATGAGGGGTTTTCTTATTTTTAATCTCCACCAGACGGCGTGACGATAGACACTTCTAGATTTTCTATTGGTTCCCCACCGATCTGAAATTATCTGCAGGTTGGCATCACGGATACATATTGGTCGTGTTTCTAAAAAATATCAGTGTACTGTCAAGTGTGACATAAGTCAAAATATCTTAAGCCTAAGCGATCATTGGCCTAAACGTTTAGGCCAGTATACTGGTAATAGTTTCGGAACACGCTGAGATGAAATACTTGTCAAACTAAAAACTGACAAGTGACAATAGTTTTGGCGGCCATGTTATTTTCAAACTTCTTCTACTTTTTATTGTTGGTGTGGTTTTTATTATTTTTTCCCAAATTGTGTTATTTGGGTCTTTGATGTTCATTATTGGTAAAATATTAGCCATGAAATACCCGTTATCTTGCACAAGTGCAGGTAAGATGTTGTCAAAACCAAAATGTATAATGAGGGATTTTCTTATATTTAATCTCCACCAGACGGCGCGACGATAGACACTTCTAGATTTTCTATTGGTTCTCCACCGATTTGAAATTATCTGCAGGTTGGCATCACGGATACATATTGGTTGTGTTTCTAAAAAATATCAGTGTACTGTCAAGTGTGACATAAGTAAAAATATCTTAAACCTAAGCGATCATTGGCCTAAGTGTTTAGGCCAGTATACTGGTAATAGTTTAGGAACACATGGAGATGAAATACTTGTCAAACTGAAAACTGACAAGTGACAACAGTTTTGGCGGCCATGTTACTTTCAAACTTCTTCTACTTTTTATTGTTGGTGTGGTTTTTATTATTTTTTCCCAAATTGTGTTATTTGGGTCTTTGATGTTCATTATTGGTAAAATATTAGCCATGAAATACCCGTTATCTTGCACAAGTGCAGGTAAGATGTTGTCAAAACCAAAATGTATAATTCCTGTGACATTTGGTCTGAATATCGGTAAATAGGGCTATTTCTTCCGTGAGTTTTAACTAAAACATCGTTGTAATAACTTTGTTATCCTAGTCATTGGAATGTTATGGCGTCTTTTTCAAATTGAAATGTATCCAGTTTTACATTCTTTTGCCCGGCTTTGTAGCAATTATTGATGGTATTCCCTGGTATTACCGATAGTTGTCTACCCATACGCCATCTAGTTACTAAAATGGAAACTGTTTGACAATCAAATTAAAAAGTTAAGAAAATCGCTCATTCCTGTGACATTTGGTCTGAATATCGGTAAATAGGGCTATTTCTTCCGTGAGTTTTAACTAAAAGATCGTGGTAATAACTTTGTTATCCTAGTCATTGGAATATTATGGCGTCTTTTTCAAATTGAAATGTTCCAGTTTTACATTATTTTGCCCAGCTTTGTAACAATTATTGATGGTATTCCCTGGTATTACCGATAGTTGTCTACCCATACGCCATCTAGTTACTAAAATGGAAACTGTTTGACAATCAAATTAAAAAGTTAAGAAAATCCCTCATTCCCCGCTTTAAACAATATGGTGATTGTTTGGCGAATACATCAAATACGCAACAGTGTTGCCAACTGCTAGCCTTGCCGAGTAGCTATATTATTGTTCAAAAGTTGCTAGATTGCCAGTTTTCGTTCCCCCAATAAGTTGCTAGAAGTAGCTAAATATAACGGACACTGTTTTGCCAACTGCTACCTTTACCAAGTGGCTAGATTGCTTCTAAAAAGTTAAAAAAATAACCGGCCAAGTGCGAGTCGGACTCGCGCACGAAGGTTTCCGTACCGCTATAGAGTGAAAGTAGGCAAAAATTGTGTTTTTTGTATGGGAGCCCCCTTAAAGTTTTTTTTTATTTATTATGAAAGTACAAATAAAATTAAGGATTTTGTGCAAAGTTCAAGTGCCTACCTGGTGCCTTTATTGACTACAAGCAAAAAAGGCCAAAAAAATTACGTCTGTTGTGTGGGAAATTAAATATTAACTTTATTTTTAGTATTGGTTGATAAAGCGGCAACAGAAATACACAATCTGTGAAAATTTCAGAAGTCTAGCTATAGCAGTTTTTGAGATACAACCTGAAGACCGACAAACAGACGGACAGACATTGAAGTCTCCGTAATAGGTCCCGTTTTTACTTCAAAAAGATATATTTTTACATTCTTTCCTTCGATTCTCGGTAAATACTTTACGAATCTTGAAAGATGAAAAGTAGCTAGAAAAAGTAGCTAAAAAATCTAGCTGCAACTTTTTTAAAATTGTAGCTGCCTGATACCGAAAAATAGCTAGATCTAGCTACAAAGTAGCTAAGTTGGCAACACTAATATATGGCTATTTCATATTTGTATTTGACAAATATGAAATAGCCATATTCATTATTAATGTTGCCATTATTAAGGAAGAACATGACAATTTCTTATCTGTATTTCTTGTCTATTGCTGGAAGTTGACGAAATCAAAATGGCGTATTTTACGGAATTGTGAATATCTGCCGCACACGGAGAAATTTATAAAAAATAATTATCCGGTTATTTAAAGATTCTTCGTTAGTAAAGACTTTCTCAAGGAGGTGATTTCAAGTGTTCTAATGTGATTTCAATGACAATTTACCAGTGGAACGAAGAATAAGTTTATCAGTGTCTACTTTCCGCAAGGTATGTCCCCTTTCACTTGATCAAATGTTTTAAACGGATTAATGATTATTATAAGTTCGCAAACCTAAATAAACGATTATGGAATAGAATACGAAATATATTTTACTATCAAATACAAAATCGATCCGGAAGACGGATACCACGATCTTTAGATCAGTAGGTGACTCAGATAAACAGGTTTTTTGTAGACGAAGACGTAATTGTAGGTGAGGCTTGGTTAAATTCATCCATTATTTAAATGTACATATTCAATTGTGTACATGTATACATAGAATCGGCGCCTAGTTCCTGGTAGGAACGTCGCGCCAGCTAATTGAATTAGCGGCAAACGCGTTCCTCAATTTCTCCCGAACTTCCACTTCTATGTTTGTAGACATTTTCACTTTTCGTACATATCCAAGTACTGTAAACCTGTTTTAAAATCATTTCTGTTATAGTGTGAATGTGAGAATATTCTAATTAATGAAAAACTGCATTACATACCCAGCTTTTTGTGTTAGGAAATAAGTGTCATAATTAAATTAAATCATTGAGGAACCATATCAGTAATTGCAATATAACGATGTTAAAATATAATGCAAGGTATTACGAAGCGATTTTATTTATATTTATTACTTACATAAAATCAACATTCCACATTCCTTATGTAAATTTGGCGGTTGGGAGACCATTTTATTTTGTTTAAGGCTCCAATACCTATGCTTAATGCTTATGCAAATCAAACCTCTTTAATCCCTCGATCGCGGATTCTTGGAAATCTATTGTTTTCGACTGCGATATTGGTCAAATTTGACCGCTTGGTAGTTGAAGCGTTAAATGGGTATTATATTATAACAATAATATGAGTTTACATATTTAATAATTTATCTTATGGCCTTATTTACTTCATCAAATGTTTTTAATATTTTAGATAACAGCTATCATCACAACTGGAAGATGTTACAGTTTAGATATTCAGATAAAATTGTGATAAGCTTAACACTTGTTTATCTAATGACATTATCTAAGTTTTTGTTACTCAACCTAGATAACAGACAAGCACGGAGAGAATTTATGATCTGTTATTTGGATTTTCTATCCTTGAAAATAAAAAAAACCGGCCAAGTGCGAGTTGGACTCGCCTATGAAGGGTGAAAATGATATTAGAAACCTCAATATGATTTTTGAAGACCTATCCATAGATACTCCACATGCATAGGCCAGATGAAAAATTTTTTTTTTGTATCAGTTGTATCTATGGGGACCCCTAAAATTTTTAATAATTTTTCCATTTTTGTATCAAAATCTTAATGCGGTTCACAGACTACATCTACTTAACAAGTTACAATAGTATAACTCTTATAGTTTCGGTGGCTGTAACATACGGACAGACAGACAGACAGATAGACAGACATGACGAATCTATAAGTGTTCCGTTTTTTGCCATTTTGGCTATGGAACCCTAACAATGAAGAAAAACTTACTTATTAAAAAATTCAAAACGATTATATTCTATACTCCCAAATATATTTCAAAACAATAATTTTATACAACAATAATTTAACCCTAAACTAACATTTGTTTGTTACATAACTAACACCATGGTGTAAAATTTTACCCAAAATAAAAACTTGAAAAAATGATGTAATGGTTAGAAAATTACAATATTTATGATTAATTTACATTAGATTAGCATATTATTGTTTAAGAAAATGTCTTTATAATTCTAATTATGGAAAGAAGTAACTTTATAATTGTTTTTACATTTGGCTTGTAATCACTTTTCTACAAAATTCTTAATAATAATTATAACAGTAAGAATGGTATAGCTTGACTTTCTTAAATATATTTGTGTTGGCTATTGCAGCATAGCTAATAAAAATTCGATCATAATTCTTGTAATGAAATAAACAGAAAAAATATTCAAGTTCTACTTTTCTGCAACAAAAATGTTGCAAATTTTTTCTCAACAAAAAAACAAATTTTTCTTCCACACATTTAATTCTATGTAATTCTTGTATTTTTCATATGTTTATACTTTCCAGCTCCGTGTCAGTTTCATGATTTCTGCGGTCTGACGGTGTGTCTTCTAAACAATTCTAAAATTGGCCTCCATGGCCCATAAATCTTGTTCTTCTTCATAAGCTTCGTCTTCTAGAATGTTAGCAACTAATTTATTAGATAAAAAATAGTCATATGGCCTCAGTTATACAAGTATTATAGACAAAACGAAGTTTTAGGATAGTAAAAAAACTACATACGTATTGAACACTGTGGGGTAAAAATTACCCCATAGGTCTGCACAACACAAACGGATAACTTTTACCTACTATGAGTCCACTACCTTTCAATATGTGCACCTTACTGAGAATACTCAAAATGAATTAAATGTACTTTTAATAGAAAAAAAATAAGCTTCGTCTTCTAGAATGTTAGCAACTAATTTATTAGATAAAAAATAGTCATATGGCCTCGGTTATATAAATATTATAGACGAATGAAGTTTTAGGATAGTAAAAAAACTACATATGTATTGAACACTGTGGGGTAAAAATTACCCCATAGGTCTGCACAACACAAACGGACGACTTTTCACCTACTATGAGTCCACTACCTTTCAATATGTGCACCTTACTGAGAATACTCAAAATGAATTAAATGTACTTTTAATAGAAAAAAATATTGCAGTTTTTATGCGTGTGGGGTAAAAATTTACCCCACACATTGTGGGGTAAATTTTTACTTAAGATTTAATACTTAATTACTATAATATGTATATACTGTACTCAGCGAAACATGGCAGTAGCGGTCATTGATTCCCTGTCAAGAACTTGTCATTTTCTATACAAAGCCGCGATTGACAACATCTGACACTTCATTGTCAATCACGGTTTATACAGAAAATGACAAGGTCTTGACAGGGAGTCAATGACCGCTACCGGCATGTTTCGCCAAGTACATACTGTACTTGGCGAAACATGCCGGTACACCAGGACCAATAATTTTTAAAACAAAAAAAAAAAACAGTAAGATGAAACCCATTACAAAACCATGTTTTTGGTTTATTTATATCTTTTACAATTTTTTTTTTCACGAAATTTGGTGAAAACTTACATTTTTATGTCTCAGATACGCTGTCGCTAATTGATTAGAAATATTTATTTTTTCACCTTATTTTGAAAAATACCCTAATTTTCAATCGAAAATTGACCGTCAAAATATCAGCTTTTTTCAAAAAGTTGGTATGCTTTCTGTTCGTTGAAATCTCTACTTTCCGATGAAAAAAGAAAATATATATATATATTTCACCATACTAAATCTTCTCAGAAAATGCAAAAAAAATTTTTAATCATTATGAATAATTTCATTAAAAAAAATTTGATTGCTGCAATTTGTTACAGTTAAAAGGTTGATTTATTTAATTCTTATTACATTTCTGTCATAGAAAATCTCATTATATATAAAATATATTATGTAGATGTAAAATAACATGTCCTGACCAACTAAATGATTCATCATTGCTGAGCAAAATCTGTTAAAATTACAGCCAAAAGATTTGGTGAGTAGGATTGT
The DNA here is from genome assembly GCA_905333045.1 of Lysandra bellargus. Classification (NCBI taxonomy): domain Eukaryota; kingdom Metazoa; phylum Arthropoda; class Insecta; order Lepidoptera; family Lycaenidae; genus Lysandra; species Lysandra bellargus. The sequence goes on from HG995342.1 coordinate 5,074,202, forward strand.
TTTATTAAGTAGAAACCCACTAAATAAGGAATTTCGGAAATTTTACCCCGAAGGGGGTGAAATAGGGGTTGAAAGTTTGAATGAAAGTCCGTCATTTCTCAAGTTGGAAACGTGAAAGCTTATTTTTGGGCTACTGATTAAAAGTGAATGGATACGTATTTAAGCGTTTATGGAAATTTTACCCCCAAGGGAGTGAAATAGGGGTTGAAAGTTTGAATGAAAGTCCGTCATTTCTTAATTTAGAAACTCAGTTCTTAGGTTTATTCCGTCTTTGCTGTTGTATTTTGCTGGCATAAAAACTATCCTTTTTCCTGATGATCAAAGAATTTCCATACCAAATTTCAACTAAAACAACTCCAAGTCACAAATTTATAATATTAGTATAGAATTAGATATCTTTAATAATATCTATTGATTCAATAACACAAATTTACTATGTTAATTGGTCAGGACATGATTTTATCAGGAAGTATTGTAATGTATTCACTCACTGATAAGTGATAGCGAATTCTGTGATTGGGAGTAGGTTATGTATGTAACATTCTTTACATAAATTACTTGAAACTGTAATCTATTAAGTTTGCTGTAAGTTGTCAATGCAAATTTTTAAATGGTCCTTAAAATATTTCCTATATTTTATTTATTTAGCTTATTTTGAGGGCTACTCACAGATATCACAAAAATTTTTGGTCATCTTTTTGTAGACAATGAAAATTTTTAATTCATCTTACACTTTAATTATATATTGTGTAAACGGAGCTATATCTTGTAATCAGTTCTTTATTTGCAGTAAAAGTGGTGGTTATACAAGATGTTTACAATAGGAATAGTTCTGACACTTTTAGCTATACATATGCAAATATTATATCTAGTAAATTTTAATTATATGTCACATAGTCGTATCATATATTAGAATAAAATATTAAGAAAAGCTAGTTCATTATTAGTTACAATAATCACATCATTAAGAATTATTATAACAAACAATATACCAATATAATATGCATTATCTTATTTGTATTTTTTAATAATTAGACAAGTAAATTTACACAATTATATGTCAATTTCTTAGTCAACACTGTTTCAATAATCAATACATAATTATAAATAATTTCAGGTTTGTAAAAGTTCATTTGTAAAATAAAATGTTTTAGATTTAAGCCACTTTATTAGTTCTTTTTTAAATTTAATATACGGTAGCTCTTTAATTTTTTTCGGTATGGCATTGTATACTTTGATGCACATTGGGTACCTAGTATTGTTTTTGATATAAGGTTATTAGTGGTAAAGTGTCGAGTACCAATCTATCAGCATTTCTATTGCTTCGTGAGTATATTTCATGTGCTTCTGTAAATTGTCCATAATTCTGCTTTACAAAATTGGCTAGCTCAAATATGTATAGGCTAGGCAATGTCATAAGTCCTAGTCTTTTAAATAGTGGTCTACATGATTCATAGGGGGGTCTACCACAAATGGCTCTTACACATTTCTTTTGTATTATAAATACCTTATTAATTTCTGTCGAGTTTCCCCAGAGCATTAGACCGTATCTGAGAACAGATGCTATGTAAGCATGGTACACCGCGAGAACTGTAGGTAGTGCACATATTTGTCTCAATCTGTAAAGAGCATAAACAAATCGGTTCAGCTTAGAGCATACATGCTCTATATGCGACTTCCAATTTAGATTTTGGTCAATATAGACTCCTACATTAAAAATTTCTTGCCATACCTTTGTCATATTGAGCCTCCAAAGAAACTTATGTACTTACAAGATGTGTACATTATTATATTTAAAAAAAACAACAACTCGATCTTTTTGCTATTACAGAAGTAATGCTGCATTGGTCACCATGTGTGCCTGTGTGGTTCAAAGACCTCAGTACTAACACAAACCAAAACTGTAGTCTGTAGGTCTGTAGGTTCATTTGTCAATTGTCTCTTAGAATAAGTTTGGGTCACCGTTTATGTAATGCCTGCATCCTTCCTCATTGCTGTAAGACATGCAATAGCCACTTATTGGATAACAACATAATATTACAGTACTGTTTTGATATACATATTAAATTCTAAAGGAACAAGAAAGATGTGTATAAAATTTTATTTTATGAATTATATTCTTCTTTCACATGGTAAATATACAGATTTTAGTGTTTACATGTTAGATAACACATATTATGCTAATTCTAACATTTAGCAAAATGTACCATACTTTTTGCAGTGGCCAATATTGTTGAATACAAGAAGTCTGTTTGGGCTTCCATTTTCTGAAAATAACCCCTAAAAACGATCAAATTTAACCCTAAGTTAAATATTATGTGAGTTCTTTCATTCCTAGTATTTATTAATAAAGACGCAATATATTTTAAGGACGTGTTAACTTAAACTCCGCTTCGCACAAGTGGGTCTAAAGGTGACTCTCCGATTCTCGCGGCAAGCGACCACGACCAACAAAAAAAAGTCACTATGATCTGGGTTCTAGGTTTGATTTTTTACCGACATTCGTCTAGCGACCCATGCTGCCGCTGCTTTGTAGTGGCATAGAGCACAATGAAACCTATAGCCTGGGTCATAAAGTGGCATTTTATTTGAATGTTTGTCAGTCGCGGTCGCTTGCCAGTTGCCGCAAAGATAGGACATAGTAATTGAAGTTTCATTGCACAGGGCTCGAAGTGTGTAAGTGGCGAAGGGATTTGCCTCACGGCTCACAAATACACCGAAAGCGTGTCAAGTCACTCAAGACGTGCGATGCGTTTCGCTAAGACGTACTGACGTGTACATAAAGTGCCTTTGCACTATTGATATTAAATTATCACACTAATTATGATGATATTTTTATGGGCAAAAATGGTTTGGTTGTACATTGATACAATTACTTGTACCAATAAGCAACAAAACTGGAAATCAACCTGACTGAGGAACTAGAATTTCGTAATCGAAATATGTTTGTTGTGCTGAATCGTCTTTACGCATCAAACAACAAAAAAATTAACACGAGGCCAATTCTTATACAAATACAGGGAATCGGCAAAAAGCAAAAGGCGAAGAGCTGGGACCCGATTTTAATACCTCGAATGTCGCTTCGATTTAAGGCACTCGCACTTTACCCAGGAATCACCTTAATATTGTGTGCGCTCGAGTAACGGCCTGCAATCAAAATGTCATTCTATTTTTTAATCGGTTTAACAGATTCGTTCCCGGCTCGTTGTCAGCCTGAGGATCGAAGAGACCTCCGCGCCGAGGCGCAAGAATCGAGCCCTTGTTATTGATTTGAAGCACTTGAGCACGCGACATTATTCGATTCTACCGTTCGGAGCTAGGCGTGTCGCTGCATACCGCTTACGATGATAACCTCGCGAGTGTATCCAACTACCCATGTTAATCGCACGAGTTGACGCGCCCGTGAGGAATTCCCACTAATTTATACCGTTAAATTATTAATTAGGTATCAATTATATTATTTAATCGAAATATAAAACAGGCAAGCTTGTTAGGAAGACCGATTTTGATTATGTTCAAACAAACTTATGTAATTGCATTTATTATATTAATTTGATATATATTTTTGCCTTTAGTATATTTTAGTCCCATTGAGGAGATCGGATTGAGCATTACATATTTTACAAATTGTACCAAATAAGTATGCCGCTATAATGTAGAGCAGTTCTCAAACTTTCTTTTGGTTGCGGCACCCCTTTGAAAATTCTTTCTGACAGAACCCCAAAATAAAATAAAAAGTAACGTGCCATTTTAAATAAATATTTCTGTAGTTATTTAAGCGTAACCAAATTGTTAAAAAACTAATCTGGGACGCTGATTGATACCACTGACATACCAGACTCCATAGGTGTATACTTTTTCTTACTATTTCTAGTATCTACATATTCTCGCGAAGCCCCTACAGAGGCTTTCCAGAGCCCCAGGGCTCCGCAGAGCACACTTTGAGAATGGCTGGTTTAGTAAGATTCCAGTAGGCAGTATAGTGCTAATTTGTACACAAGTTAGATACAGCTTCACACCTCATTGGGTCAAACGCATAAATACAGCCTGCAATCTGTAGAAATCCATTTTACATGTTTATAACGGACTTGACGTCCAAGTAATTTGATTTGACTGCTTGTAAACACAGAAGCTATTTTCTACAGCCAGTCCACAGTTACTTTAAAGGCTGCGCAAATCTTTCCGGCCCATATTTTTGGTCAGTACTTAAGATGCGACCCGGTCTCAAGACGCGGTTCGGCTCTGTGATTGGTCCAAATTTTGACAGCCAACCAATCACAGAGCCTGAATCGTGTCTTGAGACCGAGATGCATCTTGAGTACTGACCAAAAATACGGGCCTAAGAGCGTTCGGCAAAAGTAGAGGCGTACCGCGTATGTACTACAATATCTACCAATAACGTAAAATAGCTACCAATCGCGAATGATAGTAATATGAGCGCTTTTCCTGTGCTTTCCTTTTCCGAGCGGCTTAAAGATTTGCGCGGCTTCTCTTATGTTTACATCTGCGTCGCCATAGGTAAAATATCACTGAACGGAGTGTAAGTAATGTCTAAGTAAAATGGATGTCATAATGTTAATATTTAGCATACGAGGAGTAATTAGTTAAACGGTGTTAAGTGGCCGCTTGTCCCCTTTACGTGTGCCACAAACGCATAGACGGAGCGTTTTATATACTAGTGATTACTAGATGTTCCGCGTGGCTCCGCCCGCGTAAATCCATACATCCATATCCATACTAATATTATAAGTGCGAAAGTGTGTCTGTCTGTCTGTCTGTTACCTCTTCACGCTCTAACCGCTGAACCGATTTTACTGTTTGGCATGGAGATACTTTGATTCCCGGGAAAGGACATAGGATACTTTTTGTCCCGGAAAAATGTACGGTTCCCGCGCGATAAACGAGTTTTGGCGCAACGGAGTTGCGGGCATCATCTATAAGAAATATTGCAGGACCTGTATTACCCCGTGGTCTATACTGATCTATATCTGTGACAAAAACTCGCTTCAGTAGTTCATGAGATTAGCGCGTTTAAAAAAGCTTTATAATATTAAGGTGGATAATAAAAAAAAGTAATTCGTAAACCTGAAAATATTGGTGAACGCACTTCAAGTCGTTTTGACAACGCACTTCAAACGTTTTGAATTTTGGAGGGGCGCGCCATGTTATCGTAGTTGATCTCTACACGCTTATGATTCAATTGATGTAAGCATGATATCATCTTAGTTATTAAGATGTTGGACTTGTGATACATGAGTAATCTTTAAAAATGCACATGCCATTCAAGTATAAGAGGAAAACTAAACAGTAGACACCTGTTTAATGTCGTATGCCTACTGGTAAACCTATTATTAACACGGCATGAATGCATAGAAATATATTGATTGTAATAATTATGTGTGACGATCCAACTAGCGCCATAATCTTGCATCGTGCTATCGAAGTTTTCTAAGTGCAGCTGAATTATAGTGGGATCTCGGCCTGACCGAGCATACCACCTCGCTCGGTCGGAAGGTCTTCCTTTACGGCCTCTACTCATATTCCACATTGGTGACCTCGATGTGATATTATTCCTAGCACCTTCTGTGTATACCTAATTGGTACTAATATTCTCACCAATATTGATATCAGCATTACAATTTGCTCAAAGCTAAATTTAAGATCTATTTTTATTTAAATTAAGGTCAACAAAGAAGGTAACTTATAAGTTATTTTGTTTTAGCGAGGAAAATCAAGTTTGTAGACGCAATTCGAATGTTAATCGGCTCTTCTGGTGACCTCAGTCGACATAATATGGTAATGCGACCTAAAATGCAATATATTTTATCAGAATATACAAATAAATATTGTAATTTGTTAGCAACGTAAGCAAAAAATATATTAGTTTACTTTATTGCTTACATGATACATCATGCATGACATGGAATGTACATATTTTTACTCGAATGGTTGGTTGTTTGTCCCAATAGCTTTGTCCACACTGTGCCTTTTTCTGTTCGTCAAGGGCATGCGTTATATAGCGCAATCAACAGCGAACGTGAGGCATGCCCGCGACTGACCGTCTAAAACTAAAAAATGACAGCTGGCGTTGCGTTCTTTGACGCATTCAATTATTGAAAGCGCCAAAACGAAAGTTGAATGAAAGAAGATGATGAAAACTGAAGACGAAAGCACATAATGTGAACATAGCTAATGAGAGTTAGTCTGTGAATAGGTCTTACAGATTAGTACTTAATGATGGTTCGGCTATCATAACTCTAAGGCTTAATAATAATTGGTTTTTAAACTTATCTGGCTTGTCGTAACATAAAAATTCTTTACAACTCAACACAAAGTATACGGATGCTGTAACAACTGTTGTATGTGCGATGTCGCGATTGCGCTATCGGCGGAAACACGTCATGTGCGGTGATAAAACTATGGTGGACGTACCGCGTACGGCAATGAATCATATTTATTGCGTGTGGCGCAAGTGGGAGCGGAAAGCGGAAGTATTTTTTAAATTATTACTTCGGAATTTCCAGGAATTGCTATTGTATTCTATTGTTGTCGCGATCACCGGTGCTCGCGCGGGGCCTGAAGGATTAAGAACGCTGAGAATAAGATTTAATCCTTCGATCGCGGATTCTTGGAAATCTATTGTTCTCGCGGCCGTATGTGGCTTGGGAGTTGAAGCGTTAAATAGAAAAGGAATGGGAATGGAGTATAGCAATTGTAATGTGGAACATTGGAATAAACTTTTAATTAAAATTAATTGCTACAATCCTAGGGGCATCCGAGGTTTTGATATAAAATACTAATTACAACTTGTGAAGTCCATTTTTCAGTTCCATTCTTCAAGTCTCATTATTCCAACGCATCATATTTTAACATGTAACTATTAATCCTTCGATCGTGGATTCTTAGAAATCTATTGTTATTCTATTGTGTCTCGTTCGCCGATGAGCTTAGGGAGCATACCCATACTACGTGACCCATTTAGGGTTCAAAATACTACGCTCGGTCATAAGAGGGGGGGGGGGGGGGTGTGGAGGGTCTAGAGTTTTGTCACGTAGTCAATTTTGCCGAGAGAAACGTCATGTGATTTTTTTTTCTCGCCATTTAATACTTGACAGTTGACACCGACATTTATTATGGTTATTTATAGCCAACAGCCATTAAAAAAAAACAGGCACCGTTGTCACTTGTCAGGCACTTTAAAGTTTGGCGAAGCTGTCAAGCTTGGTGATCAATGATCATCCACATAATATTAAAAAGGCTAAAATTTGGATGTATGGATGTTTGTTACTGTTTCACGCAATAACTACTGAATGGATTTTAATGAAACTTTACAATAATATAGCTTATAGGTACATCAGAATAACACATGGGCTACAATTTTAACCAACTTTCAAAATGGGGGAGGTGTTATGTTCATTTTTTATGCTCAACGATTATTGCGCCGTTTGTGAACCGATTTTCAAAAATTTTCTTTTGCTGTATAGGGTATAGGTAAGGGATCCATAAGTAATAGAGGGAACTCCTCAGAATTTATATGGAAACATATTGTGGTGACTTTGGTTTCGTGAGCAGTGTTCTAAGCATATGCATATGCTACCAACAAGTAAGATTTTGCACCGAGGTATACCATGGTTCGGGAAGTGCTGAGAGAACTCCCGATTCTTTTTAGATACAAGTTTGCGAGTTTCGGCGTTGTTTTAACAACGGAAAGCATATTATGCTACTATGCAAATTACATTCATCATAATCATCTTCATCACTGCCATATAATACCTATTGTGACCCTGTTATTGGTGCTTTTTATAGTCTTTTAGATCGAGACTCGAGTTCGACTCGATTAAAAAATATCTATACTAAGAAAATGTGGAAAAAACGGGGAAAATTATTAGAAAGAGTCTATCTCACGAACTACTGGAGCAATTTTTATGTTATTTGGCACAGATATAGAGTAGACCACGTAAAAGGGCATAATCTTTTTTTTTGCGGGAAAATGTACGGTTTACGTGAAATTCCTAATTTACGCGGGCGAAGCCGCGCGGGACATCTAGTCTAGGTGAATTGTGCTTAAGATGACATAGTCAGTTAAGACGACACACGGCAAAATTCGTTGAAATAATTGTGCTTCCTGTGAACTTGTGATGTTTTATGGAGCACCTCAGTGTGCCCCTAGTAGCCCAACTTAGTATGCCAGACAGGGACCGTACTTTATAAAGTAATAAAGGTTTTCCTAATTTTGATGAGAGAAAAATTTTCTTACACTTTTGTTTTGTGGTGAAAAAACGTATAAGGTCTGAATATTTTCTTATAACAAATTGTTATTAAGGACATAGATTCTTAAAGGCCACAAATATTAATAAAAGCGTGTTCTAACGCTAAGTATTTTTTTACAAAACTTAAATGTATCCACTTTTACTCATTTGGTAAGATGACATACTAGACGTCGGCTTAAGATGACATACTTATAGTTACTTATGTTTTCGCTAAATCGGTAACAGAAGCATTGTATATTTTTTGACGATGATGAAGAATTTAAGAATCCTTACACCACTGACAACTAGAGGGATGATAATGCAGCTTGCATTTACGTATTGTATAAGACGACATACCATCAAATTCTAAGGAATAATAGTATGTCGTCTTACCATATCGATATGTCATCTTACACTCGTCGACCGGGTGCAATTTATGTTTTTTTTTTCACTGTTATATTAAGCTGATTTTTCTCAAACTGTTTAATTTCGTTGTTTATGAATCATTTATGTATAAAAGTAAGTTACTGATCTCATATGACTTATTTTATTTTACATATTTACTTCAAACAAAAAGTATGTCATCTTAAGCACAATTCCCCTACTATATTTGGTGTTCGATTACAATTTGAACTACAGTCGTGACTAAAATAGCCAGTATGTACCATCGAGGAAATTGATTCCTAGGTAGTTGACAGACCAACGTCATGTAGTCGGATCATGACATGATCCGACTACATGACGTTCATGACGTACGGATCACAATTATTAACATTGAATTGACATTGTCAATTCAATTGTCAATGTTGATTGAAATCCGTGGGTTGGGCTTATACTTTAAACGTGACCAAATTACTTAGGTCCACCATCTGCCTAGAAATTAATTTCTCTGATTTTTCTATTGTAATTTTAGACTATTATTATATATTATATTAAATATAAATCAAAGTGATAATACTTTAGGGTGTGTCTGTGTTCCTTACATAGAGTTCACTGTGAAAGTAGCAGTCCTAAAAGATCAATTTTTTTCAACACGTTACATTGGGGCGCTTACCCTTAGAAAAGTGAAAAAAATTTGGTCTTTCAGCGCTGCTACTTTCACAGTAAACTCACTATAAGGAACACGTACACATCCTAAATAACTTACCTAATAAACACAAATATGAGTAAAATTATTTTCATTTGCTATCTACTCTTTCTACTTAAAAAATGATTAAAAATTATTCTTGTCAATACCACGTGAACAATTGATGGGGGGGGGGGGGGGGCATGGCATATACTACGCGTGGTCACCAGGGGGAGGGAGGGGGTCAAAAAATCTTAAAAAGTAGGTCACGTAGTATGGGTATGCTCCCTTATGGGGCTTGATGGGTTAAATCGTAATATGCACATATATCATCATAATTTAAATATAAGCGTGACCCAGTCGTTTTCTATTAGATCAATTTAAAATGATTCGTTGTCATCCTGGTCCCATAACCTACCCATAAATTCAAATGACACGAGGCACTGAATTACTGTATGAAACACAAAATGTTTTACCGTCAGTTATATTTTACATCTAGATAATATTGTCTGCGTTGCGACGAAATACATAAAATGTAACTAATATTTTACATAATATAGAGGTATGTTATATTTTTCCCAGTAGACTGAATATCAACAGTAGAAAATGAAATGCGGCAGACATGACACATATTTTACACTACCCTCGTCAATCTATTTTACAGAAGTAGAAAGAAACTCTTTATAAGGTTCCCTGATTAACGTGCAGGACTCAAAGTATATAGTTCACCGGTTCTCAAACTTTTTGGTGGCCCTTTAAGTACTGACATTTTTGATGAACTCCCAAAAGAGAATGTTTTTCATTTGAATTGCTTGTACCATGCTGGTGTTAGGAAACAATTAATGATGTCAATTCTATAAACAATTCCTGTATCGCTCGCGAAGGCTCTACAAGACCTTTAGAAGTCCCAGGGCTCCGGGGGGCACACTTTAATGCCATAGTCCAAAGTTCCAAACCAAACAGGCGGTTACCGCTTAGCAACTGAATTAAGTAATATATTTAGTGAAAGTTTTTGACAAATAGCAGGCGGGGTTTGTTTACATTTGAGGCTTGAGAAATAACTCGTTGGTATTATAAATGTGATTCTCTCACAGTGATATAATAGGTAATTGAATTATGACACAAAAAGTTTGAACAAAGCGTCATGACTTCAATGACTGATGTTAGTCATCTCGTACTAATATTTATATTACGTAAAAAGTTATCTTTTCGCTAAGGGTTTTCTAGGCCATTTATGTACTTACTAGGTTTTCGACCGACCTCTGAGGCTCAGTGGTGAGCGCATTGGTAGCTCAAGCCGGGGGTCGCGGGTTCGAATCCCGCCGACGGAACAAAAAGTTTTCAATGTTCCCGGGTCTGGATGTCTATTAAATATGTGTATGATATAATAAAAATCTTAATATATGTATAGTATAAAAGTATTAAATATATTTCCGTTGTCTGGTACCTGTAACACAAGTCCTTCGGGTACTTAGCACGGGACCAGACTGACGTTGTGTGAAGCGTCCATAGATATTATTATTATTATTATTATTATTATTATTATTATTATTATTATTATTATTATTATTTTCATAAAACTAGGCGTTATTGTAAACGAAGCTGAGTATAATGCCACTTCAAAATGGAAGGTATTGATAGTGAAATACAAATATGACATGTAAATTAGGATGATTATATTTTATCAATTATTATTCGTGGTATAGTGCCAATACTGGTTATTTTAGTATACAGTATAATGTAGTCCTTATTTCTTATAGTAATAAAGTATGTGTCAGGTATTTTATCAGGTACTATGAGTTCATACTCTATTTATGTACTTAATATTATTAGACTAGTAGTTATTACTGTCTACAATAATTATATCTACATAATATATTATAATTAATGCCTATTGTAACTGCTTACTCTGCGAATAACACAATGGTACTTACTATACTCAAACCATTTTTACTGTCAGCAAAACTTTAAGAAGCGTTGTACCTCTCAAATGCCCAACTGCGCACTAATTGCAACCCTGCTATGTTGCGGATCTCAATGCGCGACAGTAGTCACGTCTTGTCATCAGGTGATCCGTTTGTTCTTTTGCCCCCCATCTAAAGAACAAATGTTCCACTCCGGCAGTGCCGGCAGAAGTAACTTGAACTTTAGAGGATATTACTTCCTCTACTTCGCCGCGCCTCTACTCTCTTTTTTTTATTGAATAAGGGGGCAAACGAGCAAACGGGTCACCTGATGGTAAGCAACTACCGTCGCCCATGGACACTCACAACATCAGAAGAGCTGCAGGTGCGTTGCCGGCCTTTTAAGAGGGAATACGCTCTTTTCTTGTAGGTTTGCAGGTCGTATAGGTCCGGAAATACTGCTGGTGACAGTTCGTTCTAGAGTTTTACAGTGCGAGGTAGAGGCGAGGCTCTCTCTTCGTCTTACGAATTCTTTTCGTCTTGAATAAATCTTTCTACAGTAAGGCGCGTTTATTTGCACCACACACGTGCCAACTGCCATATATCGGCGACCGGTTTTGGTATTATCCTCGTCGACGTTTATCTTATGTGTATTGTCATAGTGACGATAATTGTTTGTCAATGTCGCAAGGACAAGCGCAAGGTTGTGTGCGCAGCGTAACACTAAAGGCGCAAGAGTCAAGAAGATTCACGACTTATATTGGCAATAACAGCGGTTCCCAAACTGTTTTATTGGCTGACCTCTTTTAAGAAATGTCATTTTTGACGGGATAAAAAAACTTTGTCTTCAATGATATTCTACTTATAAAAATTTTCAAATTCAATTGTCAAATTTGATAGATAAGTGAAACAAAAGATACGAAATGCCATTTACATAAAAGAGACAGACTAAATAAAAGACGGGCCAATTGGCCCGTATTTATGGCTTCACAACGCGCGCGGTAGTAACATATCTGCTTTGAGTTTTTTTTATATAATATCATTGTTTGTCTTTGAATGAATTTTCTTTATGCTGTTGTTTAATAATTGGTGTCATTAGTCATTACTAAAAACAATTCATGTATCGCTATTCGCTCATGGAGCCTCTACAACTTACAAGACCTTTACGTGGAGCCCTAGGGGTTCCGCGGAGCATACTGAGAATGGCCGGGCTAGAAATTAAGACGATGTTTGAAATTTTGATTCCTTTTTACCTGACTATGGTGAGAGGTAGGGGTATTGGGTAACCGGTAATGGTTTTAGCATGGACATAATTGTATGTCTGTTTGTTCCACAGTTGTGCCTAAACTGTCTAATGCTGATTTTTTAATAAATGAGGTGTAAATAGATTTGTAGAATATAAACAGATTTATTAATTTTTGTATTTTTAAACTTGGAAATAACTTTTTCTGATTTCTTTTGTGTGCATCCTCTACCTCTTGTATAATATACGTTAATTTTGTGCTTCATTGTACAAACAATGGAATCGCGGGAACAAAAAATCGTTGCTAAAAATAAACAAAATTATGTTTCCTAGAATAAATGTGTAATTTGGAAAGTTTATATATTATGTAAATCGACAAAAAGGAAGTCAGGAAGTGATTTGTGATATAAGAGTACTAATGAGCAACTAATAGGTTGGTTTCCCTAAATTAATAGCTTCCTATTAAAAGTTTAATCTTTATTTATCAATAAGAGTCCATACGAAAATATAACCGGAATATAAACTTTTTAAAAGTTTTGCCAGGTTATAAAAAAATAGATTTAAAATCTGCTTTGATCATAAATAAAGATAAAGGCTTTATTATTATGTGACAAAATTGTTCTTAACACTTACTCCACCTAGCTTTGTAAACACTAAACATTACACAAAATTCTACAAATATAATAATAAATAATAAATTGAATCAGCGGGAAGGCCCCTTAATTTAATTATCTGAATAGATATAAATCTAGTTTAAAAAAAATTGAGAAAAAATATTAGCTTAGGCAACTTCATCTTACACTTTTTTGTCCTTATTCTTATTTTAGTTAAACTAATGTTTATAAATTTTAGTTAGACTAAATGATCGAACAAGGATAATTCCTTGTTCGATCATTTAGTCAACAGTGTCTTGACTATGGACCGACAAGGATAAGACGTTGTATAACTATATCACGTCTGTATACACTGTAGACCTTTTTTTTATTGTTGAGATGGTAAAAGTAAAGATGAGAAATTAATATTATTTTGTTTATTCTTTACAGATTAATGCAGAGGTGCGGCGACAAAATGTGTAAAGACGGTTGAGAGGCTTGCGCGTCGGTCCACGGCGCGCACATCACAAACATGTCTTTCTTCAATAATCTCAAGAAGGTAAACACTAAACATCCTATCTAATTAACATACAAACTGTATCCATTCGAATATCGAAGGTTCTTGGCAATGCGTCGTTGGAAGGTGCAAATTTTGTTTTTCGTTTAAAGTTTTTCTAAAACATAAAGATTTAAACCACCCACTAATACTAAATTCAATTGAATCTTCTGCCGGTATTTTTCATCAGAAACTCCAGCTCCTGTTTTTGCCACTTCGACACAAAAAAAAAAAGATTAATAAAGTACCATCGAGGAAATTGATTCTGCCTAGGAATCAACTTCTCTGATAGTACTATCAAAGAAGTTGATTTCTAGGCAGATGGCGGACCTAATTTGGTCGCGTTTAGTTAAACTCATCCGACCTATCACAGCCAACATTGAATTGACATAAGCCGACCAAACGACGTAAGTCTGTCAACTGCCTACAGTCGGGGCATTTTAATAGGCCACATTTGACATCTGTCAGATTAATCTCCATAGTGAAGTGAACTGCGTAAAAACATCGACCAAAACGAATATTTATATTTGAATATTTATAATTTTATACGTTTGAAACAAACTCCTGTCCCATTATTACTTTTTCTTTTGCAAATTCAAGGAGCAAAATAATAAAAGTACATAATTTACAAAAAAAAAAAATGCATTTATTTGCTTGAATTATAAAAACTGTTGAATGTAGTATTATCATTATTCATTTCACATAAATATGTGTTACTTTTCACAGCGTGGTTATTAATTTATGGGGATATTTCGTTACAAGTAATCAATGCATCGATACTATTTATTCACTTTCGATTTTTAGGGTAACTTCCCTAGAGTTTAAAAAGAAAAAAGGTCGGCTGACGTAACATTGTAACGACGTGCAATTATTAAGATCAGAATTTGTTTATTACGTTTAGAATTGTTTATCAGTAAAAGCAAATCGTTAAATAATTCGTATCGGTCATATTTACAATAAATATGTAATCGTAATTGAAAAAAGTTAATCAATTGTGCAGTTATAACAAAATGAAAATATTTATTTTTTATGTACGTCGCTATAAAGTTACCAGGTACAATTTTGATGAACTGTCAAATGTGGCCTATTAAAATGTCCCGACTATAGGAATCAATTTCTCTGATAGTAGTTAAAAACTCGAAACTAACTGGCGAAATGTCTCGTTTTCAGGTGCTGCACCTCGGTGGCGGCAATGACGCGAAGAAGAAGAGGGTGTTCAGCAACATCCGCGACAACAGCGACCCCGCCGAGTACTGGGAGATGATCGGCGAGCTGGGGGACGGCGCTTTCGGCAAGGTGAGATGGATGCTGGATTAGTCGTTCTCAAACTGTTTGTAGCGATCCCCTCGAGGGCGCGAAGCTTTCGAAGGTTGACACAGGTCGGGAAAACAAAGATCCAGAAGAAGACTATAAATATTCATAAACAACATGCTTAATATGTAAGCAAAGGGTGGGATGCTTATTTATCAAGTAAAGTGGGTCGTGGACTCTCGCTGTTTTAGCTATAATTTGATTTATGCAGACCCATTCTGTATCTAAACTTACCCTGATGAATGTTCCCTCTGCCTCTGAATAACTGGCTCATCACAGTCTTGTATTGCGTCTGTATTCTTACTAAATCCTTCCAAAGGTAACTTATAAATGCTATCTATGAATCAACTTCTCTGATAGTACCTAATGCGTGTATACCTTTCTAAACATCGGTTCAATATTCCAGGTGTACAAAGCGCAGCACAAGACGACGGGCCAGCTGGCGGCGGCGAAGATGTGCGTGCTGGACAACGAGGACGACCTCGCCGACTTCACCGTCGAGATCGACATACTCACCGAGTGCAGACACCCCAACGTCGTCGAGCTGCACGAGGCCTACTTCATTGATAATAAGCTATGGGTGAGCAATGATATATTCTTTCTTCGAGAAGAGAGTGTATTCCCTTTTATAAGGCCGGCAACGCACCTGCAGCTCTCCTAATGTGGCGACGGTAGTTGCTTTCCATCAGGTGACCCGTTTGCTCGTCCGTTACCTCTTCACGCTTAAACGGCTGAAGAGATTAAGATTTTGGTATGCATATTTTGTTAACCAAGTAGCCATATTGAAAATTAGCACCTGTATAACATCCGTGTTTTCCCCCAGATGCTGCTGGAGTACTGCGATGGCGGCGCCCTGGACTCTGTGATGTCGGAGCTAGAGAAGGGTCTCAGCGAGCGGCAGATCGCGTACGTGTGCCGCGAGATGTGCCGCGGCCTGCAGTTCCTGCACTCGCGCCGCGTCATACACAGAGACCTCAAAGCGGGCAATGTGCTGGCCACCATGACCGGCGGAGTTAAACTCGGTTCGTACAATTAAAATGGTGATTTAAGACTTAAAAAACCCGAATGCATTTTGATATACTCAGAGTCACGGTACGTCGTGACCTCAAGGTGAAAGAGTGTTAACTATTATGACGGGCGGAGCTAAACTAGGTTAGGCTGCCTTCACACTAGCGTTTGTCCAGCGTAGGCGTTCAATGAACTTATGCGCAGCGCAGACAACGCGGCGTTAGCGCAGCGTACTGATTGTTCCAGTAGAGAAGCAGCGACAACGGGACGTACGCGCCGCGTTGTCGCAGCGTCTGCGCTGCGCATACGTTCATCGAACGCCTACGCTGGATAAACGCTAGTGTGAAGGCAGCCTTAATCAAATAAGTCATATTAGTATTATTATTTTTTTGCTAAATAAATAGAGGTAAAAGATATTAGAATTTCTAGAGATACAACTTATTCTAACACGTAAAGAAAACACATATAATTCCATTGGGATTAATCTGCCAAGGCACGTCTGTTGTCAGACAAGCGCTTTGTAGATGTGGCTCGCTTGCTCTCTTATCGGTGTAATAGAGAATAACAGGTTGCTTGCTATTTTGTTTTTCTATACGCATAAAAGGCAATCTCGCGAGGCATCTCAGTACTACTCTGACCCGACATATAAATTACTGTAAGAACATATTAAAAATGTCTTCAATATGTAACCCTCTAATACAGTATACACCTACCTTCATCATCCATAAGGGGGCGTTATCGCCCACTCTAATATGTGTTAATCCGTTTAACATGAGAATAAGCTGTTGTCGCTTACCTCAACCTTTTTTTTTACAGCGGATTTCGGTGTGTCGGCAAAGAACAAGTCGACCCTGCAGAAACACGACACGTTCATCGGAACGCCGTACTGGATGGCGCCAGAGGTTGTGCTGTGCGAGACGTTCAGAGACAATCCCTATGATTTCAAGGTATGTGGGATTTTAGACTCGTTAAATTATAAATAACTTTGAGTATAACCTCAAGATCAGCAGGGCGATTCGTGATTTCCGTTCGACTCGGATTCGAAAACTTCACAGTGAGGTCATCGGTCAATGCCGATTCGATGCCGAGCGCGGTGAGCGATTGGTTGTCGCGCCGCATACCTATTGGAAGTTTTCGCATTGTAGTCGCTTTTTGACTCTGGGCCCAGGGTTTCGTAACCTTTTTTATGTTCTTCCTACAAAATAAGTTATACGCATAACAGCTGCCTTACTCCTGAAACTGATATCAACTTGATACGAGTCTGATTTCGATTTCGTTTTTGATGCCATTGTAATGCGTAGGAATTCCGGAACAAAATCGTATCAAAATCGAGATGTTGCCATGGCGTCTTGTCAACGTCGTTATAGCAACGTCCTTGTTATAAAGTAGTAGAAGGTTAAAAAAAATATGAAATAATGTTTGTGTTTTTTCGTCATACTATAAAAATACATTTCTCTAGAAACTTTAGATGGATGTGCCTATTTTCTACTAGTGGGTTTAAAATGGTTATTTTCGTTAAGGAACATCTTGACATTAAATAAATATGTAAATTCTCTTTTGTAGTTACACAATAGCTTTACACTTAACCAAATATCATAGCACTTAACATTGTCTTATACTGTATATTCTAGTACTTATTTATAAAATTTGTATTCCTGCATGCCGACATTTAAAGTTAGTTTTTATTTGGAAAGTAATGGTCCGTCCGGCGCACCTACAAATTGAGATGTTTTTGAGATTCCTAGAAGAAAATCCAGGAATCGCAAAAGGGTACATGCGGGCGAGCCAAGCTAAGCACGATACTAAACTCAAATGGAACCGTATAGCTGTAGAGCTTAACTCCATTGGAGGTGCCATCAATCACATTAAAAATGCTTGCAGACGAGTCATTTTTTTATGAAATACATACAATGCAAACGAGCAAATGGGTCACCTGATGGAAAGCAACTTTCGTCGCCCATGGACACTCGCAGCATCAGAAGAGCTGCAGGTGTGTTGCCGGCCTTTTAAGAGGGAATAGGGTAATAGGGGAGGGTAGGGAAGGGAGGAGAATAGGGTAGGGTAGGGAAGGGAATAGAGTAGGGGATTGGGCCTCCAGTAAACTCACTCACTCGGCGAAACACAGCGCAAGCGCTGTTTCACGGCGGTTTTTTGTGAGAACGTGGTATTTCTCCGGTCGAGCCGGCCCATTCGTGCCGAAGCATGGCTCTCCCACGTTAGATTATTATGAATGAATGAGTGAATGAAAATCCTTTATTGCACCAAAACAACCATGACATATTACAGAACTTATGAACTATTGAGTAAAAAGTACAAAAGGCGGTCTTATCGCTACAAGCGATTTCTTCCAGACAACCTATATAGTTATAATATTATAGTAACAGTAGTAATAGATGGTAGGTGACTACATAGACAGCTAAGAGTGAGTTTTTCCAACATATAAGTATATAACAAATACATACAATATACATACATATTATATAATATATACAATATATAATTATACATACATACTAAAGAATATATACAAATATTATATATACAAATATTATGTTAAAATAATAATGAATTAATAAATATTATCAACAAAAAATGAAACGACACCACACCAATCAATACCCTAGTGACCCTAAAAAACGTTTACAATACCTAACTCGGCAACTATCGATCCCAATCCATGTCGATGCCTCTGTTGCTACCGTGAAATTTGACGTTTGTAAACGATCTGTAAGTCGATTCTCAGACAATTTTGTTTGTCGCGAGCATCTAAGATTTCGATGTGGCGAATATTTCGATGCTGATTAGTTCCAAATTGAGCCGCAGCCCGATCGTGCGCTAGCATAGCTGTCAGGAATAGCAAAATCCATTGAGGTTGAATTAGTTTCAAACCGATCCGCAGCATGATCGTGCGCTATTTTAGATGTCTAAAGTGTCAAAAACCGTTGAAATCGAAAATCGAAATCGATATCAGTTTGGAGAGTAAGGCCCTGAAATACTCATGCTAGCTTGTTCTGAAGTCGGGAGTCTATATAATTCCAAGTTCAATAATTTAATTTTTAAATAAACTATTTTTAATGCCCCTTTGACATTTGTGGGAAAAATCTGGCTGATAGTCCTGTTTTACATCTACATGGACATAGCGCCAGAGATTAATTAACGACTGAATGTTCTGTAAAGATTGTCGCATCAGTTCTTGCATTGCCTGAACATTGAATAACATTTCAAATTTTTTTTTAATTTACATATTTATTTTTTATTTTTTTCCTTCAGGTGGACATCTGGTCGTTGGGCATAACGCTGATCGAGTTCGCGCAGATGGAGCCGCCTAATCACGAGATGACGCCGATGCGGGTGCTGCTTAAGATACAGAAGAGCGACCCGCCCACGCTCGACCAGCCCTCACTCTGGTCCAAGACCTTCAACGATTTCGTTGCCAAGGCGCTCGTCAAGGTAACTTTGATGTGATATCAGTATTAGAATATTATTATTTATTGCATGGAACGTCATTAGTTGCGAATCAGAAATGACCAATGACGGGTTCGTGCAGATTAAATAAATGGCTTACCATCGATAAACGACTGGGAATCATTCGCTTTAGTGTGATTAAATCTCTTAATGCGAGTAGGTTAAATTGAAAATTTTAAAGGTAAAGGCATTTTCCTTTGGAAAAATCTATCCATACTAATATCATAAATGCGAAAGTGTGTCCGTTTGTCTGTCTGTCTGTCTGTCTGTCTTCTGTCTGTCTGTCTGTCTGTTACCTTTTCACGCTCGAACGCCTGAACCGATTTTGCTGAAATTTGGCATGGAGATACTTTGATAAAAAATATTTTATTTCAATTTTCAATACATCGCTAAGTAGGGGAAATTGGGGACACTGGATGCCTCATGCCTTTTATCCATACTTCCATACTAATATTACTTATTACTAATATTATAAATGCGAAAGTGTGTCTGTCTGTCTGTTAGTCTGTTACCTCTTCACGCTCAAATGGCTGAACCGATTTTGCTGAAATTTGGCATGGAGATACTTTGAGTCCCGAGAAAGGACATAGGATAGTTTTTATCCGGTAAAATTGTACGGTTCCCGCGCGATAAAAGAATTTTGGCGCAACGAAGTTGCGGGCGTCGTGTATAACAATTCGGGTATGGTATAATGAACAACGGTATAGATCAGTTAATTAAAGCTGGCACGTTCACAGTGCTGCCACTTACGCAATTTCACTATACAGTATGTTTAAAAATATAATAGGTTTGCATCATGATACAAATTATCGTATAATCTGCGTACGATAATAATATGCTATCGTACATCGTACGTACACACAAAATTATCGTATGTGCACGATAATTATCGTACGGTTCCGAACGCTGGCCGCGCGCCGATCACACGTTACCGACTTGTAACATCACGCGTATTTATAAACAGTAGCATAAGAAAAACAATAACTGTGTGTAAAAGATAGACCACGCGCGAGAGAGACGGGCAGACTTTTTATGATTTTACTTTTTTTGTTACTTTTTTTTTTTCTTTTTCGTATGCAGTACGACGTCACGCCATGCGCTTATTCACAGACACTACACAAGCGCAATGTATAAATGTGTTGATCGTGCCAGCTCTTGTTAACTAACCTGTATCTCTAGATATATACACAAATACCTGTAAGCACGTATTTTATATTTGTAATTTGTATTCTTAAATTATTTTATCAACACAACTATGTTTTGTCAGGATCCTGAGAAAAGGCCGACAGCAACGGATCTGTTGAAACACGACTTCGTCGGTGGTAATCTGGATTCCAAGCCGCTCAGGGATCTGCTGCTTGAATACCGAGCTGAGGTCGTCGAAGAGGAGTTGTTGGATGATGATTCTGAGGTGAGAGACGGGAGTTATCTGGGATGGTGGGATAAGATGGGATACCTAAAGGTTCAGTAGGCCTACTACGATACTGTTTTGAGACTCAAACAATCGAACGAGAATGCCGCGTCCTGCTCTAACAACGTCATTTCACGTTTGTTAGAGTAGGACGCGGCATTCTCGTCCGATCGTTTGAATCTCAAAACAGTTTCGTGGTACGGCCCTATAGCATAGGTTCGACGTGGCTGAAGCCGGGCCCTAGACGAGCAATTTTACTGCGCAATATAACGTATTGGGTAATATTATTGACGGCCTTGGGTTGATATTGAATATCGCGCGCCTTCAATCTAATCGTCAAATAAACTGTTAAATTGAAGCGTGATATTGCACACTACAATTGTTCATCTAGGGGCCGGCTAAGAAGATACCTAGGTGCCCTATTTTGTCCTACTGACTGTATAGTTGGTGTTATGTTTGTAGGATTTGGGAAGACACCTGTAGAGCTAATTTTTTAAATAATAATGCTGATACTTGACCCTTAGAATCTGCACATAAAATGTAGAATTAAGAATACATTTTTAAACATTGTGCATAAGTTTATTATGAGTCAATCGAATCTCATACGCGAATTCTAAATATAGCTTACCTTATTTCTGTCTTCACATTAAAAATATATCACACATCTATAATATACAGCTATTTTTTCAAAGGAATAATAACATTTGTAAATATTTCATTTTGTGAAAATATTATTAACAATATTTTTTTATATTTATTTCCTTCAAAGAAATGGAATCAACAATTTGTGCACTCGTCAGGGATTGTGCGAAATTGCAAGGCACATTTTTTTCGACGTAACAACAAGAGTTATTAAAATGAAGCCACTCACGGAAAATTAGCTTGTTAGTAATAAAAAAAAAATGTTCTATGGCTCCCGTACTATATCTTTAACTTTGTCACCATCTTGCCCAACTGTCCCATATATTATTACGTCGCTATATACTGTAAATTGGACACTGATATTCGATATACATTATACAAATATACATGTATTGTAAATAACTAACGTACACTCCCTGCTTGCGCACGCTTACTAACATGTACGGACGGTAGTCGAAGGCGAGACGGAGCAAGGCCAAAGTTAATAAGGAGCAGTATCAGAGAGTTGGTTAGTATTTATCGCTTTGATGAACAACCCTTCTGGGACTTGTGATGGAAGCGTCACAATCTTTTTGGCAGCTGTGGCGAACACGTCATAAGTATAGTTTTCACAGAGCCAGTATTGGCTTGGTATATGCCGCGTGTGAACAGTTTGGTCTGGCTTGAAAAACTGTTCACACGCGGCATATACCAAGCCGATACTGGCTGCCAGTCTTATTGGCAGCCAGTACTGGCTCTGTGAAAACTATACTTTAAGTCTTACGGAGGGCTTGGATATAACGTCACAATCCTTTTGGAGGCTGTAACAAAAAAAAAACAGGAAAGGCTGTGACAAATATGTAGATGTATTTTCACTGCATGGAGTACTTAAATTCACATAATATCATTCAAACATATCAATGCTAGACAGCACCATTATATAAATTTTATCCTTTTCTAATTTTAATAACGATACATATCCATACTACGTGATCTGTTTAGAGTATCTTCAAAGCCCTATCCAAGATTTTTGTAAGAACCAGGTATATCTATGTTCTTAAGAAGAGTTTATGGTCTTGACAGATGACCAACATTCACTAGACATAACTAAGACTATAAATTCTTTGGTGTCTGGTTACTTAATACAGGTAATTGTAATTAAACCTTTAGATTTAAAAGGCACGTAGTATGGGTATATTATCTTTAACTGTTGTTTCCTCCTATATAAAAATGTTATAGCTAAAGTTGAACTTGTTAATTGATCGTAATGTACTGTACGTTAATGTTTGTTTGTCTGTGGTTTACATTGCTTGCCAATCGTACGGTCAGCCGCGAGATCCTCTGCTGTCGTCGAAGGTATATTAGTGTAGTTTAAATATAAGATGCATCCATCCAGACTAGAAGTGACTATGACAGTAAGTTTAGAAGATTAAGTGCCTGTTTCACCGCTTCCTGATAAGGTGCCCGATAGGCATATTTGACAGATTCTCCATACTCTAAAATATGTCAAGTTAAGTGGTGGATAGCCTTATCAGGAAGCGGTGAAACAGGTCCTAAGGGCGTGTTTCACAACTTCCTGATAAATGCTGGATAGGCTGTCCACAAGTTAACTTGACAGATAGAGTATGGAGAATCTGTCAAAAAGGTTGTGGATAGCCTATCCGGCACTTTATCAGGAAGTGGTAAAACAGGCCCTTAAGCCGGTATAAATAGTCAGTACTCAAGACGCGACCCGGTCTCAAGACGCGGTTCGGCTCTGTGATTGGTCCAAATTTTGACAACCAACCAATCACAGAGCCTGAACCGTGTCTTGAGACCGAGATTCATCTTGAGTACTATTTATACCAGCCTTAATATCTACTGTATATAATATATGGACATAGTATCATAATATTATGTCAGACTCAGGGCATACAGAGTGTCTAGTCATTCTTTTTTTCTGCGCATCTTTAACTGTAGCATTTGCATCAACTTTATCAAAGTCAAGCCACGCTAATCTGGATGCATCGTTGGGTATTGTGAGCTCCGAGGTATTGGAAATTAAAGGGCTCTCTCCGATCTTCCTAACCTAACCTAACCTCCGCTTTCTAGGGATTATATAAAACTTTATGTATATTACTAACGCTTAACAAGCATTTTTTGCGACACTCGTTCCGAATTAATAAGGTGAGCTCTAATCTTATACTTATCTCAGTATATACTCTGTATCTATTAACTGTCAAAGAGAAAAAAGGGAAATGAAGTTCCCAAACATGTTATTTTCCTTCTAGAATAATTTGTCGGAATAAAGAATACAAGCTGTTTCTAAATCACCTATAGGATGAAGCCAAACGAGCTTAATTTGTGAGTTGTGAGTCGCAGAATTTCAGTTGGCAGAATTCTGCTGCATTCGGTTTCATACAAAAGTCCTGTTTGATTCACACGAGCGTAATTTTGTGAGTCGTGATTTGTATGAAAAGATATTTACGCGGCAGAAATTCTGCGACTCACAACTCACAAATTACGCTCGTTTGGCTTCACCCTTACTGCTATTTTTTTGAAAGCACATACGAGCAAGCGTTCTAGCTACAATTCATCATCATCAAATCGCTCATGGCAAGATTCGGAATATTAATATTTGTGTGTGTTATTGCAGGAACATCGCAGCTCTCAGATGCATATGGAGATGGAAGATGATTCCACGTCGGTGAGGTCGGGGGACACGCCAGATGTCAAATGTGAGTCAATGTTCAGTGCCGTACCGCTGGAACCATACATTTTTTCGGGATAAAAAGTATCCCATGTCCTTTCCCGGGACTCGAAGTACTATCAGAGAAGTTGACTCCTATGCAGATGGCGGACCTAAGTAATTTGGTCGCGTTACGTCAAACTCAACCGACTGATTACAGCTAACATTGAATTGACATAAGCCGACCAAATGATTTAGGTCCGCCATCTGCATAGGAATCAACTTCCCTGATAGTACATAATATATCCATTATCCATACCTATTTTCAGCAAAATTGGTTCAGCGGTTTGGGTGTGATGAGGTAACAGACACACTTTCGCATTTATAATATTAGTATGGATGGGCTGACTTATCGTCATCATCAGCTTAGAGTGAAGCCACATTGCATTGTTGCGTTGCCTCGTCGTACAATGCATAATATATGCCACAGCACAATTATTATACACGACGTTGTCTGCACATCCTACTTTCATACATCTTCTGACTGCTATTTCGAAACATTGCCTTCAACGACTTTAGTCTTAACGCATCAATGTAGCATACGAAAGAATGGGCACTGTCAAAAAAAAAAAAACAAATGTACTTTTAATATTTTTTTCGTTGAAATAGGGTATTTTAAAAATATAAATTAAATATTTTTTTAATTCATTGGATAGTTTTTTTAAATAAATTTTTAAAGTTTTCGGATCTATGACGTCATCATCAGCGGCCGGCAGCATTGAATACATAAAAATGAAAAAAAAGAGCATTGTTAAGTATCAACAAGGTGTTAAATGAATGCAAGTTCTCTTATTTATGTGAAAACTGATTCGAGAAGCATACCAAAAGTTCAAAACGTAATGTTGGTCGAGTTTATTGCTAATTTAAGCGTCTCCCAGACAGACGCGGCCTGCGGTGGCGGTGGCGGTCAGTTGGATGACTTGAGAGTTCTAAGGAATGACACAGACACACGCGGCCACACGGCCAAGCCATCCGACTGACCGCCACCGCTCGCGCCACCGCCACCGCAGGCCGCGTCTGTCTGTGAGACGCTTTAACGTATGGCTTCCAGTTATAACATCATTGAAGGTCAAACTAAGGTTCAACATATTTGTTTAAAAATATAAGTAACTAATGGATATTTTTTTTATTTATATACAAAATAATGATCACTGACCTTATTCCTCGAAATGTTTATGTAATGAGCCCAATTAAAAAAAAAGGACAATCCCCATTGCAATGTGGCCCAGTTGTTAATCCCTGTATCAGCAATATATTATTAAGTATGTCAGTAATAATTATTACATATTACATACATTATTACATAAACAGCGTTATTGTAGATTACGATGCCTTATTCAATAATAATATTTGGTGTAACTCGTAACAGCGGCGGAGCCTACAGCCCCGGCCCCACCTGTCCCCGCAGCGGCCGCCGCCCCGCCCGCAGCCCCTCCCGCCGCCGCCAAACGACCCATCGAAGACCCGGTCCCCGCTGACAAGAAACTGGTAAGGCATAGTTACTTACACCCGTATGCTTAGTCGTTTCCTCGAGATCTCCACTCGACTCAACCTCAATGCTCTAAAATTATGTCATTTGTTGACAAAACGTTGTCGTTTGACAGTTCGTTCTTCGCGAAATTCCATAAGTGCAGGATGTTTTGTTTGACTAATGGATTTCAACTCTCGAGGAAACGACTAATTAAATGGGCCTTGGACTTTGCTCGATAGTTTTTTGTGAAACACACTCATAAATTGAATTTTGATGATCTTCAATTCCTAATCTTTCTATAGCTCGAAGTAACGAAAGTCACGTTTTTTCAGCCTCCAAAGAAAGAGAAGGGTCCGGCTCCTCCTCCTCCCGCGACGTCAACGCCCTCCGCGCCGCAGCCTCCGGCGCCCGCACCGGTGCAGACTCAACCCCCAGCGGCTCAACCCCCCGCGGCTCAGTCGCAGACCCCCGCGCCGCCGTCTCCCGTGCACAGTGTGGCGTCGTCCCGCGGCCGCAAGCAGCCCGCGCCGCCGCCGCCCACGCCCGCCGAGCCCGCAAGCGTCGCCCCCACGCCCCCTACGCCCGCCACGTCGACCACGCCCACGCCTGCCGCCGCCGCCGGACTCATCGTGGATCAGGTGAGAGTCCATTGTTATATGAGTGCTTTGTCAGTTTTGCGGTTTTCGAATACTGAAGTAGGATTACTCTTGTGTTAGTGAGGCCCAGAGAAGCGGAGATTCTGATCAGCTCTCGTCCATTGACTCACCGTGTAGAAGTGGACCATTCAGTTTGGGGTTAACAATTTTTAGTTAGAATCTTAATATTTATGATGTGGATATAATGTGGTTACATTATTTTCATTTTTTCTCGCAGGTATGTCGGGAAGCAGAGAAAGCTGTCGAAGAGAAGGTGGAGCATAAATCGGAGAAGGATGTTATCGATAAGGACGTCAAACCAAAGCGAGACGAGAGAGACGAGAAGCCCATCCGAGTCAACGGCACACCCGAGCTCGTAAAAGAGAAACCTGAAGTCAAATTAGATAAACAAGCTAGTGTAGAAATTAAGGATACAAAGTTTAAATCGGATGTAGTTAGCGAGAAACCTAGTCTAAGTAAAGAAACAAGGAGTGCGGACGATTTGAGAGTGAACGTTCCGGTTAACGAAATGAACAGGCGAAGCGCGGATGTCACCCAGATGATACAGGACATCAACAAATCTAACATACAAGTGACGGAAGTTAGAGTGGAGAAGCACAGGTCCAGCTCGACAGATGACATCGAGAAAACGGATAACAAGAGAGTCAGCGCAGAAATAAGTAGGATAGAATCTAGATCCAGATCCGCGGACGACAAGGACAGAGTAGAAATAAAGAGAGTGAGCAGAACTGACTACTCGAGATCGAGTTCCAATGAGGAAATGGAGGACAGGAGAGAAGTGCCAATGTCACCGAACACAGTAGAAATAAGACCAGTGACAGTAAGTATTTAAATAATTTGATCATTAAGGCGATCGCACATTTAATAGCACGAACGCGCCGCATTTTATAATTTGTTGTATTCAGAAACGATGTGGAACCTCGCACATTCATCCGCATCGTTCTCACCGTGTTTCGTGATGCGGTGCGTTCGACGCGTACGGCTCGTACGGTGCTGACTCCTGACAAATGTGCGATCAGCTTTAGTAGAAAATGTTAATTAATTATTCACGCAGGGATAGCTTAACTTTGTTTCTAAAGTTTGCAGTACAAGAACCTCCAATTTAGAGCGCTTACGGCGAAACGAACTGCCATCGACAAACAAACGGCGTTTGTCGATGGCAGTCGGTGGCACGCGTCGACCAATGTCAAAAATAATCAATGAACAAAAATTCCAGTGACTGCCGTCGACAAGTGCCGTTCGTCTGTAAGAAGCCTTAATTAGTTAGAATTACATTTAGATCAAAATCATACTAATTTGATAACCTCTGTGGCTCAGTGAGTATGTGGCAGCTCAAGCCGGGGTTCGAATCCCGCCGACGGAACAAAAAGTTTTCATATATTTCCGTTGTCTGGTACCCATAACACAAGTCCTTCAGGTACTTAGCACAGGGCCAGACTAACGTGGGGTCAAGCGTCCATAGTATTACGGGAGGTCACGACATTTTTGGTAACAATATCCAAAATGACTTATTTTAGATGTCGGTCTGCCTGCGTAAAGTAGTTGCGCTCTCTGTAGAGGGCGCCTGAAAACCTAGTTGTCATGACCAAAAAAAAAAAAAGATAAGGTAAATGGCTGAGTAAGTTATATTAGGTAAGTGCTAGTTGTTCTCATATCAGTAGCGTAAAAACTGACCTAATATTCGGTTGCGTTATGAAGCAACGAGAGCTTATTGTGACCAAAAAAAAATGATCAGGTAAATGGCTGAAAATTACAAATCGTAAACTATCAGTACGTACTAGCTTATTGGCCCCAAAATTGCCAAATATTTGGTTGCCACTCATAGTTATCGGCGACCTATGTCTGAACGTATATTCTTTAAGGCCGTCCCCCGAGCAAACAACCTTGACCATACATTTGCCGCGTTGCCGAGATCGCACCAAAACCCTATTTTTTACTTATCTTAGTTCAAAATTGACCTAAAAAAATTTTAAACGAGGAATATGTAGTTTATGATATTGTCGATCTATTGGCGTATGTTTCAAATAAAAGTAATTTGTAAATACTAAGGAGATGCGGAATGTATGCTTGAATTTTAATAAATTGGCTTTACTTTGGAAGCTGATATCATGAGTGCAATAAATAAAAATTTAAAATATGGAAAGGAATGTTGAGATACTGAATATTATTGCTGTATATTTATTATAACTCTGTAGCTTTCAAATTATGAGTTTATAAGGCTCTAAATACGGTAAATTGCGGATTCTCCTTAGGGACGGCCCTTAAGTATTTTACTAGTAGAGTGCTTGGTTTAAAAAACGAAAAACACACGCTTTTATGACCGGTGAGGAAACTTTTCATCGATGGTTAAAATATTATCTAATCGCTAAAAAATCTGAAATCTCACCGTGCTCCGTCATCAGACTCTCACCACCAACCAAGTGTAGCGAATTAGGTCATCAGTAGAAAACAAATGAGCCCAAGCTCAAGGGGTTTCGCAACAGCCATGAAAGAGTTATATTGCCCACCACGACACCATCATCGATCAGCTCGATAGTAGCAATTGCAATTATCAACGGACTCTTATAAACTTCATCATCATCATCATCGTCAGCCACTAAGAGTCCATTCCTGGATCTCGCCTGGCCTCTTCCATTTCCATCCTTTACGGCGATCTTGTGCCCTCCTCATCCAGTCGTGACATGTGTTATAAACTTACAAAGTTTCAATTCGATACGATAATAATTAGAAGTAGGCTGAAATTGAATTCCAAGATTTTCTTACATTGTGACTCAGTTACAGGTGAAGCTAATAAAAAAGCGTGTTAAGATACCCACACAGGTGAGATTCTTCGTTTTACATATTATGTACATATCATGATCCCAATAATGGTGATCGTAGGGTCGTGGGTTCGAATTCCAACCCGGACCTTGTACCAATAAATTTTTCAGAAGTTATAATATCTATGGACGCTTCACACCACGTCAGTCTGGCCCCGTGCTAAGTACCTAAAGGACTTGTGTTACAGGTACCAGACAACGGATATATATTTAATACTTTTATACTATACATATATTTAAGATTTTTATTATATTATACACATATTTAATACACATCCAGACCCGGGAACATTGAAAAACTTTTTGTTCCGTTGGCGGGATTCGAACCCGCGACCCCCGGCTTGAGCCACACACTCAACCAATTGAGCCACAGAGGTCGTCAAAATAATCTGAAAAATTTATTGGTACAAGGTCCGGGTTGGAATTCGAACCCACGACCCTACGATCACCATTATTGGGATCATGATATGTACATAATATGTAAAACGAAGAATCTCACCTGTGTGGGTATCTTAACACGCTTTTTTATTAGCTTCACCTGTAACTGAGTCACAATGTAAGAAAATCTTGGAATTCAATTTCAGCCTACTTCTAATTATTATCGTATCGAATTGAAACTTTGTAAGTTTATAACACATGTCACGACTGGATGAGGAGGGCACAAGATCGCCGTAAAGGATGGAAATGGAAGAGGCCAGGCGAGATCCAGGAATGGACTCTTAGTGGCTGACGATGATGATGATGATGAAGTTTATAAGAGTCCGTTGATAATTGCAATTGCTACTATCGAGCTGATCGATGATGGTGTCGTGGTGGGCAATATAACTCTTTCATGGCTGTTGCGAAACCCCTTGAGCTTGGGCTCATTTGTTTTCTACTGATGACCTAATTCGCTACACTTGGTTGGTGGTGAGAGTCTGATGACGGAGCACGGTGAGATTTCAGATTTTTTAGCGATTAGATAATATTTTAACCATCGATGAAAAGTTTCCTCACCGGTCATAAAAGCGTGTGTTTTTCGTTTTTTAAACCAAGCACTCTACTAGTAAAATACTTAAGGGCCGTCCCTAAGGAGAATCCGCAATTTACCGTATTTAGAGCCTTATAAACTCATAATTTGAAAGCTACAGAGTTATAATAAATATACAGCAATAATATTCAGTATCTCAACATTCCTTTCCATATTTTAAATTTTTATTTATTGCACTCATGATATCAGCTTCCAAAGTAAAGCCAATTTATTAAAATTCAAGCATACATTCCGCATCTCCTTAGTATTTACAAATTACATTTATTTGAAACATACGCCAATAGATCGACAATATCATAAACTACATATTCCTCGTTTAAAATTTTTTTAGGTCAATTTTGAACTAAGATAAGTAAAAAATAGGGTTTTGGTGCGATCTCGGCAACGCGGCAAATGTATTGGTGTATGGCGAGCCGACCGATAGAGCCACGCCGCGCCGCGCCGACCCCCGCTGCCTCGGCCGCCCGCTCGCTGCTACTAGTTATTTACACCGTGCTGCTACTATGACAAGAATGAATATAACTCATCATGAATATTCATTCTTGTCATAGTAGCAGCACGGTGTAATTAACTAGTAGCAGCGAGCGGGCGGCCGAGGCAGCGGGGGTCGGCGCGGCGCGGCGTGGCTCTATCGGTCGGCTCGGCCCCTTTGAGTTGCGCGAGCGGCATTTTTGTGCCGATTAGTGGGAGGGGAATATTTTTAGTAACATGATAACGAAATAATGTTTCAAAATGTTTTCATCAGTAACTTTAATAAAATTTTCAAATTAGGTAAGTATGCACTGATAGTGATAAAAAATAACTGTAACCTAAACAACCTTATACCCATGAATTGCAACAAAATATTTGGTCAGTTTTGGTGTCACTAAGCTAACACATACTGATACTTTATACTATGTTGTTTTCAGCCATTTAACTGATCGTTTTTTTTTTGGTCACGATAAATCACGTTTGAAAGCTCGTTGCTTCATAACGCAACCGAATATTTGGTCAGTTTTTTCGCTACTGATATGAGAACAACTAGTACTTACCTAATATAACTTACTCAGCCATTTACCTTATCATTTTTTTTTGGTCATGATAACTGGGTTTTCAGGCGCCCTATACAGAGAACGCAACTACTTTACGCAGGCAGACCGACATATTTGGCATCAGAGAGCTGCTCTTTATCTTGTCAATCTAAAATAAGTCATTTTGGATATCGTTACCAAAAATGTCCTGACCTCCTAATCTATAGATATTATTATAATTGTGTTGTTTCAGCCGAGTCGCGACCATGCGGTGACGGTGGTGTCCGTGTCGGCGGAGCCCAACTCGCTGGCGGCGGCGCCGGTCGGCCTCGTGACTGTCACCACGACGCACCCGCCCGTGCTTAACACCGCTGCACCCGTGAGTATTGTCTTGTGCCATTTGTTAGTACTTTAGGGATGTGCGAAGCGTAGCCACAAAAGAAAATCTTCCGACCGAGCGAGATAGCACTCTCGGTCAGGTCGAAGCCCAAAATATAAAAATAAAAAACTGGAAAAAAATATTATTTGAACGCGCTTACTTCAACAGATTTTTTATTATTTGACAATATATCTGTATCAAATAATTAAAAGGTCTAGAATCTGGTGGACCACTGGAAAGGTCATAAGGCTACTTTTGTAGGGTCAAATTTACGTTTCTCACGAGTACCTTAGGAGCCGCTCGTAACATCTAGTTACTAAAAGAACGTCGTTCGCCAGTTGCCGCCTAACGCCGTGACGATATCGACGACGCCGCCGATCGCGGACGAGGTGGTCATCGTGGGCGCCGGCTCCTCCTCCGACGACGACGCCTTCGCCCCCTCATCGCTCGACTCGCTCGACTGCAACAACTCCTACACGGGTAAGTCATACACAATTAGATATATAATTTGTGACCAGAGGGACGGTAGGGTCAGAGTAAACAGAAATAACGAGTAGGCCGACTCAGAAGAGAACTCGATACGTTTGATGTAGCATGCCATATCGGCCGGTGCGCGCCTTACTAATGCGTAACTCAGCATTGTGAAAAATGTCGAAAGTGGTACTCTCGCCCAACTTGCGTACCATGCCCGTTTCTTTGAAGGCGAGGTACCCCTTAGTTTTGTCTACTATCTAAGGATATATAAATTCTAATTTTATATAAGGATAGATAAAATTCTTCTATCACCTTAAGGTGCAATCTTAAAGCTACTTAGCCTGATGCTATAGCCTTTCTTCCCTCTTTCTGCGTGTTTAAGGGTCCGTATACGAAATTTACCGATTTCGCTGATTTTACAGACGTGATTTAACAGTTAAAATAAAGTATTTCTATAAGTTTTAATGTAAGATACTTACTTACATGTAAGATCATTTCAATTATAATCTAATGTTGGAGCTAGATTTTTTATTTTTTTAAGTATTTTTAAATAATCCAACTCAAACCCGCTACAGTTTTGTGATTTATGCTGTAAAAGGTTTAGAATATCACCTGTTTATGGATTGTATTAACGTCTTAACGGTATGAAAAAAATACAATGTACTGTTGAGAAAGTCGTCTATAAAAATGTTGGAATTACTTTTTACCACTTTAATATGAAATAGTTGAGTAAAAAAATATGTAACTCGGCAAAATTTTTAGAGAAAATGGGCAAATAATTGCTGTTAATTTCGGCAACTTGGAGCTGTAATTTATAAAAAAAACGACAGAAATAATCTATAGAAAAAAATTCTATCCAATTCGAGAAAAAAGAAAAAAAAAATGTACCAAAAAAACACGATTCAAAACAACCTAAATCTCACATTATATTTCTCGCCGCAAGTTCGAGTCGGCTTTCCGCGCTCATATATATTTTAAATCTAATAATTAATATATATATATATATATATATATATATATATATATATATATTTTAGTCTAATAAGGGAAAAAAACCTAATAATATTTCTGTAGCGAACCTTTGCAATTTCGGTAAAATCGGCAAAATTTCGTGTACGGACTCTTAATATAAGAACAAAAACTTCGTGCATAAATTGTTTTACAAATAATTACACTTCTCCTTTCCTCTTATATGGATTGTTACTCTTATTTTGAGCCTTTTTATAATTGAATCGATCATTTCATAAACCTCTTAAGTCACTCAAATTTTTAACCGACTTCCAAAAAGGAGGAGGTTAATGTTCGGCTGTGGATATTTTTATTTGTGTATGTTCAACGATTACTCCGCCGTTTGTGAACCGATTTTCAAAATTTTTGTTTTGTTGCATTAGGTTTCACTTCAATTTGGTACCATGTTCACAAAAGTGGTGACCTGATGATGGGATCCATGAGTAATCGAAGGAACTCCTCAAAATTTATATGGAAACATATGGTGATTTTGGTTTTATGAGAAGTATCCTAAGTGTATGCTACCAAAACACAAGATTTTGCACCAAGGTATACTATGGTTCCGAAGATACTAAGAGAACTTCGGATTCCTCATAGATACAAGTTTGGGGGCTTAGGCGCTGTTTTAAGAACTTAAAGCATATGCTACTATGCAAATTATATTCATCATCATCATCATCATTACCACATCAGGGTCACATGGTTGTATTATGTAAGTACTTATATGAATAAATATAACCACAACAACAAAAGTATTAAATATTATATTTCCGTTGTCTGGTAACACCTGTAACACAAGTCCTTCAGGTACTTAGTACGGGGCCAGACTGACGTGGTGTGAAGCGTCCATAGATATACTAACTAGCTGTTGCCCGCGACTTCGTCCGCGTGTACTTTAGTTTATAGCGCGCGGTGTCAACAAAATTGTTGTCAAATTTAAAAGCTTTTCAAAACCCTGGTACCCCTTAAATAAAAATACCAAAAAAAAAAAAAAAAAAAAAAAAAAAATATCCACAGCCGAACATATAACCTCCTCGTTTTTTGGAAGTCGGTTAAAAACAGCTGTGCAGTGTGGACATAATATTTCATTATTTTAAATTAAACTTTATTTGTGCCAAATTTTAAAGCTTATTTAGCCCTCCATTACACAACTTTACCCATAAAGTATATATATTTTTTATTACTTTATCATTGATAGGTTTAAGGCGAATATTACACTATGATATAATCATCATATAAATATGATTTCATATCTGTCAAATTCTAACATCATATTTAAATGATGCTGTTCTTCATTTTTACATATTACATTAAGGTCATATAAACGTCATATTTAATCAAAATGGATACCGATTTAGCCGCGTTTTCCGTTACTATGAGTGCTATTTTATAAATTGCTTTAAAGATGAAAAAATCAGTTAAGAAAAAAACGAAAAACAAAAGACATATTTGGGTTAGATCATGGATAGCAAGGCGGTCAGAGAGAGGGGTCCATAATACCTTACTCGAAGAACTTAGATTGGAAGACATAAAGTCATACAAAACATACCTCCGCATGAATGAAGTTGTATTCAACTACATACAATATGTATCAAAGGTGGCACCTTTAATTTCAAAGCAAGAAACTCATTTAAGATGCCTAATCAGTGCAAAAGATCGTTTATTAGTAACCCTGAGATATTTGGCTACCGGAGAAACTTTTCCAGCTCACAGTTTCTAACCAGAATTCCCCAATGTATCATGTATCATGTATCATTTATTATACCGGAAACATGTAGATTGTAGAGCAATATATAAAGCTTTAAAGGACCTAAAAGTAAGTTCCATTGGTAGGTATAGTTTTGTTGCAGTAAAACCTGACAAAAAAAACCGGCCAAGTGCGAGTTGGACTCGCCAACGAAGGGTTCCGCAACAGCAATAAGGTTTATTTATATAATATTAAAAGGTTTTTGATTTATTTTTATATTTTAGTTGATTTAATGAAAGTTAAATTAAGGTTTACCATTTATGACTTATAAAAGAAACTACTTATTAGATCTCGTTCAAACCAATTTTCGTTGGTAGTTTTTATAACAGTGTACATCATATATTTTTTTTAGAAGTTAGAGAGGGGGGGGGACACACATTTTACCACTTTGGAAGAAAGAGTCTCTCT
This sequence comes from Lysandra bellargus, assembly GCA_905333045.1. Lineage (NCBI taxonomy): Eukaryota > Metazoa > Arthropoda > Insecta > Lepidoptera > Lycaenidae > Lysandra > Lysandra bellargus. The sequence continues at coordinate 5,109,359 of HG995342.1, forward strand.
CGCAAGCTATTCAGATTGGAAAAAAAATATATTAGAAACCTCAATATGATTTTTGAAGACCTATCCATTGATACCCTAGGTTAGACGAAAAAAAATTTTTTTGTTTCAGTTGTACCTATGGGGACCCCTAAAATTTTTAATATTTTTTCCATTTTTGTATCAAAATCTTAATGCGGTTCACAGACTAGGGGAAGGGAGGGCAAGATGGAAGGTCTAATTTTGAGTGGAAATAGTAAAAAAACTATTAAGATTGAATCTTTTATTTTAATCAGTTTTGAAATATAATTCAATAACAAAAATAAACTTCTAAACTTTAATTGGTAATATTTGGTAGAAAATCAGTTACGACCCATAAACACAGACCCTGAGATTTTCCATTTTGCCCTCACGTTGTAGGCAAAATGGAAAGCTTATGTGGGCAAAATGGAATATATAAGATAAGATTAAGTTTGGCAATTAACACATAAGAAACAACCATCTTCTGCATCAGTGCACATTTCATGCGCCCATCCACAACACGAAGGACATTGTACCCAGTCTTCAATGGGTGGATGCTCGTACTTTTCTCCACATAATAGGCAAAATGCATCTTCTTCTCCAGTTTCATTCTTATTATTTGCTTCATCAGTTATTTTAGTGCTTTTCTGTTTTCCTTTCCCTTTTCCTATTCCTTTCCCCTTGCCTTTACTGACAGATTTTAGTTTTTTTTGAGAACATTTATTTTCTTTTCCCTTGATGTCTTGTTTTAAATCTAATTTTGGTTTCTTCTTCAACTCATTCTCAGCCTTTCTCTGCTCAACCATTGCTTTGAAGGGCGAGCTAGTTAAGATCTCTGACTTTTGACATCTATTTCTACGCTGTTTTAAAGTAGGAGTGACTTTAGGAGAAGGCAGTATTTTTTTTGGAGATATTACGCTAGAAGCGGATGCCTGTTCAAAACTGAGGCCAGATGTGGATGGCTGTTCAAAACTAAGGCCAGATGTGGATGGCTGTTCAAAACTAAGGCCAGATGTCGATGGCTGTTCAAACATAAGGCAATCTACTTCCTTCTCCAAAGTAGTTTCTTTTTCTCCAGTCATGCCGGCTTTTTCATTTCCATCTATCTCTTCATTACATAGTTGTTCGGTAACGTTGTTTATTTCTGGCTCAGTAGTGTTTACTGTAATGTCGTTGGTCTCGATATCTACAGCATTTGATTCACAGCTTTCTGTCACTGCAGGGTTCTCTCTAATCATGACCGAATCATCTTCTGCAATGTCTGCGTCGATTGTTTCGGAAACTGGGGCGTTTTCATAAACGGAGGCAGGCGCAAAATCCAAATCAGAAAATAAATTTCTATCATATGGGAAAATTCCAGCTTTCTTAAAGCCGCTGGTTGCATTTTGCACGGTGGCACTTTTTTCATAAGCAGTGCATACCAACCTGGCAACATCAAACTGGGTTACTCTTCTTCCAGGATGATTTTTTTGGAAAGTGTCAATCGTCTGTTCAAAAGCTACTTTAAATGAGCGATAGACTGACACGTCTAAGGGCTGAAGCCTGTGGCTTGTGTGTGGAGGAATGCTGACCATAATCACATTTTTTTCCCTCGCTAAGTTTAAGGCTTCCAGGTTCTGATGAGTAGTGTGATTATCTAAAATCAATAAAACTGGTTTATCTGCTGTTGGTCTTGTTTTCTCAATAAACATTTGCAACCAATTGTTAAAAGTGCTATTATTTATCCAGCCGGAATCAGAGCACCATGCTTGAGAGCCGTTGGGAGCACCGTCCAAAAGACGCTCATTCATCCTTTTTCTTTGTCCAAATATAAAACAAGGTGGAATAAATCGACCGGTAGCACTGCATGCGCAAATCACAGTAGTAAGTTGCCCCTTTTCTGCTGTAGTAATAACCCCGACTTGCCTTTTGCCTTTTACAGAAATTACTCGTGGGGGTCGAGAAGCGCTCGTTTTGACACCAGTCTCATCCATATTGTATATATCGTCGGGTCTCGTCAGAAATTGATGTTGTGACAGAACCTCCCATAGGTTGTCATAGAAGCGTTCTACCTGAGTGCGATTAAAAGCAGAGCAGCGAGCTAAAGCAGTGGGTTCTGGCGTTCGGTAAGTTAATTGGGGGTGTCTTTTCATAAAGCCGTCAACCCATGCTCTTCCAGCCTTTTCGTTCGAAAAAGGATGCGAAATATTATTTAATTTCGCCACCTCGTATGCTAATTCTTGCAGGCTATTTTTCGTTAACCCATAAAACAGTGTGTCACGTTCAATAGCAAGGTCACAAATCTTCTGCTCAAGCTCTTTTGAGAAAACAGGCTGAAACCTGCCTAATTTTTTGGACGGGTCACATTTTTTTATGTGACGATGTAATGTACCGATGGGAATTCCATACTTCTTTGATGCTGAACTTATTGTTGATTTTTGTGCTTCATCCATGGCCTTCCGCATTGTTACTTCTGACCAAGATCCTCTACTAGTCTTTCTTTTATATTTGTAGACCATCTGGAAAAAAATTGCTCAATTAAACCGTGAAATTAAAATAAAATAAAACAATCACAAACACGCAGGCAAGATGGAAACATTTCCATCTTGCCCTAAATTCAGAATTTCCCTTGCCCTTCTTCCCTTCTTGCCCTTACACTAACTGTAATAATAATTTGACAAATCGAATTTCTACAACCAGTTTTATTTTAGTAAGCGCATTGATTCAAATACTTGATTTATAGTAGATTACAACACATAAAACAAAAAAATCTTATTTCTTACCTTTTTCAAACAATCTCACTGCAAAAATATGTGGTTTTTGTAATATTTGACAGTAAAATGTTCAATGGCTGCTGTGAACCCGACTGAAGTTCGCTCATAAAAGCGCCACGGCCGAGTGTGTCTGTGTGCGTGGCGACGCTTGACATAGATCACCTGATTTGTTTTTGTAGGTTGTTTCCATTTTGCCCGCACCTTCCATCTTGCCCTCCCTTCCCCTACATCTACTTACCAAGTTTCAATAGTATAGCTCTTATAGTTTCGGAGAAAAGTGGCTGTGACATACGGACGGACAGACAGACAGACAGACAGACATGACGAATCTATAAGGGTTCCGTTTTTTGCCATTTTAGCTACGGAACCCTAAAAAAGATAGAAAATGTTTAATTATTTAACAGTAGTATGCAATTTTCATGCAATATCTTCTGGATCATAGTTATTAATGTAATATACAATTTTTTCATTACATTTCTTTTTTTATAAATTAAATAAGGGGGGAAACGATCAAACGGGTCACCTGATGGTAAGCAACTACCATCGCCCATGGACACTCGCAACATCAGAAGAGCTGCAGGTGCGTTGCCGGCATTTCAAGAGGGAATACGCTCCTTTCTTGAAGGTTTGCAGGTCGTATAGGTCCGGAAAAACTGCTGGTGACAGTTCATTCCAGAGTTTTACAGTGTGTATTTCTGAATATTGTCTTCGTCCTCTGTGCAAATTTCGACACTGTCATTCTCTTGTGGGCTATTATAGGTCAACAAAACATTTCTCTTAATTACAATTGAGCGGGCAATTCCTGTTACTACAGATTTTGATGTCCGTGTATTCTGAGAAATTATAGAATTTTCAGAGTAGTTAGTGTACTGCGTGGACGGTCTCTCCTCATGCATGTTACCAGTATCAATCTCGTCCCAGATGTCAAACAGGCACATTCGAATATTTCGTTTAGCTTTCTTTACAAAATTATTGTTGCTAGCATGCAGAATACTGGTCAACTCGCTGTTCACAAAATTACAAAAACTAGTGATGTGGCTGTCGCTGTTAGTGTGTGCATTACTGGTAATGTGTTGAGACATTTGTCTCATCGTAGCTGTCGCTTCTTTGATAATATTGCAGGTACCGAATAATGAGACTGAATGGAATGAAGTATCTGAAGATTTTAAAAGTAAATGGCATGTATTTAATTGCTTGGGAGCTTTAGCGCGAAAGCATGTTCGAATTACATGCCCCCTAACAGTGGATCACATTTCTACAACTACAAACTGTATAATAGTATTGAATCGATTATTTCAGAAACAACATTTGCCACACTGAATCAACTTTTCAGTATAGACAATAAACTTTTTCACACTAAGCCAACAATGAAAACTTGTTTCTCTTATTTACTGTGGTTAAAGAAGTATATTGTACATCTATTAACACAATATTTTTACATATCAATGTAGCATTTTAGAAATATTTAAAATTTAAAGCCATGGACATAATATGTTGTTTTTGCAATAAACGTGGACATATGTTATTTTTACATCCATTCTGCAAAAATGAGGTCATAGCATTAGTAAATGAAAATGTCGATAATGTTCGCTTTAATTATTTTATTCAATGAAAAAACATACTAAATTAGTGTCTATAGTTCTTCAATCTCTTCATTTTCTGTAGTCGGCCAAGAATAAATAGTTTTATAAAAGTCCATATACTCTTCTGGGATGTATGGTTCCAACTTTTTAATGTCAGTAATTTTCTTGTCATTTATTTTTACTACATCAGTGTAGGCTTTATCCAAAGGCAAACAAAGGTTGATTCTATCACGTAAAATTGTAAATTTTATGCCACACAATCCATCTATGTATTGATAACATTCAACTTTCCCAGATAACGTCAGATCGTGACGGAACTCCATAAATTGAGTGTGAAAAGTAACTTTTTGTTCTTTTTTTATGTTTTTGCCATAGGAATCATCACTTAAACAGCTTCTCTTATAATAATATGTTGGCCACCAATTTTTGAATGATTTAATATCATTAGTCTGAACCATTTTTGTTTCAAATTTATGAGATTTTGATGCAATTTCAATTTGATGACAATATTGAGGGACAGTGTAGATTCTATCGTGTTAACGAATTTCTCTTTTAATGGTACCAAAATTTCTGTCACATGGCAAAAAACTATGGCCACGCTGAGGAAAATATTGTACAATTTTTTTCAATTTTCCTAGGGACACAAGCGCTGAACAAAGTCGTATCAAAGTATGATTTTTATTTTGTCCTGCACATCCATCTCAAAACAAATATAATATCTTAATATCAGCAGAAATATTCTCATTTATATAGTCCAACAAATGAGAGCAAACTTCATTAGCCCCTTTTTAACAATTCCTTCATGATAAACATAGAATTTTGAGGTATTCGTCTTCGAATTATGTATGTTGAAAACGGAGACTGTACGTTGTCTAAGATAAAACACATCTTGAACAGGTATATGTGGGAGCTGTAAATTTTGCATAAAGTCAAAGCATAGTCCTACTGTATCTTCTTCTTTTTGGCACATTTCTTCAATCTCTTTTATTTTTTTATAAATCTTATTCGCTCGTCTCTTGTATACTATCAATTCTGCAATATAATATGTTCTTCTAGCATTGTCATTTAACTCCATTGACTTCGATTTAATAGATAAAATTTCACATGTTATGCAACTATCAACTTGAGGTCTCCCTATATGGAGTTCAAAGCGCTCTTTGAAAATTTTCAAGTAAAATTCATAAGTGACTTTAACAGATGGATACTTTTCTTTGAACAATTCCCACATTTTCTTAACAGATAATTCTGCAGTCAAATATCTATACTCTTTAGAAGAATAATGTGCAATTTTTACAGGAAATGATTTGATATGTTCTTCAATCTGTAAACATGTCTCTCCAGGCACAGAATTTCCTGAGCGACCCATGCCTCTTTTATCAAAGGGCACTAAATTTTCCTTTAAAAGATTACACAGTCTTCTTACTCTCTCAAATGTTATCCCATGAATGTTGCAAAAAGCCTTTTTGCACACTTCAACCTTAGTCGTGTTAGAGTCAGTCTTTAAAAAGTATTTGTAAGAAAATGAATGTTCTCTCTTTTCTAACAGTTGCCTTGGTCTCCTACGAGCCACATCATGGCGCTCTATCAAACCCTGTAGAAAAATATCTTGTTCGTTTTTGGACGACATATCATAGAACTTTCCAAAAATTGATATTCTATTTTCTTCAGTTCATAGCATTTATAGCATCATAGCATCATAGCATTTTTTCTTGCAATTACAAGCAGGACCGATCTCTACTTTATTTACTTGATTATTCTTGTGATTTACATATTCTTTTCCTTGTACGCGAGCTTTTTTTATTACATTTCTTTTGTACTGGTCAGATGCGTTCATACCACGTTTACTTCTCTTCCTCCAAGTACCAACTTCCTCTTCATCACTTCCTGATTATTCCATCTGTACACAACACTGGGAGTGCTTATATTTTCAAAATTAAAGAATGTTTTAGATTTTAAAACAGAAAAACGTGAATAAATAACCCTCTTGACGATGACAGACCTAAGGCGCGCCATATAATGTGACAGTGACGGGCGATCAAGTGTTGTCAGTTAAATTATTTCATAAACCACATTTGTCCAGGACAAATGTTGTTTCTGTATTAAGCCTACTTTTCAAGTCGTCGTAAGTCAATGGATATTTCTTGGACATAAGTTTCTTTAGCACCGATTTGTCCGTTTATCGCTGCTTATGAAAATTAAAAAAAAAACGATTTTCTTAAAAAAATGTGACAAATGTTGTTTTTGAAATAATCGATTCTATTGTCTTATTAGCTTTGGCAGATGCTAATTATAAATTTTTGTATGTTGATGTTGGAACAAACGGTAGAGTTGGTGATTATGGAGTTTATGCCAAAAGTAAACTTAGACGATTCTCAAACGATAAATCTTCATCACATATTCCACAAGGAAAACTCTTGCCAGGCACAAGGACAGTGTTGCCATAATATGTAGCAATAGCAGATGATGCTTTCCCTCTCAGTTATACCATAATGAAACCATATCCTCTCAGGAATATTACACGACAGGAAGCAATATTTAATTATAGGTTGTCACGTGGAAGGAGGGTTGTAGAAAGTGCATTTGGAATATTAGCCACGCGTTTCAGAGTATTGGTAAATTCAATTAATTTATCGCCAGATCTTGTAAAAGATATTGTTTTGGCATGCTATGTTTTGCACAACATACTTGTTGACGAGAGAAAGCACCTTTATGCCAGACAACCACGTTTTGAAGGTGATTCTATATTTCAAAAAGTCAATGATGATATGGAAGAACTTATCCCAATAGCCAGACAAGACCGAGAGTCACTATTACATGGTGCAGAAATAAGAAATCATTTTAAAGTTTATTATAATGGCATGGGAAGAGTACCTTGGCAGGAAGATAGAATTAATTAAAATATATGTAATTGATTGTACTGTCGGTTCTTGGTGGAAATTCATTTTATACACAAATTAACACTTTCACTGCTAACCTATTTTCAAACAAAGCCCGCTTTGCTGAATTTGACCCACCTGGCGGCTTCTGCGCACTGGCGTCTATCTCGGATCCGATAGCGCTAGGCGTGTGCGCCCGGACACGCTTGGCGCGATCGGCGCTACGCAACACAGCCGTGCGCGAGTTCCGCCCGGTAGGGACACATTAATTTTTAAATTAAATCAAATAAAACAATAAAAAGGGTTGCATTTTAGAACAATTTAAATGTTTGAATAATAAACGAGTTGTATCTCCTACGACTAATCGATTTTTTTCTTATTTGGCGCTGGTAGACCAATAAAAAAATAAAACTATCAAGAAATGTATCGAAGTAAATTGATCCATTTAACCTTTTTAGAGTTCCGTAGCCAAATGGCAAAAATCGGCCAAGTGCGAGTCTGACTCGCGCACGAAGGGTTCCGACTTCCGTACCGTTATAGAGAAAAAATAGGCCAAAAATTGTGTTTTTTGTATGGGAGCCCCTTGTATATTTATTTTATTATTAATAATTATTTTATTATTAATAATTATTTTATTATTAATAATTATTTTATTATTAATAATTATCAAATATAATTAAGAATATTTTGAGTATTTCAAGTGCTTCTGCTGCACGGAACCCTTATAGATTCGTCATGTCTCCATGTCATCACAGCCAGTTTTTTTCGAAGCTATAAGAGCTATTCTATTGAAACTTTGTCATTCGATGTAGTCTGTAAACCGCATTAAGATTTTAATACAAAAATGGAAAAAATATTAAAAAATTTTGGGGTCCCCATAGGTACAACTGAAACCATTATTTTTTTTCATCTAACCCATGCGTGTGAGGTATCAAGTAAATCATTGCGTACTTATATGTATATTCTACGCACGGAAATTCTACGTGTTTTGCTCAGACCAAATAAAAACTTTTTATTTGGTCTGAGGTGTCTGAGGTGTTACAATTTGTTTGTAAAAGTCACACTCACAAAATATAATATGAGGTTGATAATTTTTAATACACTCAAAGAAATGAAACTGAACACGTGTTAGTTAATTTAACCACAACGTGACCAAAACACGGTATTGTTCTATACAAACAATCGCTTTGCTCATGCCGACACTTCTTTCTGTTGCCGAAAACCACAAAATAACACCGAATACAAGCCATTGTTTACAACTGGAAATTACTTTTCAAAGATGCCGAAATGTTTTGCTATTTGGCTAGTTCAATATCTAGCAAAGTGAGGGGCGTAATTCATTATATTTTTGCGAGTGATTAATTTATGACACCCAAGCGCGCGCACAAAAGATTTTTTTTGCTCTACACAATAGATTTTCAATTGTAAAGCTGGGTCCACATTTGTAGCATTTTTGGATCGTTTCAATCTCCGTTCCGTGGCTTTGACACTAGCAGCGTATCTTCATACACCTCGTATATACGCGAATTCACGATCGGTGGTATGGACGTATTTTGATACTGCATCAAGATACTGTCTCGCGATATGAACGTGATACACTGCGACCCATCCTGTGTCGGTTTCTTCACGATCATCAAAAGGGTCGATACGCGTCGTATAGAACAACTTTAGACGTGAACGCATTTGATACGCGATTATTTCGAGTATTTCACCTGCCATTGCCCATTGTGGTATGTATGTCTATCTATACGTCCATGGTAAGCCTGGCCGCACAAAGTTAAAGTCGATACACCGACATGATACAGTAATTGATAGATAAGTATGGACGCGTTTTTTACAAGACGCGCCCTAAAAATACGACATGAAATAATTAAAAAAAAATACTTTAAATGTTACATAATATAAGTAGGCGATACGATTAACGATACGGCTAACATGCCTCCTGATACATGAAGATGCTACAAATGAGGACGCAGCTTTATGCGTCACCCGGGTGCCGCTTGGGTTCGATGGGGATGGAATGCTTGTTTATCAGTCGGCTATCCGAATCCGACCACACAGACACACACACACACACACACACGCACGCACTGATATCTGATCAATAGTTTCTAAATTACAAACAAATTATATGATTATAATCGATTAATCTATCAAATTGTTCCTGATATTGGTATCGATATATTAGATTGTATCTATTGAATCGATTAAAATAGATAGTACCGAATAAAAATCGATAGTGTCGACTATTTTAGACTAGCTTTTGCCCGCAGCTTCGCGTTAAAAAGTATTATTACATACAATCTTTCATTTCTTGAGCAACCTATAGGAGAGGGGTTTGGGAGGCAAACTCAACACTAACGACGCGACACTATTTTGTTATAAGCAACATTTACGCATAGCTGCAAGCAGCACAAAGCTTCGTGACGATAGACGCATGTGAGGCCTGGCGAAAACAAAAACACTCTTTACAAGTTCATTATTATTTATTTGGCGGGACCGTGACAATAGTTTTTTACCAGCCACGGTCCCGCCTCTTAGCAATCATTATAGGTTGTGATGGCGTCCACATTACGATAATTTCTTTGCTCGGCGTCGGCGGACAAAGAATACGCAGACGCGCCAGAAACTTCCGAGCTTGCACCCTCGACCGCCTCCTCGTTTCGATGCAGCTGAAAAGAAAATAAAGAATATAATCGTATTGTTAAAGTTAAGGTTTTCGTCAAATACGGCGTCCATAATGGACTTTTACTAGGGATTTGACAGTTCATTTGACTTTTTGTTATGGTTAAAGATAAAGTTATGGGTATAATTTAAATAAACCCACTCTGAAGTGTAACAAGGAGATAAACAATATGACCTGGCATATATTGTTAACTTATTATTAGGTCGTTTAACGACGTCCATTTACCTTGCGTTGCGTCTTCGGCGGCTGCGCAGGGGGCGGGGCAGAAATCGGCGCAGGCGGCAACGCAGATCTGCCGTGGCTGCCCTAACGCCTGCGCGTGCCACCACCGCCAGATTTTGGAAACAATTTCCAGTTGATGGCATCGTATTATCTCGCCGCTCGGGAAATCAAAATATCACTGTCAATTTGACAGTGTCAAACGGGTTTACGTTCTTGACCGAAAGGAATGCCAACATGACACACAAAACACAAAAACCTTGTTAAAAACTTACGTATTTAATGTTAAATCCACGGTTTGAGGCATTCTTTGGCCGTTCTTAGTAAGATCTTGCATAAAACGTTGACTACCTTTACACTTTTATTAACACTTTTATCACATGAAATAATATGCAGACCGACTCCTTTGTTATGACTAGGGTTGCCAGATGTCCGGTATTTAAGCGTACAGTCCGGTATTTTCGAGGCCTGTCCGGTAAAAAATAAACGGTCATACCGGACAGGACAATGTCCGGTATTTTGAGAAAAGTTGGTTTTACTGGTACCTAGTTTTAGGTGATATTAATTTTTTAGAAGCTCCCTTACCTTTATTTCGTTAAGTAAGTTATAGGACCACAATTTAATGACCGCATTTTATAATATAAAAAAATGCATTTTTGCGACCTTCCATACAAACTAAAGTACCTAATACACGGTTGACAACGGCGGTTGTTAACCAGGGCTTCAAATAACGTTATTTTTTCATAACGTTATTGCTTCAAGGGCATAGATAACGTTATGAAAATTTAACCGATACTAGAAATAACGTTATAAATGTATTTAATAACGGTAAATGTTATAACGTTATATAGGATTTATAACGGTAAATATATGTTCTTTGATAACGTTATAGTCCGTCAAGAAAGTCATGACAGGCGGGAAAATTTTCTAAACGTAATCACGCTTTTTAACCGACTTCCAAAAAACGAGGAGGTTATATGTTCGGCTGTGGATATATATTTTTAAATAAAGAAAATTTTAGATGAAAGTGGAAAAGAAATAGGAATTGTTATGCCACCTTTTCTAAGTAATAAGAGGGCATTTTCAAGAGATGAGACAGATGCTACTTATAGTATCGCTCGGGTTAGGATTCATGTCGAGAGGACAATGCAACGGCTGAGACTTTATCAAATATTAAATAAAATTCCTCAAAACTTGTTTTGCCATATAGATGATATTTTGCATATTTGTTGTGTATTAGTAAATTTGCAGAACTCTATATTTTCTAATAAATAAATGTACGTTTATGATTAAAAAAAAACAAAATATATAACACAATTTACTTTTATTTAAGAACACAATAATAGAACAGAACAATATACTTTAACAGACTCTTACTCTTATTAGACAATAATAAATTGTGTATAATTAACAACAGTATTCACCTAACTTTATAATTTTTCATAGATTTATTATGTTCTTATCCGTAAAAGTATGCTTTGGCAGAATCTGTTTATTATTATTTTCATTATATTGATTAATCATCACATATAAAGGTGGTAAATAATGATTAAAATAAAATTCTTCACTTTTCAAAATGGCATTTATAAAATTTTCATCTCTATCTACTCTTACTGTGCAACTACCGTTTCCCACTGGAGAATAAACAAAAATATCGCACATCGTCATACCAGTAACATACATTTGTACTTGGATTTGGGTATAGTATGAGTGTTTCTTCTTTAATTCTATGTTACCATTAACAAACTCCAGATATTGCACATTACAAAGCTGACTTTCAAAATCCACAATAGCTTTTTTCTGGCAAGATATTGGACATTTAAATTCTACTAGCTTTTTAATACATCCATCTTGTATCACAACTCCGTCTATGCTTGTGCATAGCCACGGCTCAATTCTGCTCACAATTACTCCAACTGTTATCACACGACAGTTGTGAACTTTTTCATATTGTTGTAGCGCATGCCTTTCATTATGTTTGCCATAATTAGTAGCCTCACAATTAATAGACCTAGGAAATAATATATTATGCACCAAACTATCAATTGACTTCGTTTTTCGCACTTTTATGTGATGAACATTGATACTTGATGAGATTTTTAGTCTCCTCGTAGTATACCACTCTTTAATCGTGGACTGTTTAATAGTTTTGCAACATAAATCAATAATTTCCTCATTTCCCATCACAATATTTGCTTCATAAAACTTTTTTAGATTTAAGTTAATTTCTATGTTATCACTTTTATAAACTTCAAAATCTTCTTTAAAAATACAAAAACTTCTAAGACATTCAATGCAATCTTCTATTTGTAAATTAATCACAACCTGGTCAACTACATTCTTAACAACTTCGGTAATGCATTCGATAATTTTCTTCCGTATTAAAACATAAAGCAACAGCCTCCATTATTAACTTTAATGCTGACTCTCCCTTCAATTCCGAAACATCTAAGGGCAAAGGATCAGGCTTAATTTTCTTTGCCGGTGGATACATTTCTTCAAAGTATTTCCCTTTAGAGTACTTTTCTTTGGCGAACTGTCTAGCACTAGGTCTGCCCCATTGCTGCTCTTCACTGGTCTTCGAAAAGCTATCTTCGTGATTAATGTAGTATATGACAGCCGCAATATGTTTACATCTGCCACTCTGATTGTACACACACATTGTGCACTCGTAACATATCGGCTGGAATCAATCTGTAAAAAAATGAATTGTTTCTTTACTTTCCATTACATTTAAATGGATATCATAGCATGGATGTACTACGTCAACGATTGCAAAAACAAAAAAAAAAATACAGCTTACATTCAAAGATGTTTTGTAAGGCGTCGATGTCACTGAAGTTTGACGAATTACATGAGCTTCAATCGTATGATTTTCAGATTTAATTTCTTTCACATTTTGCACATGTTGAGCTAAAACTAATTTTCTTCCTTTTATTGTCGTTTGTGGTTGGAAAGTGATGTGTGTTATTGCTCGGAATCCAGTTTTTATAATTAATTTGGCCATGTTTAACTGAAAATACATAAAAAGAGTCCATTACTTACAACAATACAGTCATAAATAATCATCTGCAATGTTTATAAAATGCATTATTCAATTACATTATGATTACATTTGTTTATTTCTGTACTTCTCGTGAAGTCAGCCATGAGAAAGTCCGTGTATACTATCTGTAATTGATTTATTGTCACTCTAGACGGGTAATACAAAACATTAACGTATTATCGACACTATAGATATACATGATCGAATAGAATTTATATAAATTACGATACTTTCTTGAAATTAATTGTTTGTTTACTTAATGACAGCCGCCCATTTGACATTTCAATGTCCGCCTTAATTGTGAACGCTAGTTGGCGCTGTCATCGCGCACCTGGCGAATAGCCCTTCTGTCTTTCTTCCCTCTTTCTGCGTGTTTAAGGGTCCGTATACGAAATTTACCGATTTCGCTGATTTTACAGACGTGATTTAACAGTTAAAATAAAGTATTTCTATAAGTTTTAATGCACAACATGTAAGATCATTTCAATTATAATCTAATGTTGGAGCTAGATTTTTTTATTTTTTTAAGTATTTTTAAATAATCCAACTCAAACCCGCGACAGTTTTGTGATTTATGCTGTAAAAGGTTTAGAATATCACCTGTTTATGGATTGTATTGACGTCTTAACGGTATGAAAAAAATACAATGTACTTTTGAGAAAGTCGTCTATAAAATGTTGGAATTACTTTTTACCACTTTAATATGAAATAGTTGAGTAAAAAAGTATGTAACTCGGCAAAATTTTTTGCAAACAGCGGCACCCTTGCCGTGCCCAGATTCAAAATATGACAATGTCATATGTTTAAATCCATAATCGAAAAACTTGGTTGACATCAAATAAAAGTTTTGCTTCTGTCTGTACTGCGTACACGGGCCGTCAGAGAAGAAATGTATGGTTTCGACATTGAGGTATTTTTCTTGCACATATTTGAAAATTGGGTCTATATGTGCCCAGATTGCTGCAGGACCATGAGCTAGGCTAGAAGACACCGTATAAAAGGAAACTGTTTCATTCGTCTCTGCTCCTTCTGGCTTTGCGTACAAAACAACAGTGTGTAGTGTTAGCTGATTACGTGAGCCTCCGAAGTGATGAGCTTGGATTTCTTCACTATGCTTGCAATTATAATTCTCGCTGAAATCCATATGAATAGCAACACTGTTAGGCGTGAGATTTTGAATGCAATTTCGATAGGCTTTATGTTGTGTGTAAACGTTAAAAACATGTTTCTTAAAATCTGTAAAGTGTTTTTAAAAATTATTAATTAAGTCGAATAATTTTCCAGTCTGTAATTCTTTAACATTCTTTATAACTTTTCGAGTACCATTTGCCGTAGTAAAATCTTCTGTCTTACGTATCCACTCCCACCATGACACATTTTCTTCAGAATTAATGTTTTCTAAATCAACAACTTTGTTTTTTTTTACATTGTCCACAGTATCCAACCATACACTGTTTTTGGTTCACATTACACACAACAGATTCCAGCAAATTACTCAAATTATCAGTGTTGATAGCACCTTTATTTCTTATAGCCGTTGCTTTGAACTGAATATTTGTGTGTTTCTTACACAAACATGTATCTCTTGCATTTACTGATGGAAACATGACATAGAATGGTCTCATTTTTGCAAAGTAAGCTAATGAACAAGGTACGCTGCATTCTTTTTTAAAGAGACGATACAAATTGCTAACTGTATTCAAGAGAAACCTTTTCTGTTTTTTAACCTTATTTTTTGTTACGGTCTCCTTCTTACCTGCAGTTGCACGACTATTGTCGTCACGAATGTAGAAGTTTACAATCATTCTTCTCAATTTCCTATCAACTGTCTTAATTCTCCGTTGTTTGTTGTAGCGTATACCCAGTGCATCCATTCTTATTACATTTTCAAGGCCCGCTTCCTTCACTCTATCTGACATTACGGTTTCTTTAAGTACTATTCTATCTTTTCGGCATTTTAAGTTCTTGTAATTTTCTTTAATGCTGTTACAAAGAAGATTATATTCTTCAAACTTTGCTTGAGTCCTTTGTAGTTTTTTTTTGTACTTTTCATACTTTCGTCTCCATTTGTCAGTTTCAGTTTGTAGCTTTAAATTTTCTCGATATAATTTACTTCTATCTCGTCTTACTTTTTTTCTTCCGCTACTTACGATAGGCGAGGCTGGATGGTGGTGGAGTATAAGCTTCTAACGTTTTTTCCTGTTCCTTTTGTTTATCTCTGTACTTTTTTTGTTTTATTTTCCACTTTCTGTTCGCCAATCTTTTTTCTCTGTCATTCATATCTTTCACAAGCGTTTTGTTTTTATGATAGCGATCTCTTGCCTTCTGTAAATATTCTTCACATTTTTCCTTGTCTTGCTTTTTTTTCAACCTGCAACGACGTTGCCTTTCAGCTGCTGACAACGGCATGGCTTATAGGTATTTATTTCTGAAAAGAAAAGAAAGCAAAACTTATATGTAGCGTCCTGTAAATGAAATCTTCCATAAATGTAACCTTCGTCACTTACATGTCTCCATCGTCACATTCTACCTGTGCCGAAGGATACGTGTGACGAAGTATACAATTTTTGAATAAGATTGTTACAAATCGTTAATAGCGAACACTTAGATAAAAAAAAATACTTTACCATAAAGATTGCATATATATATAAATCATATAAAAGCTAAAACGATTAAAAATTCATGAAATACATACCAAAAAACGCTGTGACTAAGGATAACTTCAAAAAACACACGCCGCCGGTCTTCGTCCTTGATGTAAAAGAAGTGACAAGCTGTCAATGTCAATCACTTGATTTGAGTTTCGCTCTATGCTCTATGGTCTTGGGCGTTTCGTTTCACTCAAAAACTTAACACACTCTATTATATTTTTTTAAACTTTAGGTAATATTTGGCCGTCGTGACGATGGATACTCGAATTTTCGGGACACTCTGTCGTCACGGCAATAATAAAAAACTTTTACAGATAAATTAAATTAAACTTTCTCGTTACCATGCTTACCAATTTATCTCTCCATGTATTTATTAATTTGTGTGACTTCAATAAATTATTTTCATAATACGTAATAGTTCCAAGCAACACCTATAGGGGACATGCCGTTTTAACTTTGTAACAAAAGTTTGACTCCATTTTTATAATAAAGTTCAAATTAATTTATAGTAAATTTAAAGATGCTTATCTAAATACAAGTTATTAAATTGATTTAAATAAAATAAATGGTACTTCCTCCATTCTGTATTTAGTATTAATATTTAATAACCTTTGTTACAACGGGGACCACCTTAATTTTATGAAGGACTTTAAAAGTAGAATTACCCATATATACATATATATATATCCCTATCTACAAAGTCCTAAACCTAATTCATAAAAATCAGTTCAGCCATGACAAACAAACAGAGCTTATATGGGACGGACACTAAGTAGAAAAAATATTGTACTTACTGTGGGACGGGAGAGACCGGTCTTGGATCCGGGTCGGGGCCGTCCAGGGAGCAGCCCATTAAAAGGGCTCTTCGAGCGGCCGACGGCCGCTGGGAATAGTGGAGGTGTGACGGCGTCACACTCCGAGACCGAGAGGACGACCGCAGTCGTCCGAATCTAAAAATTGACAATAGTATAAAGCATCTCAATCACACACTTTTTTTTTAGTTATTCAGAATCATGAAAATCGATGTACCTACAATATTACAACAAACAAACAAACTTATAAACCATAACAATTTGAATGTAAAAAAACAAATAGCAATTTTACCTATTTAGCCATGGAATTTTATATTAAAATATTTATACTATTATTTTACTACATATCACCTTCGATCACTTATATACAAGATACACAATCCCATACAAAACCTCTCGAAAATCTGTCGCCGAGTAATAAGAGTTTAAAAAAGTATACATTTATCTAAAATCAACCTTATTCATAGTTATTAAAGATCTTTTTACAAAACAATGTACATGTGTGTTTACAAAGCAATAAATTTTACGGCCGCACTGAAACCGCGCTGGAACAGGGCGAAGTAAGTCATTAGTGGAGTCGAACTGTTCAACATTTTTTTGTTGATTGTAATAATTTTAATAATCATATTTTTTATTTTTCCGAAGTTTAATGTATAAAGTATGGAGTAATTATTTTTTACTTGTAATATTATGTTTCTCTAATATGTCTAATTTTATAATTAACCAAAATATAAGTGTATACATTTTCCGATAGGCCAGAAAGGACATCACTCAAGCCCATACATTTTAACCGACTTCCAAAAAAGGAGAAGGTTATAATTATGTTCGTCTGTTTATATTTTTTTTGTATGTTCAACGATCACTTCGCCGTTTGTGGACCGATTTTCAAGATTTTTTCACTATTGTATCGGGTTTAATTCGAATTTGGTACCATGTTCATAAAAAAGGTGACTTGATGATGGGATCCATAAGTAATTGAGGGAATTCCTCGCTATTTATACTAAAAAATCCCATTTATCTGGATGATATTGTGATTTCGATTCATCTGAAGTATGTATTTCAAATGCAAACTTATAGTGATTTTGTATATAAAATGAAGTATTCCAAGTAAATCTTATAGATACATGTTTGGGGGTTTCGACGTTGTTTTAAGAATTGAAGGCATATGCTTATGGTACATTAGATTAATCATTATCATCGTCACTACCCTTACATCTTGCAACATCACATTATGAGTTATGACTCTATTAATAGTATTAATTAATTAATTAAAAAATAATATTTATTAAAAAAATGAAACTAATACACCAGAGGTAAAATACTTTTATTTGAGCCGAAAACTTGGAGGTAAATATAGAAAATAACTAAAATAAAATAAAAAAATTAATATACGTAAACTAAGGCCTACTTTTATTACTGACACAAAAACAAATAATAAAACTTTCAAGTAACAAAAACAATATGACAACAACTAATAGACTACTACCTACTATCTTACTCTACTTATAATTACATTTAAACAATTTAGGTTATGAATTAAATATTAGGTTTAATTTCCTTGAAATAAAGTGAGTTATTATATAATTGCCTTTTTGAAATGTTTTTATTTTTTTCCGTGTCTTTTTTTGCAATATAATGCAATCTTATTTTAAGGTATCTCTCGACTATAGATTTCATTGCAATACTTCTGTGATTTTGACACATGGATTTAAATATGTCAACACCAAGAAATGATGATAATACTTTGGTGCAAATATGTAGAATATCTGAATTCTTGCTAGTAAATGTATGGTAGTGCCTAATTGCAACTTCTGTTTTTTTACAAAGAAGAAATACATCTAAAGATGAATAAAACAGTCCCCCTAGGTTTCTCACATCAATAAGTTTGTGGAAAAAAAGGCTTTCTTCAGCTAATAAACTATTTATGCATACGTCACATTTTATACTCTTTATTAAATGGCGTACTACGTTACGTATCCTACGATTTGGTCCACATATTCGGATCTACACTCAGGTTCATTCAGCTCAAATGATAATGTGTCACAGTTTTCTTGAATATTTATGTCTTCTAAGTTATTACTAGAGTTCATTGTATCAATTTCATTTTCTGCACGATATCCTATTGAAGTAACGTTAAGAGTGGAAATGGTATTTTTACCACTCAAAATTGGAATATTTTCCAGTGGCATTTCCTGTAAACTTTTCACTGAGCTCTAAATGCATTAGCATTTTTTTATAAGCTGATTTTAGCTGCACCGCATTAGGGTTATTATTATGTCCACCATGACTACGTAAATTACCGAAAAATAACTCTACGTGGTCTTGGCTAAATTTGTAACTAAGAAGAAAAGAAACAGTTTCAGATTCAATCAGAGTCTTATATAAATACATTAAACTATCAATGCAAACTAAAAGACCTATCACACCCGTATTCGCTTGACATTTCCATAAAGGCATATTTTCTGAAGTATAAACCAGTCTTGTTTCGTTTTTTCTTTTTATTGTTTTTTTTCGTCGAATATCGACTCGTAATGAAATTAAGTATTCCTTTGCTTTAATTAAATACGCCATTATTTTTTCAGCGTTCCTAGAACTGAGGGGTTTTTTGTATTCGTGATCATTAAGATTTCTTGTATTTAAAATGTCAAAAATATTATTTAAAATTAAAATGAAATTAACTGTTGCACTACTGTCTTTAAATTCAAAAAGATTTAACTGCTTTTCACAAAACTCGATAGCGTTAGCCACACTTCGACTCAAGAGTTGCGTTGCTAATTTAACTTTCATTATTTCATTTTTAAATGCGATGTGCCGGTGGGACAATTTGTTGGCAAGATGTAGTCCTTGTCGTTCTTGCAAATTATGAAGACGACTTATGAAATCCCATCTTATAAGATTCTGACCGGCATCCTTGATGACTTTTTTTGATTCAAATGTGTTACGCATTAGTTTTATCATATGGCATGCGTCTAGAAACACAACTACTTCATATTTACCTAAAGGGTGCTTAAAACGAGTTTTCATGTTCGAATAATCGTCAATATTACAACCTAAAATTTTCATACAAGAAATATTTGCTTTACATCCATCAAAAGTCAGGGATATCACTTTTACACCAACTGAATGACATTTTTCTAAGGCGATTTTGAGTAAATTAGCTTTTCCTTCAGCTCTCAGACTAGTAATAAAAAAATAACCTAAAGGAATTTTAAATGAATCATTAACCCCTACTAGCATAATGACATATACTTGACTGGCAATGTCATTTGTATCGTCTGTGTCGCCAAGTCCCATGTCAACTAAACCCTCATACCGTTTACCAGTCCATATTTTCTGTTGCCGTATTGACATTTCATCAGCAATGATAGCACCAATCACTTCCTTTTTTGATGTTTCTGTTTTTTCTTTCAGTCTATCAAATGCTTCTCCGGTAAAACCAGGTTCAGCATTAATACTTCTATACCAGTTGCATAAAGTATTTGGGTGAGGTAGACAAGTGTCAAACATTTTTCTTACTTGTACGCAGCTGGTGAATAAAAGTGTAAAGTAATAGCAAATTTTCTAGCGCCTGGAGGATATTTAGTAAACGGTCGTCTTTTGTTTTTTATGTTTTTTAAATATATTGCATTAAATGTGTCTGTAACTTCTATATGCTTAGATAGGTCATGGAGGAGTGATTGATCTACTGTTTGGCGTTTATTTAATAAAGACAGAACATTCTTTAAGTTGCTGCATTTCTTTTTCAGCCTCCTATTTTTTACTCTTAAATTTGACAATTTGTTATTTTTAATTTTTATTAATCTTTTGCAAGCACTAAGTTCCTTTTTAATAACAATTTTTTTTGGCGTATCTAGGATTGAGCCAATGCTTAATCACAATGATGAAGTTGGGCTTTCAAAGTTTTTACCAATTAGCTGCTCAGCATATATCTGAAATAAAACAACCATATTATTAATCAATCATTAAATAAAATATATGTTTTTATTATAGAGCACAAAAATCACTCTAGATTTTAAGCAAACTAATCAAATTCACGGTTTTGTCTGTAAGCTCGAAATTCATATTAGAGTCTGGATTAAATCAAAATATTATAATGTAATGAAATTAAGAAAAATAAATAAAATACTGTACTATTTACAATTGTGTACTTACTTGAGGTTGCGAGCATCGTTTTTCATTTGCTTTTGTATCAAAAGAAGCCTCTTGTACATCTTGAACATTTTCTTCCTATAAAAAAACAATATTATAGTAAATGGTAATATACTAAATAAATAATTAAACTCAATTTTACAGGGTTTAACGAAACATTGTGATAATACTTTAGGGGTGAATGTGTCCCTTATTTCACTATAAAAGTAGCAACTTAGTTCACTGTGAAAGTAGCAGCCCTAAAAGTGTTTTTATTTGTGATTTGTATGGGCAAATTCATGAGATTTGCCCATATTTTTTTAAAACGGGCTTTGGGTACAGAACGCCCTTGTTTCACCCAATGCTTCAATTGTGATGTTATTTCTCTTTGCCAAATGTATAAATAACTGTGACACCCACGGTTGTAGAGCGGAAATACTTTCGTTCCATAACACAGCACGGTTTGTTATCATTACTTCCCTAGTGGAACAAAGATTTAATTGAAGGCGATTAACCGCGGGCAAAATATGGCAGATTTAAATTGATCCGCCCTTGGTAGCATAATATTTTTTGTAGGTCAACGGAATAATAAATAACCTCCTTGTCAGTCTTTGCTTTCTGTCTATCTTCGTTGTATTCTCTGCGTGATTCTGTGTATCTGGTGTGAATATAGTCTCAAATGATCGGCAAACTTCGCTCCATGTCGGTTTCATTCGGTTTTCAAACTCGAGCCAGAGAGAATTCAACTCGAGTTGGTTCGAGTTAAGTCCAACTCGAGTTAGTTACTCGAGTCGACCTTCACTTAATAATATGCTTTCTTTGGCTTTCGGGGTTTTTCTGCATTAGTACCTATATTGATTTGACATCGACCATGGATGATTTAATGAAAGCCCTTTGCTGGTATAAGTCGTTCAAATCACAATAGCATGTAAATAGCTGATATTTAGTGTCCGTATCTATTTTATTGGCGCACTTAAATTTGCATATATTATTATTATTAAATTATATTTTTTGGCATTCTTTATTAAAGTAATATATTGGTTGGGTGTATTTAAAGGACCTGATTTAAAAAAATTCCTTCTTTTTTTCTTATATAATTATTAATAATTAATAAGTATAGGGATGTTATATATTTTTGTTTTGTCCACAACAATTGTCGGAGTAGAATAAAACTTCCCTATCATCATCGTCTTCATCACTTAAACCCTTTAGATATGACTACACACGTGAATCTATCTCTGTAGCACCACGTTTAGCTTCACGTTCTGACCAAAAATAGCAATGTGCGTTCTTGTAGGCAGATGTTCTTAGATTATTTTGGCATTAACTCGATTATGGTTAGATTATTCATTATAGCAATTAAGCTTCGGCTTATAATAAAAGGAGGATGTGTCACCTTTTGGGCATTGCAACACCGCCTCAAAGTCCATCCGCACGGGCTAAAAAAACACCTGGTGTTTTATGAGCCCGTGCGGATAGAGAAGTCGTTAGCTTCAACTATCGGTCTGGCCTGCGTCGTGTGTCGAGTCGTCTAAGATACGGCGCCTTTTCCTGCCCAGTCGTGTTACATGGTGCATCTACTATTCGAATCAATTACGTCGTCAAAACAATTTGTCTATGTCTCCTGATCAAATCTTCCTATGCATCAACTTCTCTGATAGTACTATTCGGCAAAAGAGTTTCTTATACCAAACTCTGTGAGGGACAGAGTTTGGTATCTTCCCCCTATTAGTAACGTAACCGCCTGGCCGGGGGACATTCGCCGATGCGATTTTGATGAAAAAATCGGGACGTCCCGCCAAAATCGGGATGTGTCGCCAAAATGGCGACGTGGATAGCGATGCAAAAACACAGGAATGAGCATGAAGTGGTGGGCGCGCGGGCGCCGTACAAACCTTTTCGTCATATGCAACATTTAACATTTTAGTTGTGTAAATAATAACTTCTAAATTCTTAACAAATACTGTATGCTGTATTATCGTAACAAGTACTCGTCCATAAAACATGCGTTTGTATGTATTAGCGACGATAAATTGAATGAAGATCCTGGCGTCAGTCCCGCGAGTCTTTCGAAATTGTAATGTATTCTCACTAGTGATTTCATTATCATCGTTTTTCCTGATCTTGGTGGTCCTTAAAATAATAAATTATTTTTCTTGTTTGTTCTAAAGAATTAATGTTCTCTTGTTGTTGTTGCAATGTCATAGATGTGTATCCCGTTCAATGCAAGCAGTCCACGTAGATCGCTGTAGCTGTTGTTTATCTCTTCTACGTTGTTGGCATTTGGATTTAATCTAAGGTAATATTGTTTTGCTCTTTCAATCCTTTTTTTTCGATTGTCTCTGAAAATATCAGAATTCTGGATATTGACATCGCTGTTCTGAGTCTTTCTAGGAAGTTTTTGCTAAATTGGAGGGTAATCCCCTCAGGCGACTGGCATAATATTCTTTGTGCGTCCCCTTTGTTAAAAGCTCTGTTGTTACATAAGAGCAGCACCAGTTAATACGAATAATAGAAACTCAATTAGAAACCAAGGATGTTTATTATTCGTAGTTCGTAGATCAAAACTATAATTCCGGCTATAGACAAGGTTGCTACACGTGGATTTTTTTAATTTGCCGCCATTTACTCGACACTGGCCATGGTTTTATAGCCAAAGTGCCATAAAAAAAAAATAGAATCAAGAAACTAAATGTCAAAAAAAAAAATGCCGTTGCTATAATGGTTGCGATGGAAAGAGTTTCTTGTCTTTGTTCACTGACTGACCATGGATGATTTAATGAAAGCCCTTTGCTGGTATAAGTCGTTCAAATTACAATAGCATGTAAATAGCTGATATTTAGTTCCGTATCTATTTTATTGGCGCACTTAAATTTGCATATATTATTATTATTAAATTATATTTTTTGGCATTCTTTATTAAAGTAATATATTGGTTGGGTGTATTTAAAGGACCTGATTTAAAAATGTTCCTTCTTTTTTCTTATATAATTATTAATAATTAATAAGTATAGGGATGTTATATATTTTTGTTTTGTCCACAACAATTGTCGGAGTAGAATAAAACTTCCCTATCATCATCGTCTTCATCACTTCAACCCTTTAGATATGACTATACACGTGAATCTATCTCTGTAGCACCAAGTTTAGCTTCACGTTCTGACCAAAAATAGCAATGTGCGTTCTTGTAGGCTACCTTAGATTATTTTGGCATTAACTCGATTATGGTTAGATTATTCACTATAGCAATTAAGCTTCGGCTTATAATAAAAGGAGGATGTGTCACCTTTTGGGCATTGCAACACCGCCTCAAAGTCCATCCGCACGGGCTAAAAAAACACCTGGTGTTTTATGAGCCCGTGCGGATAGAGAAGTCGTTAGCTTCAACTATCGGTCTGGCCTGCGTCGTGTGTCGAGTCGTCTAAGATACGGCGCCTTTTCCTGCCCAGTCGTGTTACATGGTGCATCTACTATTCGAATCAATTACGTCGTCAAAACAATTTGTCTATGTCTCCTGATCAAATCTTCCTATGCATCAACTTCTCTGATAGTACTATTCGGCAAAAGAGTTTCTTATACCAAACTCTGTGAGGGACAGAGTTTGGTATCTTCCCCCTATTAGTAACGTAACCGCCTGGCCGGGGGACATTCGCCGATGCGATTTTGATGAAAAAATCGGGACGTCCCGCCAAAATCGGGATGTGTCGCCAAAATGGCGACGTGGATAGCGATGCAAAAACACAGGAATGAGCATGAAGTGGTGGGCGCGCGGGCGCCGTACAAACCTTTTCGTCATATGCAACATTTAACATTTTAGTTGTGTAAATAATAACTTCTAAATTCTTAACAAATACTGTATGCTGTATTATCGTAACAAGTACTCGTCCATAAAACATGCGTTTGTATGTATTAGCGACGATAAATTGAATGAAGATCCTGGCGTCAGTCCCGTGAGTCTTTCGAAATTGTAATGTATTCTCACTAGTGATTTCATTATCATCGTTTTTCCTGATCTTGGTGGTCCTTAAAATAATAAATTATTTTTCTTGTTTGTTCTAAAGAATTAATGTTCTCTTGTTGTTGTTGCAATGTCATAGATGTGTATCCCGTTCAATGCAAGCAGTCCACGTAGATCGCTGTAGCTGTTGTTTATCTCTTCTACGTTGTTGGCATTTGGATTTAATCTAAGGTAATATTGTTTTGCTCTTTCAATCCTTTTTTTTCGATTGTCTCTGAAAATATCAGAATTCTGTATATTGATATCGCTGTTCTGAGTCTTTCTGGGAAGTTTTTGCTAAATTGGAGGGTAATCCCCTCAGGCGACTGGCATAATATTCTTTGTGCGTCCCCTTTGTTAAAAGCTCTGTTGTTACATAAGAGCAGCACCAGTTAATACGAATAATAGAAACTCAATTAGAAACCAAGGATGTTTATTATTCGTAGTTCGTAGATCAAAACTATAATTCCGGCTATAGACAAGGTTGCTACACGTGGATTTTTTTAATTTGCCGCCATTTACTCGACACTGGCCATGGTTTTATAGCCAAAGTGCCATAAAAAAAAATAGAATCAAGAAACTAAATGTCAAAAAAAAAAATGCCGTTGCTATAATGGTTGCGATGGAAAGAGTTTCTTGTCTTTGTTCACTGAAACTCGAGTGCCATGCTCGGGAAAAATATATGTAGACATGGGAAAGAAACTGCCATTACTTTCTTCCGAAGAATCGACTGTGAAAGGCCGTGCTAGCTATGCAGTTGTTACGTGCTAGGATTCGAAGGATTCGGAGAGAAAGACCTGCTGACTCTCTTCTCGCCGTCTAGTATTGAGTAGGGGATTTATGTTGTCTGTGTTGTTGCCAAACACTGTGGCCTCCTCCCCTGCGAAGTGAGCGGCGAGGCACACCGGGCACACCCTGGAGTCATTGACTTGTTTGATACAACGCACGATAGAACAATCCTCGGATGGTTCCATCGTGCGTTTTAATTTCTCGACAATTTTACCCAATAAAAACTTAGGTAGGTGGAATGATAGAAAATGTCCGGTTGATCTTCATGAATAGAGCCATATCTCTATTGTTCATTAGCAATAATGAGACCTTACAGGATGGTTTCAATTCACGACGAAAAATGGCGACGTGGATAGCGATTCAAAACACAGGAATGAACATGACGTGGCGGGCGCGCGGGCGCCGTACAAACCTTTTCGTCATATGCAACATTTAACATTTACAAATACTGTATGCTGCAAATAACAAAACACATAATGAAACAATTTTTATTGCTGGCTACAAAACTGTTTTTGTTAATTAGTTTTTTCAGTGTACTGTTAGGGTATTCTCGGATTGGTTAAAACAGATTTTTAATTACACTTTTATTTGATTTTTAAGTTGACAAAATATATGGAATAACGAATGGGACCCTTGGGCAGAACCGTCACGATGAACGTCTGGAAGCCAACTGACTCCCAGTTAACAAGACCTAGAGTCTAGACTAAACACCCATATTGTTGATGCCAGCTGCTGTTGTCAGCATTAACCCTTACAGGGTTTTGGACATATCACATAACATAAACATACCTGTTGGTCTCCGTACAAATTTGGTCAATGAAGGTCAGGTCAAACATCTTTGTCGAAAATGTCAATGGGTCGAGTCTGGTCTATCACTTCAAATATCGGTCCTGGTGTGCCGGCGAATCTCTTGTCCGTGAAAAGCTGTATTGTTTTTATAGCAGCGTCCATATCGGGTAGCATGAGATTAATATCTCATGCTACCCGAGGATCTAATGGTCCTAATTGCGTAATTACTTGCTGTGTATAAAACACAGTCTGCTACATTGTGTCTGTTTTTGTATTTTACGTCGGTGCACATTGGTTGTCCGGCTGCCAGTAACTTCCATTGCTCAAACTGGTTTTCTGTTAATTTGCACTCGTCCATAAAACATGCGTTTGTATGTATTAGCGACGATAAATTAAATGAAGATCCTGGCGTCAGTCCCGTGAGTCTTTCGAAATTGTAATGTATTCTCACTAGTGATTTCATTATAAATCGTTCTACAAAGTTCGAGCATGTACTTCGCGCACCTAACGCCATCTAGTATTGAGTAGGGGATTTATGTTGTCTGTGTTGTTGCCAAACACTGTGGCCTCCCCCCCGCGAAGTGTGCGGCGAGGCACGGTGCAAGCCAGGTATCCTAGCCACTAGACCATACGGGAGTTACACCGGGCACACCCTGGAGTCGACTGCGCGGGAAGTCATTGACTTGTTTGATACAATGGCCGCGATAGCCAGTTAGAGGCGCCTACCCGACACTTCCCTCCTCTCTACCTCCGCGAGGGCTTCAGCCACGTTAAGCCCTGAGAGTGCACTCAGGGTTACCTCAACGTCCTTTGCCCCAGCCGCGTTCTCCAACCCTCCCTCACTGCCCTGCACGAGCAAGATTAGCTTGGTGGTCCGTAAAAAAATAAATTATTTTTCTTGTTTGTTCTAAAGAATTAATGTTCTCTTGTTGCTGTTGCAATGTCATAGATGTGTATCCCGTTCAATGCAAGCAGTCCACGTAGATCGCTGTAGCTGTTGTTTATCTCTTCTACGTTGTTGGCATTTGGATTTAATCTAAGGTAATATTGTTTTGCTCTTTCAATCCTTTTTTCGATTGTCTCTGAAAATATCAGAATTCTGGATATTGATATCGCTGTTCTGAGTCTTTCTGGGAAGTTTTTGCTAAATTGGAGGGTAATCCCCTCAGGCGACTGGTATAATATTCTTTGTGCGTCCCCTTTGTTAAATCTCTGTTGTTACATAAGAGCAGCACCAGTTCACCATTTGATTCATTAGCTGTCTGTTGCCTCTACTCGTGTTAGTGATTCGTTGGTTTCGAGTGTTTGGCGATTGTACTGCAACATCCATGTTTCTTTGTTCACACTCGACTAGTGTTCGTGGTTCCATTTTAAATAAATTTTCGTTGGGTTCAATAAAGCCTTGATCCATTCCGGCGTCAATTTGATTTTGTGTTGTGCCTTGTTCGCGAAATATTTGATTTCCCCTTGTGGTATTTCCAATGTCAGATTCTGTGTTTTCCCGTATTGTAATTCCCAATTGACAAGAGGCGCAATTAATAATTCTTTTATCCGCTGCACTGAGAACATCTCAAAGTTTTTCACGATCAGGACCGGAATTAAGGTACTTAAGTAGAGGAGGTATACCGACGTATGAGCGACAAGACAAGTACAATGTTACGGATTGCCCGGTTATTTATTGCGTCCTCTCTCAGTAACAACCATATTGTTGATGCCAACTGTTGTCGACATTAACCCTTATAGGGTTGGGACATATCACATTCTGATTTCCCCTTGTGGTAAAGGGTGTCCAGTGGAAAATTTTAACTTTGAAATTTCACATAAAAAAGTACATAGATTTTATTTATTTTTATTAAAATTAAATGTACTACATTAATGCGGATTTCATTTTTTAAACACTATATCATCTAAATGATGGCCGTTTTTTTGTACGCACTCCTGTAGTCGGACCCTTACATTTGCAATCACGCGACGGCAAAACTCTGGAGTAATGCTTTGAATTTCACGGCGAATATTGGCCTGCAGGGCTTGAATTGTCCGGGGATTGTTCTCATAAACCTTCGATTTAAGGTAACCCCATAGAAAAAAATCGCAGGGCGTGAGGTTGGGTGACCTGGGCGGCCATGAGATGTCTCCGTACTTGCTGATCAGCTTATTAGGAAAACTTATTCTTAACTTTTCCATCGACACCCTAGCTGTATGCGGAATGGGACCGTCTTGCTGAAATTGTGTCCTATTGTTGTAACCTGAATACAGCTGCAATTTCGGTACCAGCAATTCGTCTATCATACGGCAATACACCGGAGCAGTAACTGTTTCTCCTTGGTTAAAAAAATAGGGCCCAATTACACCGCTAGCCGAAATGGCACACCAAACTGTGGTTTTCAAGCAATGTAAACGTTTCTGGTGGCGTTCTCTTGGGTTGTTCGGGGACCAGTATCTCATATTCTGTTTATTTACATATCCATCAATATGAAAATGTGCTTCGTCACTAAACAAAATGTTTTCCAACGTGGTAGGTGTCCGAAAGCGTTCCAGCATTGTTCTTGCGAAGGTTTCTCGCAAAGTATAGTCGCTTTCATTGAGACCCTGAACAATTTGCATTTTGTATGGATGGAGACTTAATTTCGTCTTCAAAATAACATGCACTGTTGACTTTTTCATTCCTGTGGAAGCTGCAATTTTCCTAATGGACTTGCGTGGATTTCTAATGATTTCATTTCGAACTTCAGACACACGTTCGGGCGTTGCTGCTGATGTTGATGGTCCTGAAGGAGTTCTGTTGAGCGTTGTCCCTTCTTCCCTAAATCTTTGTACCCACGACCAAATAAGTTGCGTGCTTGGCCCATCACTTAAACGCCGAATATTAAAATGAGTACAAAACGTTCGACGCGCGCGAACCAACGATTCACCATTCGTTAGGTATTGCTCAACCGCGAACGAGCGGTGCGCTCCTGTCCAGTGACTCATAGCTACTAACAAATCCGCAAGTACAGCGCTTTTAATGGTACCCCTCCCGCTCACCTCACCCTGCTATTATTTCGATAATTCCAGTTTGAAGTTGAAAAATTTCCGCTGGACACCCTTTATTTCCAATGTTAGCTTCCGTGTTTTCCCGTATTGTAATTCCCAATTGATAAGAGGCGCATTGGATAATTCTTTTATCCGCTGCACTGAGAACATCTAAAAGTTTTTCACGATCAGGGCCGGAATCAAGGTACTTAGTAGATGAAGTATACCGACGTACAAGACAATAGTCTGATTAGCAAGTGCCATTTTCGTCAAAACCTGATCTCATGCACCGAAAATTATGATTTATGGCTCATTCGATTCGGAATACCATCTAGAACATTCTATCAAAATTCCAAGAGGGGCTAAAAAAAATGCAATAGTTATAAACAATTGAGTGAACATAAAAAGAAGGGTTTGGATTTTTTTTTAAATTTGAAAACTATTTGAGATAATCAAAATTTGAAAATAAATCCTTAAAGAGCAGGAAATTTCCAAAAAAAATCTTAGATCCTGGAACCTTACCAATAATCCTTATAGCTTTAAATGAACGGCGTAAGTAACGGTAAAAACGCGTAGTTCGGGTCTCGCGTGAATTGCCGCAATCTTCCACGCGAACTAAAAAATATATTTTAACTGATTAAATATTAATATAAAGAAATAAAAAAATTTGGGTACTAAGTAGACATATCAATAAACAATAATCCGTCAACAAAAATAAATTATCACAATTTGTTTAAATGTTATGCTTTTGTTCATTTGTTATTAGTCACCATTTTAATGATAACATAAAAACGCTGATTATTTCTAAACAAGAAATCTAGAAATTTTTATTATTCTTTTAAGCTAATCTTAAAAGGATTTAGAAGAGATATCCGGTGGAAAATTTCAATAATTTTGATTTTTCACTTTTTTATGAACAATCAAAGGCATTCATGAAATTTTCATGTAAATAAAACAATTAGGGTTTTATCATCAATAAAAATGATTATTTAAATTTTATTAGTTATAAATATAAAAATATATATTGTTATCTGGCTTCTAACAACAACAAAACAAAATAATAACAATAATTGGATATAAAAGTACCGTAATTGCTTTATTTACATGAATAATTTTGGAATGCTTTTGAATGTGAATAAAAAAGTGAAAAAAAAAATTAATTTTGTCAACGGGAATCTCTTCTAAGCCCTTTTAAGATTAGCTCAAAAGAATAATAAAAAATTCTAGATTTCTTGTTTAGAAATAATCAGCGTTTTTGTGTTATCATTAAAATGGTGACTATTAACAAATTAAGAAAAGCATAATAATTAAACAAATTGTGATAATTTATTTTTGGTAACGGATTATTGTTTATTGATGTATTTACTTAGTACCCAATTTTTTTTATTCCTTAATATTAATATTTAATTACTTAAAATATTTTTTAGTTCACGTAGCAGATTGCGGCAGATCACGCGAAACCCGAACCACGCTGTGTTACCGTTACTTTCGCCGCTCAATTAAAGCTATAAGGATTATTGGTAAGGTTCCAGGATCTAGGATATTTTTTAGGAAATTTCCTGCTCTTTAAGGATCTATTTTCAAATTTTGATTATCTCAAATAGTTTTTAAATATTAAAAAAAAATCATACCCTTATTTTTATGTTTACTTGTTTATAACTTTTGCATTTTTTTTTCAGCCCGTCTTGGAATTTTGATAGAATGTTCTAGATGGTATTCCGAATCGAATGAGATCAAAATCACAATTTTCGGTGCATGAGATCAGGTTTTGACGAAAATAGCACATGTTTACTAGAGTAACAAGTACAATGTCTCAGATTGCCCGGCTATTTATTGCGTCCTCACTCAGTAACACTTATATTGTTGATGCCATCTGTTGTCAGCATTAACCCTTACAGGGTTGGGACATATCACATAACATACTGTTACGTGCTAGGGTTCGAAGGATTCGGAGAGAAAGACCTGCTGACTCTCTTGAAGACTTTATTACACTAACACTGTGCCCAAGATCACTTGTTTTCACTCCGGAGTCGCCTTGATGGTAGCTCGTATCGAACTGAATTACTGGTTTGTCTGACTGCGGCTCTTTATATGGGTCAAGGCGAGTGCCAGAATATTCCAGAGAACTCGTATCTGACTCGCGTAAAAAAGTAAACAAGTGTGGAATTTCTACAAAGTTCGAGTTGTTACCTTTTAGCACCAGTTGTTACGTGCTAAGGCTCGAAGGATTCAGAGAGAAAGACCTGCTGACTCTCTTCACGCCATCTAGTATTGAGTAGGGAATTTATGTTCTCTGTGTTGTTGCCAAACACTGTGGCCTCCTCCCCCGCGAAGTGAGCGGCGAGGCACACCGGGCACACCCTGGAGTCGACTGCGCGGGAAGTCATTGACTTGTTTGATACAACGCACGATGGAACAATCCTCGGATGGTTCCATCGTGCGTTTTAATTTCTCGACAATTTTACCCAATAAAAACTTAGATAGGTGGAATGATAGAAACTGTCTCGTTGATCTTCATGAATAGAGCCATAGCTCTATTGTTCATTAGCAATAATAAGACCTTACACGATGGTTTCAATTCGCGACGAAAAATGGCGACGTGGATAGCGATGCAAAACACAGGAATGAACATGACGTGGTGGGCGCGGGGGCGCCGTACAAACCTTTTCGTCATAATATGCAACATTTGACATTTTAGTTGTGTAAATAATGACTTTTAAATTCTTACATTAACAAATACTGTATGCTGCAACTAACAAAACACAATATAGTAAAACAATTTTTATTGCTGGCACTAAAACTGGTAACAAAACTGGTTTTGTTAATTAGTTTTTTCAGTGTACTGTTACCCTTTCTCGGATTGGTTTTTTCAAAAAACAGATTTTTGATTACACTTTTATTTTATTTTTAAACTGACAAAATATATGGAATAACCAATGGGAACCTTGGGCAGAACCGTCACTGGAAGCCAACTGACTGAACTCCCAGTTAACAAGACCTAGAGCAGTGGTTCCCAATTATTTTTTGCTACGTACCACTTCAAAAAAGATCTCAAACCTGCGTACCCCTTATAACTTATTGTAGCAATCACACTAATATTATAAATGCGAAAGTTTGTGAATGTGTGTATGTTCGTTACTTTTTCATGCTCAAACGCCTGGACCAATTTTGATGAAAATTTGAAAATCGGGGCACAGCTAGTGATAAATAAAAAAATAAGTCAGTTTAAATAACATTTAATTTTTTCATTTCAAATTACAGTACAATAGTGAAAATCAATAAAACGTGATGTATTGGCGATGACGAAGACGCCAATGTGACAAATGTGCACGTTTTTCTTTGCACAGCTCTTGAAAATCTGGTTGTCCTTCAGTCAGCTTCAGTCTCAAATCGTCTTCAAGTTGAAGTCTGTGACGATGTTTAGTTTTTAAGTTCGTCATAGCCGAAAATCCACTTTCGCAAAGGTAGGTTGTGCAAAATGGCAGTAAATATTTTATTGCTGATTCGCTTATATGATAAATATCTTTTAAATTAGCCCAAAAGTCACCCAGTGATTGCTCTGCAAAACAACTCTTGAGTCTGCTGTTGCATGAGATGTCTATTAATTCCTCTTGATCAGAGATGGGTAGGTGGTCGACGGAATGGTTCGCGAAAGGATTGTTTACCCAGTTCCATTGTGGCGATATTTCTGGGAAGTAACTGCGTAAAGCCGCCGACAGATTTTGCAAGTGGCATTTTATGTCCGATTTTAAATCTTCATTTACTGTCGAAGAAGTTGTATCCAAAAAAAGTTTAAGATTCGGAAACTGGTCATATTTACACTTGTCAATCAAAGATGTCCAGAGGGATAGTTTTTTTTATAGTGGACTCAACTTTCTCCTGCATAGTAAATATGGTTGTATCACGGCCTTGCAGTCCTAAATTCAAGTCATTTAATTTTGTGAAGATATCTGACAAGTAAGCCAATTTTTGCACCCACAAAGAGTCAGTCAGCATCTGTTTATACCACCGACCACACAACCACTAGACACCTAATGTTTAATTTTTCGCATTGAATGCATTCTGGCAACTAGCTGAGGTAGACGAAGCGGGGGTGCAACGCCGTGATTGGCTAATTGACGTGCATGTGTGTGGCACAATGAAAGTTAGTGATGTGCATAGCATATTTCGGTCGATACACATATCGATAAATAAAATTGTCTTGAAAATAAAAACAATTAACAAAGTTCTTTTGTTTAAAAAAAAAACACTTTTTAGATAATATAAGTATCGATTTATTGTTTATTTAATTAACCATTTTAAACATAAGCCTTATATTACTAACTGTAAAATATTAGGTACTAACAGTGATAGTTGTAAGTAACAAGATTATCAATACAGCTTGTAACAAAACTAAGTGATAATACTTTAGAGTGTGTACGTATTCCTTGTAGAGTGACACTGTAGAGTGTTCACTGTGAAAGTAGCAGCGCTGAGATAAAAAAAAAATTTCACCATTGTATGGGAAAACTTTTGACGCCACGCTGGGGCTTGCCCATACAAAAGTGAAAAAAATTGGTCTTTCAGAGCTGCTACTTTTGGAGCGGAACGGAAGATGGGTCATCCTCTCTGTTAAAAATCTGTCTGCCTAGATTACGCCAACGAGATATCTCACTCTACATGTTTTCTCGATGTTTGATTGTTTGTTTCTTCATTTCTATTGACCCTAGCATGACAAACATTTTTTCTCGTGTAGATCTATCATCGAATTAACACATTTTTATAGAGTTTTGTCGAGATAATGTCGAGATTTTGACATTATGAGACGAGTAGTTTTTAATTATCTCGAGAGTGAGATATCTCATTGGCGTATGCTAGGCAGGCTGAAATAGCGGTTTTATTAATAATGCTGCCCTAAGTAAATTAAATAAACTAAACTACTAGGATGGTAAAAACTAAAATACTAGGATGGTAAAATTCAATTATTTTTAAAATGAATTAATTTGGTATAAATCCTTCTTATGGTAGGTTTCTGCTGTGCAGTCTTGGTAAGGAAGCATAATCTCGTAGAAATGTATTTATGCATGACACTCATCGCTAAATCAACCACATGATTAGTTACGTCAGAGTGAAATTGATGAGAATGTATGTCCGTAAATAATTCTTCGCCAATAAAAGTACCTAATGTCTTATTAACCAAAATATTCGTTTTATTCAATTGATTATTGGGAATTTTTTTCAAATAAGCTTTAATTATTTTTTCACTGCGATTACAAATTTTAACCACTGTCGGTGAAGGATATATTAAACCACCCTTATCTCTGTAAGCTATAAGTGAACCTGATAGCATACAGGAATCCTGATTAATTGACACCAAAGCACCTATACAAGTCTTGCATTTAATTTTTTTTAGCAGGTTACTTGAGACAAAACCAGCTATATACTCTACTGCTTTTTCAGAGAATTCAGACAGTGTGATTCTCTCAAGAGCTTGATTTAAATCATCCTGACATAGATTTTCCTGCAAATCAACTTCTCGTTTGTCTTCAAAAGTACTAGTCAAGTTTATTCTAGTTAGAGCAGATGAGCAGTTTAGAATTGAAATCTGCTCGAAAGAAACACAATTGCCTGTCGTAACGTCCATTAATTCTGCGTGAACCAAAGTTTTTTTGTAAATCGATTCAAACTGCCGGGGTGTAGGGTTATCATTGCTGCCACCATGCGACCGAATATTTGAAAAAAATAGCTCTAAATGATCTTGTGAGATCTTATTAAAAGGAATATATTTGATAAATGCACTATTTCTGTTCACTAAATCATTAAACAATCCACATGCACTTGTGATTGAAATACAAAACCCAAGAAATCCTGTGTAGCGACCAGTTTTGATCAATTTTATAAATTTACCATTTTTTTTTACATCTACAGACACATTTAACAGAAATTGTTTGCATTCATCTAATCTTTTTGAAATATTAAGTGCATTTTCTTTGTTCATAGCCCTTTTAAAGCCGTAACCATGGACCCTTGAATCTAAAATATCAAAAAGATCATTAATTAAAAGCAAAAAATAAACAGTTTTGTCAACATTTTGAAAATCAGGAAGTTTCAATTCATTGTTACAAAATTGCAAAGCCGTAGCTACACTGCGACTGAACAGTTGAGCTGCTAATTTCACTTTCATCACATTCTGTTTAAATTGGATGTGAGAAATGCGCAATTTATTGGCCAAGTGAAATTGTGCTTTTTCCTGCACATCATGAAGTAAGGATATATATTCCCATTTTATAAGCTCACCGTCATCGGATTTGAATTCTTTATAAAACTCAAAGGCGTTACGTACAAGTTTTAACATATGAACTGGATCTAAGAATATAAAAATGTCATTGTTTGTATTTTTGTGTTTAAATGATGTTTTAATATCAGTTTCTGAAAAAATACAACCCAGTAATTTAGCCATGGCAATATTAGTGGGGCATCCATCAAAAGTAACAGCTTTTATGGTTACATTATTTTCGTAACACAAATCAATAGCATGAAGAACCAAATTTTTTTTTTGCTCGGCATTAGTGCCTTTGGTTAAAAAATATCCAATGGGAACTTTGAATTTTTTATTTAGTCCGACAACTAATAAAACCAGTGCTTCACCACATTCAGGTGAACAGTCAGCTTGTAGATTACCCCCAAAATCCACGTACCCGAAAGTACGTTGCGTAGATGGAACATATTCCACTTTTGACTTAATTTTCATTTCGTCAAACACAAGGGTACCAATCAACTCTTGATCTTTGTCTAACTGAGCAGCCTTGTTTCTAAGAGCACTAAAGGCTTCTTTTGTGAAACCTGGTTTGCCATCTACAGTTTGATACCATTTGCTCAACGTTTTCATAGATGGTAAACATGTCTGAAATGTTTTCCTAACGTAAGCGTAGGCTTTCGCAGAATAAAAGTTAAGTGTTAAAGCGAAAGTCCTCAATTCTGGCGAATACTTTTTTTTAATAGTAATGCCATTTTTAGACTTTAATATTTGTCGCTTTATTAACTCCCTGCTGGTGGCCCCGATTTTACTTAGCAAATCTGAGTCATTTGAGGTAATAAGATTTTGATTCTGCAGTTCCTTCAAAACAGTTTTTAAAGATGCTATCCTTTTCCGGAGATATCGTGTTTTTTCTCTCAAATTTTTTAGCTGTCTGTTTTTATAAACTACTTTATCAGTCAATTCAATCACCCTTCGACATAATCGTTTTGTACTAGGTGAATTGTATTGCGACGGAGTTCCAGGAAAATTTCTCTTTCTTGTCGTCCTTGGCGTAGTAGGCAAAGCAGTGGGTCCAGCTCCATCATCTTCAACGGCCGAGATCTAAAATTAATAAAATCTAAATAAAATCTTTGAATCTAAATGAAAATGTCTTGCTAAACTTTAAAGGCTGTGATACAGTTATCAATATATAGGTAGTCGCTTACATATTTTAGTTCAATTTAACTTACTTAATAAAAGTA
This sequence comes from Lysandra bellargus, assembly GCA_905333045.1. Lineage (NCBI taxonomy): Eukaryota > Metazoa > Arthropoda > Insecta > Lepidoptera > Lycaenidae > Lysandra > Lysandra bellargus. The sequence continues at coordinate 5,146,176 of HG995342.1, forward strand.
AACTAGTTGAAATCTGCCCATAAAGGATTGGCTACAAAATATTACACGTGTATAAAAAAACTAGCTAATAGTACTATCCATATCCATACTAATAATATTATATTGTAAAAAAACTCGCAAACAAAAAAGGTTCCCTGTAGACTATTGTTATTGTTAACACGTGTTTACCAAATGGCTTCAAATGTACCTGAACAATGCTAAGTGTTAGCATTGTTCAGGTGTTGAAGTAACTATTTTTAGATAATATAAAATACAGCTCACCAAAAGTGGCAAAAATAGTGTTGGTATTGCTGATTTTATCAAACGCCGTCGATTTTTCATTACTATGAAACAGTCTTCTGTAAAATGACTTGAACAAATCACACTGTACTTTGATGGCATCCAATCGTCTCGTTTGGTTGCATCGATCCACTTCCCCTTTATGTTTGCATCTTGAGGAAACCTTAAATCATTAATACCATATTATATACAAGTATGTAGGTAACGTAAACCACATTTTTAATCAAAATATGTTCAGAGTTCAGTCACTCACAAACACTTTCAGCTTAAAAATTATAAATTAAAAAAAAAACTAGATAAGTACCTAAGTTAAAAACGATTTTGTGAAGTTTTTGTTGTAAACTTTAGTGTAAATATAATTATAGGTAGCACTTATATAGACGGAGGTCTATATTTCATTCCTTCGCGTCTTCGTCTATATTTCAAAAATAAAATGCGAAGATAACCTCATCGATAACGAAAATGCACAACACTAGTTACATGCGCCCGAGACGCTAGAAAGAACCATAACCAGTGAACCGTGAACTCCGCGCTTACGAAAAATATTTTTCGTTTTCTTGTTTCTCGAAAACAAATAAAAGAAATAGTTACTTACAAATGAAATGTTATCCCATCTTTCTTCATATTTGACGTGGTGCTTTTTTTACCGCACCATTTAATGCTACATTGAGGCATTTTGATATTTTTTTCACAAAAAAGCAAGCGTCCGCACAGGTCACAGTAGTGGTAAACACTGATTGAGTATTTCCGCGCCGGTCTTTACATCAGAACTATAAGACTGATGTGTTGACAGAAGTCATTCGCCTGTCATAAGGTGTCTAGTGGTTGTGTGGTCGGTGGTTTATACTCATCGTGTCCCTGCTCGACCAAAAATAATTCAATTTCATGTCTTAACTCAAATATTCTCGAAACAACTCTTCCTCTGGACAGCCAACGCACTTCAGTATGTAACAACAGGGTCTCGTGTTCACTGCCCAGCTCTTTGCAAATAGCTGCAAAAATTCTAGAGTTTGTGGCACGGGCCTTGATTAAATTAACAATTTTTACAGCATTTTTGAGCGTAATATCTAAGCTGGCTGGAATTTTTTTACAAGCTAGTGCCTCTCGATGAATTCCACAATGCGTCCATTTTGCTTCTGGGGCTATATCTTGTATCCGCTTTACAAGTCCTGAAAAACGACCAGTCATTGCCCTGGCACCATCAGTACATATCCCTACACATTTTGACCAATCCAATTGGTTTTCTTTTACAAAGCTGTCGACCATATGAAATATGTCCTCCCCGGTGGTGCGAATCAAAAGGGTACGACAAAACAGGAATTCTTCATTAAACTTTTTGGAATGAACATAACGAACGTACGTTAAAAGTTGAGCCAAGTTTGTTATGTCTGTGGATTCATCAAGTTGTATGGCAAAGTAATCGCTTTCTAAAATCCGTTTAATTTGATGGGTTTTCAGATTCTCTGACATGTTTGCAATACGACGAGAGACAGTGTTATTTGACATAGGAATAACATCAAGTTCTCGTGCCATTTTTTCTCCAAACATACATTTCACTATATCTTTTGCTGCAGGCAATATAAGGTTCTCCCCAATAGTGTGAGGTTTCGCTTGCTTAGCTATTAAATAACTCACTCTAAAAGAGGCTTGCAGAGCGTTGTCATTCGTGTTTTGGGAGAGCGCCGCAATAGATTTTTGTCTTTGTTTGAGATCTTTCAATTTATGTTGAAAGAAGGATACAGAATGGTCTTTCAAATTAGCATGTTTAGTTTCTAAATGTCGACGTAGTAAAGACGGCTTGAGCGAATGATTTGACAGCGTTTCTGCACAAACGACACATTGTGGCATCGGAGAATCAGGGTCTCCAGAGCTTGTAAAACCAAACTGAATATAACTATCATCATATTTCCTTTTTTTGTGAGACGATTCCTTGTTATCTAGTTTTCTTTTTTCTTGTGTCGGAGCACTGGTAGAGGCTGATACATCATTATCAGGTGGCTGTTCAGTATTGCCTGACACCTCGGCAGCCTTTTGGCGACTTATCAGCCACTTTTCCATCTGAAATACAACTGGACTTAATAAGCCGGCTTACATATTTTTAAATTACAAAGCTTACAAAACAGTAACCGTGAACAAGTGTTAAACTGAAGCAACTCATGTACTTTATACTATTATTATTTGAAGTTTTTAAATTATGAGAAAAACAAACTAAGTAAACATCAGTACAATACGTTCTATCGCAATTTATAATGAAAGTTTAAGTTTAAAAGTAGTTTTAAAATATTATTTTACCTTTTTCCAAAGTTTATTAGGATGAGGTAACGCGACGCTGTAACTTAATTTACAATCAAAACAAGACACTGTCACACGGCTCACGACAAAAGCCGAACTGGCGGGACTCAAGAGCCGGGAAGCGGGAACGGGTGGCGGGGGCGGCCGAATGACGCAATATACGAGAGGCGCGGGCGGCGGGGTAAGGCGGATAGCGCACGGTCGGTCATAGTGCTCGGTGTTCCGTGCTTTTACGATGTCAATCGTAATAAAATAATATTTTGGAAATTGTTCTTGTTTTTACTGATAGCCGCACGTACCCCTTGATGCAACTTCACGTACCCCTGGGGGTACGCGTACCACTAATTGGGAAACACTGACCTAGAGTCTAGACTAAACACCCATATTGTTGATGCCAGCTGCTGTTGTCAGCATTAACCCTTACAGGGTTGGGAGTTGGGACATATCACATAACATACCTATTGGTCTCCGTACAAAAGAAAATGCTATCACATGTATGAAAAAAAAAACAGAGCGAACAGATACAGGATGTAGCTCAGAATTTCAGTGATATTAAATGAAATAATTCTGTATATATATCATTATAAGATTTGATGGCTAAATGGGAGATATTGCTATTAACTTTTCGTAAGGAGTGATGTTAGATTTTTTATTATTTATGTTATTTTGCGACATTTTGGAGCTGAATTGTAGTTAGATTAATAATAATATCTGTGAACGCTTCACACCACGTCAGTCTGGCCCCGTGCTAAGTACCTGAAGGACTTGTATTAGGGCGCATATATATTTTATACTTTTTATACTATAATAAGTATATTCAAGATTTTTTATTATATTTATGATACACATTTAACACACACCCATGATCCAGGAACTTTGAAAACCTTTTGTTCCGTCGGCGGGATTCAAATCCGCAACCCCTGGCTTGAGCTACCTACGCACTCATCCACTGAGCCACAGATGTCGTCATACAGAATATAGTGCATCTATTATCGTTTTTTATTAATTACAAATCTCCGTTATAAAAACGATCTATTAATGGGCTACTAGGTATTATTGCGTGATAATAACGCCGTTTAAAGTAACACAAAATATATTTCAAATAGTTTTATTGATAATTACACATTACCTACTTACCTTCCACATCTAATGTGACATTATCTATACGCACTCGATTTTATTTTATTTTATTCCCTCGGCTAACTCATGCGGATTTGATTTTCTTTGCATTGGGAACGTACCATGTCAAAATCGCCCGTTACTATTGCAGCGAGCATATTAAGAGAACGGGTGTATATAAAATCGGAGTTTTTAGTCATACGGAGCGCGTTCAACTACAAGAGCCTCAAGAAAATAATATTATATTGATTAGATGTAGAATAATAAAAATATTCAGGCATGTCGGGAGCAAGACGATACATACATTTTATGACCGATGAGCCATACTTGAGCATTACTGCTCCTGCATACATGGCAGAAGAACTTTGGGAAGTTGTGCGCATATAATTATAGAAATTATTCAAATCAGAATATCCTGAATCAGTCCACGCTGAACTACAATTACTAAACAATATGCAAGGAAAACAATATACTTAAGGGCATATTATTCCGCCGCGCCAGTGTTTAGCGCTGTTTGATTTCGCGCGTAAAATACATCGCGCGGACGCAGCGCCGATGAACTTACTTGACCCCGGGAGCCGGCTATCAGATGTCACAGAGTAAATACTTCAGTATAAAATTGTGATTTCTTTCAATTTATCAGTAATACGTAATTGATTAAGTTTTTCTATGGTATTATTATTACATTAATGAAAAGTGAAAGAGTAAATACAAATCATAATTCATAACCCCATAATAATATAATAATATAAGTGTAATAAATAACATTATTTATTTTAAACATTACTTACTTTAGTCTGAGCTATTGTATTAAACTAATAATTGTAAATACATTTAAAATTGAAATTAAAATCTTATAATATTATATAAAATTCTCGTGTCACAATGTTAGATAGCGTACTCCTCCGAAACGACTTTACTGATTTTAACCAAATTTTATATATTGCATATTCAGTGGGTCTGAGAATCGGCTACTGGGTACTTTTTAGGGTTCCGTACCCAAAGGGTAAAACGGGACCCTATTACTGAGACTTCGATGTCTGTCCGTCTGTCCGTCTGTCTCCAGGCTGTAACTCAAGAATGATAATAGCTAGAGAGTTGAAATTTTTGCTTTGGTTCTAGTAAGAACAAGTAACTTACATGGAAAGAAATACCTCCTTTTGGCCAATTGACTTTCGTACTTCTGTTTTTACAATTAGACACTACACAATGAGGCATTTTTACACAACCGCTCCAGTGTAATCATGTCGGAAGTGCGCGCTGACTGAATGAATGCTCAACGAATCTTGCACACTTGTGCAAGATTAAAACACGCGTACTCCACCCGCTTAGCCGCTCTATCTTGATTTATTTCTGTGTGACATACTAATTATTTAGTCACTTCAATAAAATAATATTCAGGGCAATGATATTATATGAAAAACTCAAAGATTTAGGGCTAAATACTTTATATGGCAAAACAAAAACATTTGCCGGGACAACTAGTATATTATAAAACATATAAAAGGAAATTGGAAGTAAAGGAGCTCTAAAAGCATATTTTGTAAGTAACCATTTCATAAATACCTGCTTATACTAGAAACAAATTTATAGGAAATTGAATTAGTTGTGTATAAAGATTTAAGGGTAATAAGAAAAAAATAAAAAGTAATCGAAAATATTATATTTTACATAATATGTGCTAAAATTGTTCAAAATTAATTAGACTTTTCTTGGGCCCAGCATTTAGATTTGGCTGTGGCTGAGACGATGATGGACCTGTGTTAGAAGGACCTGTGTTAGAATTTTCTTCTAACGTCAAATTTCTTATAGGCATTCCTCTTGAGTGCCTGCTGTCAACAATTTCAGGTAGTAAGCACTTCATATAAAATTTAACAAGTGTTGGTTCCATTTTCGCCTTCCAAAAATCGTCGTCTTTTTCTATTCGTAACGTCAATAGCGGTTCGCTTTCCCCTCCCCAGATTCCAAGAAGACATTCTTGCCTCTCCGTAACGTGAAGTTGTCCCTGTATTTGGTAATACCAATTACTTTTTTTATTAACTAAGCTGGTGCCCGTTTTTTTGTCATATTTTAAAATTTCAATCTTGTTTTCTTTGAACAAATTGGATAAACCTTTTTTTGAGGCACTGAAGGGACATTTTATTTCCACCAATATATTATCGTCTATCAGGCCGTCAGGAGTAGCTCCAATGAATGGGTGATTTTTATCGATGAATAATCCACAAGGGTCAATCTTTACATTTTCTTGTTCTTGAAGCTGCTGAAGGGCTTGGCGTTCGTGTTCTATTCCGTAACAAATAGACGCAACATTTGCCAAATTTTTTTTATACAAAATATTTTTTACTAAAGGTGCAGTATCTAAAGTACTTTTCCTCTTACAAATCTGGCCAAAATTAGAAGCAGTGATAAGATTTTTTCTTATTTCTAGCCACTCACTACAGTCCCGTTGCAACACCGTAGCTCTTTCTATGCAATGTCTGTCAGCAGTAAGTCGTTTTAGATTTGTTAAAAATTCTTCTTTGGCTGCAGCAAATTCATTTTGGGACATATCTGGTGCTGAGCTTGCCACTCCATAATCATGTTGCTGATTGGATTCTTTAAGTTTTCTAAATTTTTTTACTGGACGTTCGAAATTTAATTTTCTTTTTAATGTTCTTCTTCTTTCAATCTCTTTAACCCTTCCTCTAGGACTTTTTTCTGTAAAAGCTTTTTGAACAGTAGAAATAGCAGACATTGTGTTAAATGACACAGCAGCTGCAGAACATCTACCTTGATATCCACCTTTCAAAGCAAGATTTGTTCGTTTTCCCCCTATAAATTTGGCAATAACATTATTAAAACTTTCTACCCTATTCGTGTCTACATTTTCAATCAAACTGCGTGATTTTCTTGCAACATGTGACACTATTGCATTTAATCTGAAAAAGAACATAGAATTCTAAATAGTTTTGAACTCTCTGTTACTATTCTTATCCTTGTCGCAGTAATGCGGTTGACACATTTTGTGATCACCAAAAGCATGAGACACGGAGTTCACAATGTCATTGTGCAGACATGTTATGGCACCATCCCGTGTCCTGTTGTCTGATGCGTGATGATGTACTATCGATTTAACTATCACTTTACGCATTGTCATGATTTTAATATTAGTCAGGGTCTTTCGCTTCGTATCAGTTGATAGAGCCCGCAGTTTCTTACAAAAATTTCTCAATATGTGGTTTCGGCACTCAATTTTTTCAACTGTTATGTTTTGCGATTTGTAAGGGTTAGCCTTAAGAATATTTAAATGCGTTGATGCATCTCCGTCTCCTATCATACGGTGGTATATAATGCCGTACGTCTGCATAGATAATTTGAATCCTTCGACCAATATTTGAGTTTCCATGGAGCTGGAAGAACCCTTGAAGTTTTTAAAGCACTTATGTTCCGCTGGTGTAATATTTTTGTGTTCAGCTCGGGCACAGACAAGACAATATTTATTTTTTACTCCAATATACAGAATTTGGCCAGTTTTTCTACCAATTATAGCTGCAGTTCCCGATGAAGCTGTGTAATTAGAACCGTATGATCTAGCGCACCATGAACCATCAGTGTAGACATCCACTAAAGCGTAGCCATTCTTAGTTCGCCCTTCCGCTATGGCAATCTCCTTCTCTTTTTGTGCAGCAACTTCCATACAGGTACTTGCAACCTTTTCCCATTTCTCTAAAACTTCAGATTGTAATTTAGAATAATAGTTTGGGCTGAATACGGGAATGTCCATAGCTGCACACAATTCATCAAACTGAGACAATCCAATACCAGTCGCTATTATACCACTAGTTGCAGCTATATTCAAATTGACCTTTTCATTATCGTTTATATTTTCCGAATCAATACAACAAATATGTTTGCAAAAGTTGCACTTAAATTTAAAGGTTGATATCAGCCCTGTTCTTTTTTCACTTATCAATTGAAAGTTGTTTTTGTCACAGTTAAATAAGCCATTATGACGTCCTTTCTCTTGAAGCTGTTCTAAAACATAATTTATGTCGACAATCCGTCGTCCTGAGACAGGCTGAAAGTCATCGTCTTGCTTTTCAAGTTCTATTACTAACGAATAATCATCATTTTCATACTGGCTGAAACAATATATACATAATCTTCTATATATATAAAACTCAAGGGTGACTGACTGACATGGTGATCTATCAACGCACAGCCCAAACCACTGGACGGATCGGCCTAAAATTTGGCATGCAGGTAGATGTTATAACGTAGGCATTCGCTAAGAAAGGATTATGATAAATTCCTACCCCAAGGGTTTCAAATAGGGGATGAAAATTTGTATATAACTATAATATATATAAAACTCAAAGGTGACTGACTGACATGGTGATCTATCAACGCACAGCCCAAACCACTGGACGGATCGGCCTGAAATTTGGCATGCAGGTAGATGTTATAACGTGGGCATTCGCTAAGAAAGGATTTTTTCGCTAAGAAAAGAGCCCTAAAAAACAGAAAAACAGACAAACAAACCGACAAACAAATAAACACCCAAATAACAACTTTATAATTGTATAGATAGACTAGCTGTCATATTAATATCTGTGTATGTACTTACGATAACGGCGAAAATGCATCTTCTTTTGTTCTATTTACATCTTTACTTCCGTTTATGTTAATACCATCTTCATTTTCAAATATTCTACTTACATCTTCTGTGTTTTTGCATCTAAAACAAAAATCAGAAACCATAATATTATAATATAATAATAAGTTTAGTTAGTCCTACTGCTATTCTTTTTTTACCCTTTGGGTACGGAACCCTAAAAAACAGACAAACAAACCGACAAACAAACCGACAAACAAACAAACATCCAAATAACAACTTTATAATGTATGTACTTACGATAACGGCGAAAATGCATCTTCGTTTGTTCTATTTACATCTTTACTTCCGTATATGTTGATAACATCTTCATTTTCAAATATTCTACTTACATCTTCTGTGTTTTTGCATCTAAAACAAAAATCAGAAACCATAATATACCTAATAATAAGTTTAGTTAGTCCTACTGCTATTCTTTTTTTACCCCTTGGGTACGGAACCCTAAAAAACAGACAAACAAACCGACAAACAAACATTTAACATCCAAATAACAACTTTATAATTGTATAGATAGACTAGCTGTCATATTTTATCTATGTAGGTACTTACGATAACGACGAAAATGCATCTTCGTTTGTTCTATTTACATCTTTACTTCCGTTTATGTTAATAACATCTTCATTTTCAAATATTCTACTTACATCTTCTGTATTTTTGCATCTAAAACAAAAATCAGAAACCACAATATAATAAAATATAAAAAAGTTTAGTTAGTCCTACTGCTATTCTTAGACTGTGGTCTGTGTCACTTTGAGTACGGAGTACTATTATATATTCTGTGCTTTGAGGGAAATTATAATAGTATTTTCTTTGCTTTATTGCATATGTCTATAAATATCTACATATAGAATATAACAATCGCTGTTATTTAAATAATGTGACATCTTAGAGTAGATTAGATTGAAAATTTGGAAAATTATTTATTTGTATTATCTTATTTACAATACATTATTATAATATAATTATGTAAGGTTCATCAGCTGAAATTCCTATGCTATAGTACTTGAAATGGCTAATATTTTGGTATGTACTGACTGTCTTGGTACTTACGAGACTTGTCCATCATCGTTGGGTTGTTTGGCCAAAATTCCTCTCTGTGTTCGCTGTCTCACAGCACTAAAATGAATTGAAATAATTTTATAATATTACAATACTATTATGATCTTGGTTTTTATATTAGTAATAATAATTATAATATTATTATCGATCGTCGAAAAGGTAACAAAGGTACTTATCAAAAAATGTATACTATACAATTTTTGATACATTGTATAGAATAAATAGGTACTTACGCAGAGTGCTTTCGGAGCTTCTTGAGTTCCGACAGCCTTGTCTTCTTGATTTTATTTTTTTTATTTGCCATTTCAAATATATTAATTCACCAATTAAATTTACAATAACCTTAATTCCTATCTATACAAACTATTTTACAATATAATACACAGAGGCAATAATAATAATCAGCGGCGACAATGTAGTGACGAGCAAAATTGGCACAGGTCCGACCTCGATGACGTCCGACAGGACACTGATGCGACGTGGATTCAGGCGTGGTGCGCGTAAACCGTATTTTTCGTTGATATTGAATCGAAAAATAATAAAACTAAACATCTATCCAATGAGTGCCCTGTAAAATTTTATTAGTAATCGAACTGTCCAAATTATTTTTCGATTGGGTGCCTGTAAGTCCTATAAAACTCAAAATGCTTTTAAAATCGATGTTGTTTCGGAATTTTTTTCTATCGAACAAAATTATCTGTATTGTGTTTCTATCCAATGAAAGCACTAGTTAAAAGATGCATCTATACATGTATATATTTTTCAGTTTTTTTAAATGACGCTTTCTGTAAAAAAACTCATTCTAGAAACGTGAATTTGGAATAAGCGGGCCTTAATTTAATCGTGTGTACACAACCACACAGCCAGTTATATATGTATGTATGTATGTATATATATATATATATATAATTGGAATCTCGGAATCGGCTCCAACGATTTACATGAAATTTAGTATATAGAGGATTTCGGGGGCGATAAATTGAATCGAGCTAGGAATCATTTTTAGAAAATGTCATTTTATTCGTGTGCTATCGAATACGAATACCGAGCGAAGCGGTTAAATAGCTAGTTATTTATAAAATATCCATAGTTCCATACCATCCGTACTAATATTATCTGTCTGTCTGTCTGGCGCAACGTGTTGTTGTTTGTTGTTGTTTTTTTTTTTCAAATAAATGTATAAGTAAAGTAATCTGATCTCAATGCATAATAAAAATATAGTTTTATTTTAATTAATATAATTTAATCTTTAATTAATATAATTTAATCTTCCATAGCTATGGATGATTAATCAATCAAGAACAAACCAAGAAAAATGAATAGCATATCAGCCACGACACGAATTTCACGTTATGGCCTTTTTGTGATTGCCAGAACGCGTCGTGGCTGTTTCACTGTGACCACAACGCGTTATGAGCTATTTTTTCGCTCACTGAGCGATTTCGGTCTTTGAGCGTAACATACAGGGTGCAATTTAACTTTCCTGCCAAATTTGGATATATTGATCCTTGTTAAAAATAAAAATACACGTATTTCTTCTTTTATAATCACTAAGTACTAAAATTTTGAGAAATAGCATCCGAAAGTTATTCTACCAAACACCACAAATTATGGACACATGCGCAGTTGGCCCCGCCCAGCCCTTCCATTGACATTCTTGTTATTATCATAAGTTGCGAATTTTCCCTTCATACTTTGACGAGCGTGGGACCGTAAAAATGTAAAGAACGTAGACAGGTATGTTTAGAATAAAATTAATTGATACACATCAAAAGAATGGATTTTTTTTTTAAATTACGAACTATCTAAACCACATCCTTTGCATTTAGGCGTATTTAAAAATTCAATCAACTTATGTACTCAGTAGTCAGTACAAGTAATTAAAAATCAAAACCACCCACCTCTAAATCTTGTTTACTTCCATCTTGTCTACAGTCATAGTTCAAACTGCAATCCGTTTTGCTCTAAGCAGAGTCTACCGCGTTTTGCACATTGTCTTAGACTTTATAAGTTTGTTAAGCACAACTTTGTCACTTTTAACCTCGTCAGAGGCATGTCTTCGAGGCTGGCGAGGCGTGTGCAGGTGTTGCGAACCTCTTTGATTGTTTCGTGATTCAGATTCAGGGTACAGCTGCTGCATTCGAGAATTATCAATCAGCTGTTACGAAGACGAGCAAGAGCTCGTAGTCTCTGGGTTCCGCGTAAACTTTCGCCACTCAAAATGTAACACTTGCACAGTTCATAATACTCGATCGTACATTTTCACAGACACTAATTATTACAAGCGCGGGGGCCGGGGGGCCGTGACAAACAAAACAATTACGTGTCAGCTATACAACTATGCGCGTGGTACTAAACGGCCCCCGGCGCGGCGACCGCCCGACCGGCCGGCCTCCCGCCTCCCCCCGCGGCCCCGCTTTACCCAGCGTAACAGGTCTTCCGACTGGAACTGTGCGATGCGACGGACTAGCTAGCGCTCGCAATATCGTAATTATTATGAACTTATGAAGTGACCATTGTGCACGGAATTTTTTTGGGATAAAATATGTTATTGTAAAAAAAAAAACACCCTATTTTTTCTGATTTAATGGACCCACCTAATGATACCTAAGCCTAGAGATGTGCCGAGTGGCAAATTCCCCACTGCCGGCAATATTCCCAATCTTGCCATTGCCAGCAAATTTCCATTTTGCCGGGAAAATAGGCAATGTTGCTGATCCATTTATACAGCTTTATTATAAAATAATTCAGATTATTTTGTCAACAAAATAAAATACTTAATGATCAAAGCAACCTAATTTGTTTTTGGAACGAAGTTTCTTATCGCTCATTTTTTCAGCGTAAATTTGAAAGCTAGACAACGATATTTGACCTTGATTTGACCTTTTCCCCTTTTTTATTAGTACCTGCATGTTAGGGGCAGATGGCGTTGATAGTAAGTATTCTTGTGAGTCAACTAGATGGCGTTTTTTTAATTTTAATATAATAAAAGTCTCGTTAGTTAATAATTATGTGTATCTTAAGAACCGCTATAGCTAGACTTCTGAAATTTTCACAGATTGTGTATATCTGTAGCCGCTATAACAACAAATACTGAAAACAAAATAAAATTTATATTTAAGGGGGACTCCCATACAACAAACGTGATTTTTTCGGCCTTTTTCGCTCTATATCAATAATGGCAAGAGGTAGGGACTTGAATGTTCCACACATATTTTTTGTTGTTTGTGTACTTTAATATTTAATAATAATTCTAAAATAAAATAAAAATTTAAGGGGTCTCCCAAACAAAAAAAAAACACAATTTAAGCCTATTTTTGATATGTATCGGTACGGAACCCTTCGTGCGCGAGTCCGACTCGCACTTGGCCGATTTTTTTCCCTAGCACAAGTAATATAAGTAACATATATTTGGAAAATATCTATTACTACAGGCAATTTTGTCAGCAATATTCCCGGCAATTTTCTGGCAATTTTCCGGCAACATTGGCGGTTTGTATCAAGTATATTTATTTTTTAAATATTTCTTATATACAACGCAAAGATACATTTATTTTATGAGTTTTCTAGACCTATCTGTCCAATATTGCTAATATTTAGCCAATGTTCCCCAAAATTTCCACTTCGGGCAATCTTGCCGGCAGCGTTGCCGGCAATATTCCCACCTTCGGCAGTATTGCCGGCAACGGCACATCCGTACCTAAGCCCCAAAAAAAATTGGCAGGCAGGTTCAATTGCACCCTGTATATACCTATTATATATATCTATCTATTGACTGTGTTTCGTGTTTGTGTTTCATGCTTAATTTTAAATTTTATTAGAGAAAGAAAATGTAGCACAGATTCTTTTAAAAGTCTGAATCGGCGCTGAAAATCTTTTTGATTTATTTATTTATTTAGTTGGGCCAAAAACAGTTTTGCATGTTATAACGATCATTTTAACATGTGGATCCCACATGTTATAATGATCAGGCCTCGATCTGATGATTCTTTCTTTTCTTTCCAAAGGATTCGTTCGATTCATATATTCGTTTACTAGATGACGCCCGCAACTTCGTTGCGTCAAAATTCGTTTATCGCGCGGGAAACGTACATTTTTCCGGGATAAAAACTATCATATGTCCTTTCTCGGGACTCAAAGTATCTCCATGCCTAATTTCAGCAAAATTGGTTCAGCGGTTCGAGCGTGAAGAGGTAACAGACAGACAGACAGACAGAGACAGACAGACAGACAGACGGACAGACAGAAGACAGACACACTTTCCCATTTATAATATTAGTATGGATATGGATTATGGCCTCTTCTTCAATTGCCAGATCATCAATTTCATCGAAAATATCCTTAGTTATTAAATAAACGTAAATTACAACCTCAAGCCAAATACCAGTTACCAATGTTAACGTAAATTATCTGTCTAATAGCGGTTATTTGGTGGTTCCGTCGACGGATAGTTTCTTCCTCAGTTAACGAGGTTATTCGCCGGTTAAGTCCTATCTGACGATTGAAAAATTCAATATCTTGCTATCTGTCGAATAAATACTATCTGTCTGTTTATCTCAGGATTGAAAACCGACCCTTAATAACATTTAACATGTATTTATCAACAGAGAAGAGCCGTGGGCGCAGGCTGGACAGCAGCGAGGTGCTCATCCTCAGCCCCGGCGCCGGCGACTCCGGCGTGTTCGACGACAGCCACGCCAACCATCTCAACCTGGTAATTCGCACACCTAGTATTCTAGTAGAAGTAGTAGCTTCTAATGTTGTGTGTTCGATTCCCGCGTTCGAAACATGCTTTTTCCAAGTTTGGTTAGGACAATACAGGCCGATCACCTGATTGACAAGTAAGATGGTCCATGCGTCGGATGGGCATGTAAAATATCGGTCCTGTAAGCAGGGCTCGGAAACCTGGTTAATCTTCGCAATCCTGCTCGTTAGAAACGCCATACATTTCCAAAAGTGTGTTTTCATTTCGATTCCGCTCTAAACGGACCGAAATGATTCCTGGTTTTGTTCAAAGAGCAAAATGAAACTGCACCTGCTCAAAATACCGGTTAGAACCGTTCGCGATTATTGTTCGCCCCGCTCACTCACACACACCACGACCCTCACCCATTGTCCACACATTCAAAACAAACAAGCTATGGCCTATTGGCTATTAGATGGTGCACTAGAAAGGGTTAGAAGAAATCACTGCACTAGATACTTTCCGCGAGGAATTAACCAGGTTTGTTTCTGAAACAATACCGCTCGCATCTCGGTTTAGTTTCCAGCGAACACTTATCCAAAAACCTGGTTAAAGAGCGTTTTAACCTGGTAAAAAAGAAAAAAACTGTTCCGAGACCTGTCTGTAAGCTTTGATTGTAATTTGGCCATCCTCCTCGCGCACGCACATGCTATAGACGCGAGTGTGACGGCCAGCGAAACAAGGTCCGAGGCTTAATAATAATATATTCTATAATCGGCCCCCACGTCAGATTTTAAGGAATTCGTTGTTATTTACATTTTGTGTTATATTTCTAGGACACGTCCCATGTGTCGGTTGTGACGGTAGGCGCGTCGGAGGTGCGCGTGCGTGACTCGGCCGCGACGCACATCGCGCTCACACGCCCGCTCAGCCCCGACAGCTTCCACAGCGGACTCAGGTAATTGTTGTGCTGTTCATTAACCCCCGTACTAATACGACGATCTACATATATCTAGACGTTATAGTTAAGTGATACGCTCTCAGCGTCTTAACTTTCGTCACCTATATTTATCCCCATAAGGCCGACCATAGACGGGCCGCAAGTTGCAGTCGTGACCTGCTCTAGAGCGGTCGCGTTAAAGTCGTACACGACTGCAATACGATCGCATCATACAGTCGACTGCGACTGCTTGGAGCAGTTGTGTTTGACCGCAACAAAAATACCGATGCGAGTTCATTTACAAGACAGATTTCAATGAAGAAACACTGATTCTTATAGTAATATAATGCTACAACCGCTTGTGGGGGTTCGTGTGTGGTGGATCCGGCAGCTCTAAGCAGTCGACCGCACGGTGAAACTCGACCGCAGAGCGACTGCTCCGACCGCTAAAGAACTGCTCGAGCTGTCCGTGTATTGCGGATATGAATTTAGTATGCAAACTAAACATCGCAGTGCGTAACCACATCTTACAGTCGGTCTCGACTGCAAGATGCGGTTCGTCTATGGCCGGCTTTAGTATATTTTTATAAATTAAATATCGTATTTATTAACATTAAAACAAAAGTCTAAAAATAAGTTTCAAACTTCAAAGTAAACCCGTCTTTGTACCACAAAGAGCTTAATTATATCATAATGTCGTGCAGCCGGCGCTCGCAGTCGGACAGCGGGTCGGTGGCGTCGGTGGGGTCGCGGCGCGGCGACGCGGACTCGCTCGCGACGTCCGCCACGTCCGCCACCTCGCACACGAGCGTGTCGCACGACTCGCCGCACATGCACCTCAACGGCGGCACCAGGTATATAATATACTGTGATATAATGTCGTACAGCCGGCGCTCGCAGTCGGACAGCGGGTCGGTGGCGTCGGTGGGGTCGCGGCGTGGCGACGCGGACTCGCTCGCGACGTCCGCCACGTCCGCCACCTCGCACACGAGCGTGTCGCACGACTCGCCGCACATGCACCTCAACGGCGGCACCAGGTATATAATATACTGTGATATAATGTCGTGCCGCCGGCGCTCGCAGTCGGACAGCGGGTCGGTGGCGTCGGTGGGGTCGCGGTGCGGCGACGCGGACTTGCTCGCGACGTCCGCCACGTTCGCCACCTCGCACACGAGCGTGTCGCACGACTCGCCGCACATGCACCTCAACGGCGGCACCAGGTATATCTTGATACATGTTTTTACACTAGAATGTTTCGTTCGATCTACAGTATGTTGGATTTTAGTCGGATTATTTAGTGGCGCCCTCTGCTTCGACCTTTACGTAATATTCCCTATTCCAAATTTTGTGATTCAACATTCATAAGGCGATAACGCACTAAGCGACACTGCGTTGCAGTGGAGCGACACACATTACACTTTCCATAGAACAGACAGTTTGTGTCGCGTAGCGTTGCTACCGCATAATGCAACTAAGCCCACACAGTTTAATACAAAAAATGCTCCTCTGCAGTGTAGTTACGCCTATCACAGTCCCATCTTGAGTAGACTCATGTAGGTTTACTAAGAGCGCCTTCACATAACGTCGCAAGCCGTGCGGCAGCAGCGCTGCAGCCGCGCGACTTCTATAGAAAAGAAAGTCGCGCGGCTCGTTTTAGTATAAAAGTCGCGCTGCTGCCACGCGGCTGCCGCACTACTCGAGACTTAATGTGAAGGCAGCCTAAGATTATTTTTTTAGGTTTACTCAAGATTATTTTTTTAGTTTTTACCATCTTTCTAAGATAAGTTTATGAAAGAATTGATGCCTAACGATGATATGTGATCCAGGGTGAACGCTGAAACTCCACCGGAACCCGAAGGCGAGGAGCAGGTCGTGTTGAGGAGGAAACCTCAAGACGGACAAGTCAACAGGATACAAAGGTAAAGTTTCTTCTTAGCCTAACCTTTAAAACCACTGTTTTATATCCTATTAACCTTTTAACCGCCAAGGTCGGAATAATCCGACAAATATTTTCGTGCCCATTTCGCCAAGGTCGGATATTTACGACCAGTACCATTTCTCGGTTAATCTGCCTTTTTTGTTTGATAGCACTGTATTATATTAAAATAATGTTTATACTTGGTAAATACTTAATGAAGTAATAATTTACAATTGATTACACTTTAATTTCTTAATTAGAAGACCTAAAAATAATGTCTAAAGTTAAATAAATTACCGAAAATATTCTTTGAAAAGTGTTGTATTGATGTCCAATGCCCGAGTCGGAAAATTCCGACAGTAGGGACGGGACTTAAGCAATGATTTACTGATACAAAAACCACATAAATTAAAACGTTTCTGTTTATACTAACTAATTTATTATAAAACAAAAAAGCAATGGTTACTGAACAAATAAACGTGTTTGTTTTACTTAATTTATAATAAATATAGTATAAAAATGTCAGTGATTGAATTGACGATTCCCATCCCTAGCCTGCATGTGTAGAAACGAATGTTGCCAGCACACCCTGCGCCACGGTCGGAAAAAGACGACCGCTTCTGACGTCATAAGCGAGTGTCGCCTTCTAGAATTTTCCACTAGTGTGGTGCTTATGACGATGCTATCGATAAATGTGATTGCAGTGGATTTTATAAAGAGTTTTAGTATGTTTTTTAAATTATTGTTTTTCTCTACTTTTTGACAGTTATTTTGCTAGCGATGAAACTCTTAAAAAGAAGTTTATCGAATGTTACGTAAATGTGGTCTCATCCATAATTCGTGTTATTGATAAATAATTGTTCGACTGATTATAATTAATAAGAATTTGAATCTGTGATTATTTAACAGATTTCATGATAATAAGAAGTTGTATCTGATAATTTATCTGATTTTATAATAATAAGAAGTTGTATCTGTGATTATTTGACTGACCTTATAATAATAAGAAGTTGTATCTGTGATTATCTAACAGATTTTATGATAGTAAGAATTTGTATCAGTGATTATTTTTCTGATTTTATAATAATAAAAAGTAGTACTTATGTGATTATTTATTTGTATGTGATCTGTTGAAAATTGTGTACAGTCTGTCAAAAAAGTCATGAAATTAAAAAGTGGCAACATCGTAGTGTCATCCCTTTCAAATCAATCTAAGAAAAAAGGGATGACACTACGATGTTGCCACTTTTTAGTTTCATGACTTTTTTGACAGACTGTAGTTATAAGGTGTTTTCCGATAAGAACTTGACAACTTTTTTCAAAATAAATGAAAGCCATTTGAGATACCTATTTCAAAAAACTTGTTAACAAATATCGGGAATTATGTCACTTCACTACTCAAGCTGTTTTATCTAATGTTTTTGCCAGCTTTGTATATTTACATACAACATTATGGATTCAAATACTAGATATCAGTTTATACTTCATATAAATTATAAATTAAGAAATAAATTATCGACATCGAAAACATTTTTCGATTTATGGTGCCGGCGCTAGAGGCACGACAATTGATTTTAAGTTCGGCGGTTAAAGGGTTAGTAAGGAATATAAAAATATAGTAGTAAATTATTGAAATCTGAATATTTTAAATAATATAACTACAGTAAAATAAAATAATCTTATATATAAAATTCTCGTGTCACAATGTTCGTTCCCGTACTTCTCCGAAACGGCTTGACCGATTCTCATGAAATTTTGTGAGCATATTGAGTAGGTCTGAGAATCGGACAACATCTATTTTTCATACCAGAAATTATTTATAAGTATGGCAAAACAACGTTTGCCGGGTCAGCTAGCTAGTTGATT
Organism: Lysandra bellargus; assembly: GCA_905333045.1. Classification (NCBI taxonomy): domain Eukaryota; kingdom Metazoa; phylum Arthropoda; class Insecta; order Lepidoptera; family Lycaenidae; genus Lysandra; species Lysandra bellargus. The sequence goes on from HG995342.1 coordinate 5,164,987, forward strand.
ATAAAATATTAATTCCTTCTAGGTCCAAAGAGGACATTCACATGGCAAATCTCAAAAAGAAGACGAGAAAACGCACGAGAAAGTTTGAGATAGACGGCGTCGTAGTCACCACTACTACCTCCAAGGTAAGTTCTCTTGGATTACAAACTAAGCGGGCCCCTAGACACGAAATTTTATGGCGCAATATCACGTATTGCGTAATATTGTTGACCGTCTAGGGTTGATATTCTATATGATATTGACATAACGCGCCTTCAATCGAATTGTCAAATAAACTGTTCAATAAAGTTGAAGCGTGGTATTGATAATATAATTAATTATTGATAATACTCTAGGGGGCCGGCTAAGGTCGCGTCCCCATCAGACACGGAGCGCTGCCGCCACTGTGTTACGACACGACGCCGCCGCCGTGATACGGTACGGTGCCGCACCGTGACACGGTGCCGCGTACGGTGCGCCGACCCGTGTCCCTATTCAGTCGATATTTACGCTCGAACGAAAATGCTTGTCTGGATACGGATCGCGAAATAATTCTCTTGTTGTTACTAAGACGAAGATTAAAAAAGAAACAAACAGGAAATTTATTTTTGCTATTTTTTGCTCTATATTATTTACTTACAACCGATAGGCACTTGAAATATTCAATAAATAATAAATATAAATATTAATAAAATAATAAATAATTCAATAAATATTAGCAAAATACTTATTTATACTTTAAAAATTGATGGTAAAATTAAAATAAGCTTAATAATTAAGGGGGCTCTCACACTAAAACTTAATCGGTCAAATAGGTCAAATAGCTAGTTTATATTTGAACTCGATGCTCGATGGTACTCTTAAGCGTATTGTGGAGTAACATGTTTAAGTAAATGAGTAATTTAATCAGGTGATCTGGGGCGACGAGGAGAGCGGGCGCACGTGGGACGACCACGCGCTCCGCAAGCAGGAGCTTCGCGAGATCAAGATGCTGCAGAAGCAGGAGCAGAAACAGTTCCAGGACCTCCACGCCAAGGAGCACCAGCTCAAGGACCAGCAGGACAAGAGGTAGGCATTTACGGACTTTTGAGAAGGAGTAGATGCTGAACTTAAATTTTTAAACGTTATCAAAAACTTTCAGAAACGGGGTATCAACGACTATCCTCCTGTCTAGTAAAAAAAAAATCCACAGATTATACAATCTTTTGTCCTTATTATTCAAACGGCTTTTCCAACGTATCAGACAAGGACAGTGTATAAATATTTAGGAGTGTTAAATATTTTTATTAATAAGGTCGCTAAAGTTGTGTTTAAAAACGTACTAAAGCGCTTAAGTTACTTAACTGAATCGTAAATTAATTCATGAGCTTCAAAACTTTTTTGACAGGAGCTTATTTATTCATCTAGCCTTTCCCAAAGTTGGCGATGACTTGTGGGCGCTGAAGGTCTAAAGGGTTTTGGAATTTTTGGCGGTGGTTTGGGACCCAGAAAATAAAATGGGGGTGTTATTTAGAGGCTTGGGGGGTGAATCGTGATTTATTTCATCTGGATGTATTTTAAATTGAAACAAAGGGGGCGATAAAACGTAATTTGTTCTCAAAGTGGACAGTAGACAAAATAAGTTTGGGAACCCCTGACCTGGACCCAGTAGGCCTACTACGAAACTGTTTTGAGACTCAAACAATCGGATGAGAATGCCGCGTCCTGCTCTAACAACGTCATTTCACGTTTGTTAGAGTAGGAGGCGGCATTCTCGTCAGATTATTTGAGTCTCAAAACAGTTTCATGGTACAAGGCCTGGATTGAAACCTAGAATGTAACTTGAAAAAATATGGTATTTATGTATTAATCTGCATGTTATTATAGTATCATATTTGTATATAGGTCTATGTAGCTGTAAATAGATAGTAAAATAAAACAATAGGTTCGAGGCGGAGCTGGCGTCGCTGACGCGCGCGCACGAGGCGGACCTAGAGACGCTGGCACGGGCGCAGCGCGCCGCCGCCGAGCGCGCCGAGCAGCAGCTCGAGACAGAGTTGCGGCATCACAGCAAGCGCCTGCGAGCAGAACACGAGCGCGACCTCAGGCACTTCCGCGACACGCTCAAGCAGGAGTTGAGGCTGCTCAAACAGGTGATTGTTGTAGTCATAACTGGCCGCTCTTGAACATTTGTGTATTAACCCTTTTTTTTTTGTTGAATTGTGAATGCAGTCTTGCTTTAAAGGATCTATCTGCATTAATTTTTTGTGGGATGATACACAAATGCTTAACAGCGTCCAAATAGAATCCTCGGTGAACTTCGTATAAGTATTTCCTACTAATGTAAACCTTCCCTGTACATCCACGAATATTTCAAGACTAAAATTAGCCAAATTGGTTCAGCCGTTCTCGAACTAGTTATTAGTCACAAAATTAAATATTCGTTTTTATTTATTAAGATTATAGTTGAAATACGTAATCTTAACTTAAAATACGTGTACAGGAAGTGGAACTAGTCGCGAAGGAGCGTCGCAAGGAGGCGTATCGGACGCGGCGAGCGCGTCTCGACGCCGAGCAGGCGGCGCGTGAGCGGGCGTTCGTGGCGGCGCTTGCGGACGCCGCGGACGGCGTGCTGCGGCGGCTGCACGAACACCACCGCGAGCGGCAGGCGCTCGCCGACCGACAGTACCTGCAGCAGCGGCATCAGGTAAGAAGAGTGGAACCAGAGTAATAATAACTCCCACATCGGTTTCGGTGACGGTAGCCGGTTTTATTGAAACCAGGCCAGTTACGCAGGAGTGATTTTATAGTGCCTAAGTGTGTGCGCAGTACACAAGAGCACTTTATTCCTTCACTCTCATAACCCAGTGTGACGGACGACCGACACGACTGGCGAGAGATCAGGCGAGGGACCGACTTTTTACATGCCCATCCGACGCTTGGATCATCCTATTTTTCAGGCAATCAGGTGATCAGCCTGCATTGGCCTAACCAAATTTGGAAATAACATGTTTCCAACGCGGGAATCGAACCCACGACCTCCGAGTCAAGAGCCACGCTCTTAACCACTGGAACCAGAATAAACAGAACTAACGAGTAGACCGATTCAGACGAGATCTCGTTTATACGTTTGACGTAGTATGTCATATCAGCCGGCGCTCGGCGCGATCCCCTACTAGTACGTTACTCAGCATTGTAAAACATGTCAAAAGTCACATTCGCACTCAACTCTCGTATATTCGCCCATCTGTTTTAAGTCGAGGTACACCTTTGTTCTGTTTACTCTGGTGGGACTGCCAGAAATTAGGGACCATGCACATATTATTTAGTAACACACAAATTAAATTTTTTAACCCCTTTTTTAACGCTGGGCGGGAAAAAAGGTGCGCCGAAGGCGAACAAACGGCCGCACAGTTTTTTGTGCTAATGTATTTTTGGGCGCCGATAACATCTCGCTCAGGGCGCTGGTAGTGCTAAAACTGGCACTGACGAACACGGCTATCGTCTTGACTGATGTGCACTTGGACAGATAATGCGCACACGCGAGGCGGCGCTGTGGGAGCTGGAGGAGAAGCAGATCCACGAGCGGCACCAGCTCGCCAAGCGCCAGCTCAAGGACGAGTTCCTGCTGCGCCGCCACCAGATGCTCGTGCGACACGACAAGGAGCTCGAGCAGATTAAGCGGTGAGTGATCTAATATATAAAATTCTCTTGTCACGATGTTCGTGGTTGAACTCCTCTGAAACGGCTGGACCGATTTTCGTCAATCTTAGCGAGCATATCGGCTAGGGTGGACAATCGAACAACATCTGTTTTTTATATTGATAAGTGCGTTTGTTGAATAAATAATATTAGTAAAATATTACAACTCAGACTGACAGCGACCATTGTTTGTGTGACGGGATAGCGATGGACGTTGCCATGGTGATTGGTGACATACTCATTTAGTTTCTTTAATAAAATAATATCCTGAGGCACACTTCCCGCTTCCCAGCACTTACACAACAGATTTTATAGGATTGGTCTAACACACTGGAGCTTTATTAATTTGGCTTGGGTGCCATCACAACCGGGACTCTTTCCACTGACTGACGGCAACGTTGAATTCCTCCGCCGACGGCAGACTGTCTAGGTCGATCCAAGTATCTAGTTTAGGCATACCGTGTTCTGCTCTTGGATACGGAACGTGAGTACAGATCCGTGTAATGCTCGACCCACCGATCTAGCTGTTTCATTTTGTCGGTTATGACATCGCCGTTCGCGTCTTAGAGGAGCCGTCTTTTTTTAATCATTGGTCCAAGCGCCCGTTTAATGCCGTCGTAAACTCCGCCGACGTCCTCTATGTCTGCAAAATATTGAATAGTGTGACCAAGTTTCTTCCAGTACAAGTTCGCAAAAGTACCGTGCACTTCGTTGAAGGGCTGCTTTTTTTGCTCGCAGAACGTTTTTTGTATCCAACGAGGGATTCATGCGGTGTTTCAGTGCAGCGTCACGCTTCGAGTCAATCAGTGGATGTAAATGCTCAGCGTTTTCTGCGAACCAATGCCGAGACTTGGTTTTCACGTGCCCAAAGACTTCGCCAGCGCTCGCGGTCAACAGCTCCTTAACATTACTCCACTCGTCACTAGTGGGTGTACTTGTGTTCCATGAATCTAGCATTTTTTTAGCCAAGCACTCAAAAGTTCGGATTTTTTCATCATTATGGAGTTGAGAAAGATTCAACCTTTTCCTGCCCATTACTCTGGTTGAATGTATCCTTTTAGGCGAAAAGGCTATATTAGCTGCTACGAGTGAGTGATCGGTGTCGCAATCAGCGCTGTGAAACGAACGGGTATGGAGAATTTAGCGAATATCCTTACTGGAAAGTACTACATCCAACTGATGCCAGTGACCTGATCGCGGATGCTTCCAGGAGACCTTGTGTGATAGATTGCCCTAGAAGAAAGTATTTGTTACACATAGCAGATGCTCAGTACAGAACTCTAGTAGCTGTTGGCCATTATCGTTCATTTTGCCAACACCATGGTAACCAATACAGTTCAATAAAATAATAATTTATGGGCGAAATACTTTATATTATGGCAAAGCAACGTTTGCCGGGACAGCTAGTAATATAATAATAATAATATCTATGGACGCTTCAAACCACGTCAGTCTGGCCCCGTGGTAAGTACCTGAAGGACTTGTAATACGGGTACCAGACAACGGAAATATTAAAACTTTTATACTATACATATATTTAAGATTTTTATTATATTATACACATATTTAATACACATAAATGACCCAGGAACTTAGAAAACTTTTTGTTCCATCGGCGGGAATGAAACCCACGACCCCCGGCATGAGCTACCAACCGCCCACCAACTGAGCCACGGACGTCGTCAATATAACGAAAACTTATTACGAGAGCGGCACTGAAAATTTCGGGAATCAAGGAGGTGACACAACAGTACTATTTAAAAATGTGTTTATTGCTTTTCGAAGTATTCTCCGCGAAATATGACACATTTTTCCATACGATGGAACCAATCATTGAAGCAACCATTCCATTTGGAAGTTGGGGTCTCCAAAATGGCGTTTTGTAGGCGTCCACAGCTTCTTCAGGTGATGAAAATCTCTGACCACGCAATTTATTCTGTATTTTAGGGAAAGTATAGAAATCATTAGGGCTTAAGTCGGGGCTGTACGGCGGATGGTCTAATAATTCTATGTTTTCTTGTTCTAAAAACTCTTTTGTTCTGTGCGCGGTGTGAGAACTCGCATTGTCGTGATGGAGGATGATGCGGCGGTTGTAGTTCTCTTTACGGAGTTCAGATACGACCTGTGGCAAACAAATGCTAGCATACCATTCTGCATTAACCGTTCTTTGTCCCTCAAGAAGAATAGTTGCAATATGGCCGGTTTTGGAGACAAACGTGGCCATAATTTTTTTTTGCAACACTCCGTGAACGAACAATTTTAGTTGGCTTTAACTCATTTTCGAACACCCAAACTCGTGACTGGTTTTTAGTTTCGGGTTCGTACGCGTATATCCAGGATTCGTCACCTGATACGATGTTGTATACAGCATTTGAGGATCCTGCGTGGAATCTTTCGAGAGTTCTGACGCACCAAGTAACGCAAGCCGCTTTTTGCTCTTCACAGAGCAAATGCGGTATCCATCGGGAAAACAACTTTTTTAAACCTAATTGTTCATGCAATATTATTTATATTTGACTCATACCAATGTCTAAAGTTGCCTGAATTACGCGGTATGTCACATGTCGATCTTCCTCAACCAGCTTACGCACAGCATCAACGTTTTCTTGGGTGACTGCAGTTTTTGGACGACCTTGACGGGGATCATCACTGAGCCTGACACGTCCACGTTGAAATTCAGCAAATCAGCGATAAATTGTGGTTTTGGATGGGGCTTCATCACCAAATGCAAAAATCATCCGATCAACACACTGTTTCTGTGTTAAACCACTTCGAAAGTCATAATAAATCATCGCTCTAGAACTTTTTTGAGTCAATTCCATTTTCTCAACGACTAAACAAGTTTGACAAGACCTTGTGACAAGACCGAGAATCTTTTTTTAAATAAATAAATGGTATTCGATTTTTAAAACCAAGGAGTTTTCAATTAAAAAGATTTTAATATGACAGGAATAGTGGAAGTATTCCATTCCCGATATTTTTAGTGCAGCCTATGTACTGTATTAGCTTTTTCCGCTTCTTTTAGCGTTTAAAATCACAATGACCCTAATGATTAATTAAAAATTATTATAAATTGAAATTCATAATATCACTAACTAATAATTCATACACTTAGTTTTACTAATATGTATTTTTACTTACAATGATCATAAAATATAGGTATCAGCACTGATTGTATTTATGATTTTCGCGATGGTAACCCGACCGGGCGCGAGAAGTCAGGTAATATAGGTACTTACCTCTACCAGCGCTAAAAAAAGATCGAATATCCCATTACTTCCACTTGATACCACCAAAACGACGAGTGGTGTCATAATATGGAATTTCTAGTCCATATGACACTGTATGACTTGTTCAGTACTTACGTTACAGGTCCAAAATAAAATGCAGGATACGGAACCACTTAGTTTATTCACCTATTTACACTTTAAGTTTTGTACATACAGTCACACTAATTGTCTAAAGGTTTGAAGTTACTTTACAATAGTTAGTTACTATACAATTCACTACCGCCAGTACAAGAATATTAACTCCGCAATAACAATTAATATCGGTAGGTTACTAATACTTCACGCGCGATTGGTTCAAGCTATAATCTCAACTCACATATTATTACGACTGACTGACAATATTTTACTGCCTCACCTTATATATATTACTATATATATAGCGACGACCACAGATTACGAGTGTTTACTGCGGACGGCCGGTGGACGGCCAATAATGAAAATTTATTCTGCCCAAAATCTGCACGAAAATGTCGTGCAAAATAGAATAAGCGACGTAGTCTAAATCTGATGTAATATTATTTATTAGGTACCTATTTATTTTATATATGAAATATATTTTTTTTTATTTACATGTTTATAGGTACTATACTAATACATTGTTCTAAGTTGCAGTAGCTGCCACAATACCTCACACCACCCTAGTCATGTCTAGAAACTCGTTTTTGACAAACAGCTCCCAATTCATTATTTTAACCCTTAACTGGTATCGGGGGTCAAAAGTTACCCCAGGCGTTCGAATTTTCTATGATATCTTTACTATTTAAACATGTACTGTCTTCTGATTATGTGTAATCTAGTTACGTCGGGTAATGCGGCGGGTGACGAACGTACGTGGCTCTACTGTTGCTGAAAGTGGAGTTACATACAGGGGTGGGGTCAAAAATGACCCCCGATACCAGAAGTGTATGTTATTTTTCAAAGGTACCTGGTAATGGTTTTCAAAAACTTCTTAGATATTTCGGGAATTTAAAACCAAAATTAGCTTTTATGTAATAAGTACTCGAAATATAATTCAGAAACCACCCACAAAACTATTATAACAGTCCGCAACGTGAAACTGATTACGATCGTAAGGAGAGGAAGGAAGTCAGCTGTTCTAGCGAAATTATCATAGGTTCAGTTTCGGATTCTTAAAATTCTAGTAGCAAAGAAGTATTAAGTATAGCAAGTGCTCGTTATTAATTTTAATGTAAAGAAAATTTTGCCAAAATCACATACAAAATGGCAAAATTTTGCGAGTAGTTTTTAGTTTCTGGGTTTGCTGTCATTTTTTTTATTTTTAGCCGATATCAAAATAAATTCGTGTGTTTTATTATTTAAGTTACATAAGAAAACTAGATAAAAGAGAAATGAAAGATATGTTTATGTTTTAATATAGTGAGAGGCTGTTAAAGTAACAGTCGTCTGAGTATGATCGAAAATTAATTACATCTTTTTTTATAAAAGGAAAAAAATATTACTCATTAATATTATTGGCCTTAAAAGCTGAAATTTATTAAGGTTAAGAGATTTATTTCAGTATAAAAAACAAATTCATTTGAAAAAAAAGCTGTTTTGATATATTTTTTATGTTTCATTGGAGTGGGGTCACTTTTTACCCCCGATACCAGATACGTTGCCTTTTTTAGCAAAACCAGCTAAGGGTTAAGTTAGTTATTTATGGTTAAAAGATAATTAATAACAGAGCTTATGACATAATATTATAATTTTTTTATTTAAGTGTATTTAAGATTTTAATGACATTTTAATGTATTTAAGAACGGACCGGAAATTACAGTGCAGCAAACTAGTATTCCAGCATTTCTTATCCCTTTGAAAATCACTAAAGGGGGAATAAATTATTGGTCTGTTGCATTAATACACGCAAAGACTGTGGTTGTCGTGCCTTTATCAACATATTATGTTCGATTATATACGAATTTTCTTTCATCTTTGGTGATAATCTTAGCGGGTTTATTAACGTACATTAGTCCAGTTTCGCCACAATTCCATATTCTCTCTGGACAGTCCACTAAACTATGGTTAGTTAAAGTAGATTTTAATTTTTCATAAAAAATTGCTATTATTGTAGTGTTAGAACACATAGCACGAGTCACGACCAACCGATAGGTTCTCGGGAGTTCTCATTATTTCGGCATCCGTAGTAATGGCTGGGTTCGGGCCTAATACACATAGCCTGCACAAATTCCGCAACCTAGAAAAGGGTTTTTCTAGGTTGCGGAATTTGTGCAGGCTACCTATGTGTCTGAAAAAGGAAGTTGGAGCTTTTTTGCAGGTATTATATGTTCCACCACACACAAGAATGGCCGCAGGTTTATTCTGGTTACCTCCAAAAATATGACTCGGGATGGTTAAGTTGCGAGCTACTACATCTTCTCTCGTCATGTGATCCTGACCTAGATGTCGGGAAACAAACTCTTAAGATAAACATTCTCGAGCTATTTCTAATTTTTGCTCCAATGTTCTTCTCGACATTAAATATAGAATCTATATTTAATGTCGAGTAAATATATAATCGTCTGGTTCTCTCTTTTCCCTAACAATTCGTTTTAAACTGTTTTTAGTTTTTACTAATATTTTTTTCCGTTGCGGATACTTAGCACTTTATCAAATTCTTCATACCTATTTATTATTTTCGTTATCTTTTTATCATAATTTTCGTAAAATTTCAATTGTATTCTCTGCAATTTTCCAGGATGACGTTGGCATGGTATCTTTAGAATGTCTTCAAATCCTAATAAGTTTCGATTTGGTACGATGTTGTTAGGTACTAGTGCCTCAGGGAGTGGTTCACAGTCCTCTTCATCAAGTAAGCGTGCAGTTAGGTTTGTAATATTTTGCATTGCACGGTCTAATGATAACCAAGCTTGACGAAGTGTTCGGTATTTTGCAGGCAACGTACAAGTATTTTCGTCATAAATCATACTAGCAGTTTCGCTCACCGTTTCGCCTCTTTCTTATAACTGTTTTGTTAGATTTTCAACTTTTGAAACATGCTGTGCAATTGTATTAGCAGGTGATATCCTGTATTGATAAAACCTTATCATTTTGTTTAGTTCACTTTTTTGCGTATATAGTATGGACTCCAGTTTAGACATAATATATCCTGCCGTTTTACAATTTTCTATTAGAGTTATTTGTTTCCAGTCCATGTTCGAGGTTATAATGAGCATCGCCATCCCATTGTTTTTAGACCATGTTGCACATTCTCTTTCCGGTTTTATTACAGTTATATATCGACCTTTGCCTTTTAAAGCACATTAATTGATCTGAAATTTCCATTGATGGAAATTGTTCCCATCAAACTTTTCGACACACATTGACCGCGCGTCCATTGTGCTGGCCAAATTTTGATGCGAAATATTGTGCGCTATTACTTTAAATTCACTGATCTTCAATTCCATGCGTTAAACTGGGCCCATAACTGTTGATTACTATCAGGACTTAAGCGGATTTCTGATAAATGAAACTAAGATTTTCTGTGAGCACAATATAATACTTTTATTCTTGACAAGAGAAGGAACAAATATAACATAACAAATATAGACTATATAAAAACCTCAGTGTTTGCCCTCCGGGCTCCTACAAACATAAACTAAGCTGATATAATGTAATATGTTGAATAAAATTATATACGTCTTGTTTGTAATATATAAGATAGTAGCATCTATACGACAAAGTACTTCGACTGTTACTTTAAGCATATCTAAACAAGTTTGTAGGTTTTGAAGGCAATATAAGTGTTACAGTCTTTACAGAGTTGTATGAAAATTCTGACATTTTGTTTATAACACCGAAAGGACGAGCATTGAAAAGTCCACATAAAAACTTGTTCTTCTTGAACAAGTTTTTATGGGGACTTTTTACCTATCCAATGACATTACAGCTTACATCTATTAATATTGAGTCGGGTACCCAAATGCCCATCATCCTTTAAATGAAACCGCGTTTATAGTGCACAGTCATTACTGTCTAATTAATGTGCACTATACCGCTGGATGTCGGTAGTTCTTGGTGTGTTACTGGACCAAGTATTTATGGGTTCAGCATACAGGTTATTATAAAAATCTATTGCCTTTGCGCGTAGAGAGAGAAGGGTATAGAGGCGTCATTCGCGTATATAGTGCGAGATAAAAAATGAGTTACGTCATAATTAGTGTTGCTACATGCTAAATTTTACCCCGTTTTGTGGGTAAATCATGCTCTGATAACATGGCATTGAGAATAATTGTTTCTAACTTTTCAAAGAACAGAATCAATATTATTCAAGAAATAGTATGCATCATTTAAGGGACGATATGCGTCCGCTCATCCGAAGGATTAGAGATAAGTATGCTCAAGGTAAGAAAGCTAGACAAGGAAGCCTTTACCCAACCTGGGGACCACTACATATTTAAAAATAGTACTTCTTAAACTATTAAGAAGTACTATTTTTAAATATGTTAATAGGTACTTTAAATGCTGTACTCAGCGAAAAAAACTTGTCATTTTCTATACAAAGCCGCGATTGACAACACCTGACACTTCATTGTCAATCGCGGCTTATAAAGAAAATTACATGTTTCTGACAGGGAGTCAATGACCGCTAACGCCATGCTTCGCCGAGTACAGTATAGTTGATAAGAATCTTTGTAGCTTGGTCAAATAAATGATTTTTTGTCGCCATCATATCCAACTGTATGTTACAATTTGTATGTATGTATTTATTTTTCTTTTTCGCCGTTGGCGAATAGTATAGTTGCAGCGTGAACCGTGCTGTTCGCGGACAGCATGCTTCACGCTGCACAGTCCCTTGCATCGTGATCCACCAGCCACCTTAAGAGCTTTAAATACTTAAGGTGACATAAATTCCAAGTATGTACTTATATTGTCTTTTTCTGTGAGGTATATAAGGAGTACTTAAAGAAAAAACACACTTTCGTTCATAATATTATAATACTTTAATATATTTACAAGGTAAGTATACATTCTAGTTGAAAACATTTTGACACAGGTTTAACATAATTATATCTACTGGCCTTTGAACAAAATTAATTTGTTATATAAATTTCGAACGTTATCAGTTTTTTCGGAAAGTTTTCGAGCTGCGTAATGAATCCGAACTTTTAAATATTTCATAATTACAGCCTTTAATAACAACGAATAGTGACAGTCAAGAAAAGATTGGCTATTGAAATGCGATTCTCGAGAAAATAATTTTAAACCCAAGCAATACTTTAAACTTTCCTGTGTAAGGATAATTAGAATATTATTTTTACTCAAGACTCGATTTCTACGAAATATTACCTCGCAAATTTCGCAAATTTTTACTACATCCTTTGAGGGGTAGTAGAGTCCCCCTTTATCTTTTTTTAATTGAAGACTAGCGTATTTGGTACTTGATATGATAGCGGAGACACATTCTTCACATTGAAGCTCTTTTTTTAGTTTGCTCACAACAAATCCAGCAATATACGAGGGGTGATCCAAAAGTAATGATAATCAATAATAAACACAATGAATAAAATAGAAAAAAAATTTATTTCTCAACATAGTCTCCAAGCAAGTCTATACATTTAGTCCATCTCTTTTCCAAACCTAAAATTCCCTTAGAAAAAAAATCTTTATCTTGACTCTCAAAAAAGTCCTCAACCGCGGCCATCACGTCGCTATCACCGTCCGTTTCTTGCCTCGGAGGTGTTCCTTGAGTCGTGGAAAGAGATAGAAGTCACTGGGGGCTAGATCTGGTGAACAGGGGGGGTGTTCCACCACCTCAAAGCCCGCTTCCTGAATGGCAGTCATGGCAATTGCAGCTTTGTGAGCCGGTGCGTTGTCTTGATGGAATAGTACTCCAGCCCGCAGTTTGCTTTGCCTTTTCTCCTTAATAGCCTCCCGCAATCTTCTTATTTGTTCTGCATAGTAGGAGCCTCTAATAGTGGCCCCCTTTTCCAAGTAGTCCACCATGATTATTCCTTCAGCGTCCCAAAAAACAGACGCCATAACCTTCCCTGCTGAACTTGACACTTTGAATTTCTTCGGCGTCGGTTCATCGGATCGTTTCCATGTCATTGATTGTTGTTTTGTTTCAGGATCAAAATGGTGGACCCAGGTCTCGTCCATGGTCACAAAACGTGACAAAAAATTATCCTTGTCTGCCTTGAACTTTTCGAGATTTGCTCTTGACATGTCGACTCGTTTCTTCTTTTGCTCGTCGTTTAACATTTTCGGTACCCAACGCGCGGAGACCTTTCTCATATGCAATTCGTTTGCAAGGATTCTTTGAATGTTGCCATATGAGAGCCCTGTGACCTCAGCTACATGCCTGATAGTCACTCTTCGATATTCCAATACAACTTCTTCAACTTTTTTCACATTTTCTTCAGTGAGGGACGTCGATGGGCGTCCTTCGCGGTGTTCGTCTTCCGTCGATGTTCTTCCCAGCTTAAACTCCTTAGCCCAGCGTGCAACTGTGGAATATGGAGGAGAAGAGTCCCTTAATGTTTCCACCAAGTCGCTGTGTATGTCTTTGGTAGACATTTTTTTCAAGCAGAGGTATTTAATGACAGCTCTGATTTCGTGTTTTTCCATTTTGATGTTCACTCCTTGACAGTCCGTATTCAAATGAATGTAGCTCCCGGGAATCGTGGCCTATTTATATGATTTTTTTTTTCCTGAACTAGTGGGTAACTGAGCAAGTGACTGATATTTTTTTTGTATTTTTGTGTGCACTAGATATAACTGATTATCATTACTTTTGGATCACCCCTCGTATACAATAATATGTTTTGAAAATTATGTAAGTAAACTTGGATCGGCTAAGTAATCGTGACCTTTCATTAAAATTCCATCAACATCTTCGGTATTCACATCTAAGTCAATATTATTATCAATCAATCGATTTTTATCAGATGTTTTGTTTATTGCTTCTTCAGGTTTCGTTAGTGTTAATATGTTAATATGTTGTAAAAGAATACAATTTCCTGATGAAATATGTTTAATTTCACCATGTACTAACATTCTTTTAAATGCAGATTTAAATTGTCTGGCTGAAGGATTATTGTTGAATCCTCCTTTGGCTCTAATAGCACTGAAAAAGTATTCCAAATGATCCTGACTTAGTTTGTAGGTGCTCAGAAATTTAAGGTTATTTTGGACGACCAGAGATTCATGTAAATAAATAACACTTTTAATACAAATTACGAATCCCATAAATCCAGTTTTTCTATTAGATGACATTATTTTTCTGTCTCCTAATTTTAATTTATTCAGATATGTTATCATTTCATCTAAGAAAGGTTTTATTTCCGAGAAATTTTTGTTTGATAATGGTTTTTTATAACTGTATGCATTTAAATTTCTCGAATTCATTACATCAAAAAGGTTATTAATTTTTCGAATAAAATCAACAGTACCAGCAGAGTTCTTAAAACTGTCAATATTAAGTTTTTTGTCACAAAATTCAATCGCATTTGCAACAGATTCACTCATAACTTGAGCGGCTAACTTTACCTTCATAATCTGTTTGCAGAAATTGATGTGGGATTTATTTAATTTGTTACCTAAATGCAACCCTTCGTTGTCCTGGAGCTCAACAAGTGATTTTATATATTCCCAGGATACAATTCGACCCTGTGGATCAATGATTGGCCCTTTTTCTCCTAAAGTATTCCTTATTAATTTCAGCATATGTGAAGGGTCTGGAAGTATAACAATCTTGTTACCACCGACAGTGAAACAAGGATCAATATTTTCATCGTCTAATTTGCAACCTAGAACTTTCGCCATGGCAAAATTTTTAGGACAACCGTCAAAAGTTAAGGAAACTACATCGATTGCACAATCTTCGGTTAATAATTGTATACAAGTAGAAACCAAATTTGCTTTCTGTTCTGCGCTTATTCCGTTAATCAAAAAATACCCTAATGGAATTTTCCAGGACCCATTCACACACGTAAGCATAAAAACTAGTGCATCTTTAGCTAATTGGTCATTATCAACATTATTGCCGAAATTTACAAATCCTATGCATTTTTTACCATCAAAATCTAAGCCTCTTCTTATTGCCATTTCGTCAAAACTAAGGGCGCAAAGGAAAAAAAAATTAAATACGTCGCTATTTTAAGGGGTTGCGAATGGTTGGGGGGAGGGGGGAGGGGTCAGATTCCCCCCTCATCATTTTCACCCGCCGGAAATACTTGATTTCCTTAAAAAAAAATAAAAAACAAATTTGTACAAAAATTGTTTATTACACTTTATAAACATGTCTTATAGCTTTTATTAATTCCACGAATGGATCTTTTCCGTATTTCATGTTATTCCGCCGCCACAAATATTCAAAAAGAAGATCTGGAAAATTTTCCCTATTATTAAAATTGTCCTTAAAAAATCTTTTAACGGCCCTCCACTGGGACTCAATTCGTTGAGTATGAGTCCCATCTTCAGCTATGAATGGATTGTCACGATCGGAGTGGTTGACTTTTTTGTGTATGTAACCATGTTCTGTCAAGCAATCATATGCTTTCCAAAAATCAGTGTGGATGGTGGTGCCAACTTCTACATTCTTTAATATAAGTGGCACCAAAACCTCAGCACAGCGAATATTGTCTGGACACACTTCCAACCTCAGATCTTCAGATCCATCCTCAATCATACCTAGAACCCAATGGCCCTCAACATGGCGAGCTATAACAAAAAAATATATATTATATAAGTAATATAACAACTGGCTTCAATTATGGCTGGCTTCATCGCCGGCTGCTGCCTCAAAACAGTCACAGTTCAAACCTAACCAACTTTTGGACTTTCTGGATTATGTTTGTCTTTGTTTTAGCGGGGCCCCGAGCCCCCCTTTTACTTTGTGACGGTCGCTGGCTGCCCCTCAATATGGCACAACTAGCTTCAATTATCAGTTGACGGAGCCTCGCTACGCGGGGCTCCTATTTCTGGGTGTTGTGGTCTACGTTCATACCTAACCTAACCTACTTTTGGTCTTTCTGGATTGTTTGTTTTTGTTTTGGCGGGGGGCTGCGCCCCCCGAGCCCCCCTTTAGGAGGGGGTGCGCCCCCCCGTCCCCCCGCCTCGGTATCCGTGGCTAAGTAGTTAAATAAGACTGATGTTTTTGATCATTTTTCTGTTATTTAACAAGCCCGCCTTAGCCATCTAACCTAACCCACTCAAGTCGTATTGGGCCAACACGAAGTAATACAATGTTATTATTTCCCTAACAATTATATACTGTTCTTATACATTTCCTATACTTAACATATAATATTATAAAATAATATATTTACCTCGATTGTATTTTCTTTTTCCAAATTTCGATTCATCAATCTGGACAATTTTTCCGGGGCCACCGATCTTTCCAATTGCTTCATTTTTATCTACTTGGTATGCCACAATTGTTTCTCGGCAATAATTATACCAGTCATTTATGGTGACCCGGCCCAGGCACCTTTCATAAGTTTCTTTGTAGGGATCTTCGTTTATGGTGTCGTTGTAGCTCCATTTTCTTGAATATGCATAAAAGAGATAAAAGACATGCACCAAATCAATTTTTATATTCTCAAAAAATGTCCCATTGTTGCGTGGAATTTTTGATTTCGATTTGCAACTGCCTTTGGTGCAACACCAAGAACCAAATGACCTGTTGGTCGATTTGGCTACTTTCATCGGAGTGCGATGTGTTCTGCATAATTTTTGAGTTTGCACCAATCCATTTTCTTCTGCGAATGCTACACACTGCTCATTGGTGCCCAATTTTTGTATTATTTTCGCCAAGTTCCACATCTTAAGCACCTCTTCTGTGTAGAGATGTCTATCGAGAGTGGGCCCGTCGTCCTCCAAAACATCTTCATACAATGCCGATGTTTCGCCAAGCCTCGAACTCGTAGAAGGTCCCGATTCCGGGTGTCCACTTCCACTACTTCCAGACGCCATTGCAAGCTGCGATAATATTGTGATTTCAGTGTCCAAAAGTGAGTAAGCCGAGGTCGTACAGTAAAGCAATCCAAACAGAATCCAAGAACGTAGCCAAATCGTAGAAAAAACACAAATCGATACGAAAGAACACATTCACTTATACTCGGAAGCAAAGGAATAACGCACAAATTTGACATTAGCTGTCAATATCATCCATCCAAGATGGCGGGTTGCGTTTCGTTTCACGTTCTTCACATAAAACCTGACAGTTACATTTAAAAAAGCTTAAAGATTACGTTCCGTTTTGCACAATTTCAATAACGTTTAAGATTTTTTGAAAATTGTTTAAAAATATTTAGACGAAACTCCGGCAGGCAAAATTTATTTGGGTGGATTACGGCTAACTCCCTTAAGACCCTTACACCACCAATACTCTCAAATTCAGGCGACTCGTTATAAAATCCAACCCGGCGCAAATAGTTTTGTGTAATGTATCTAGTTTCTTTTTCATTTCATGTAATAGCTTTACAGCTTTTATAGATTCTGTAGAAAACCCAGGTTCTCCATCAATGCACTGATACCATCGTGAAAGCGTACGTGGGTGAGGCAAACAACTGTTAAACGTTTTTCTAACATATCGGACTTTTGTAGTGTTGACGCTTTGGGACTTATGTAGTGAAGACTTAAGGCAAATTTTCGCAACTCTGGCGTATATTTACGTTGCGTTGTTTCTTTGCACAGAAACTTTCTCAAGAAATCCCTATTAGTTACATCGATTGAAGACAACAAGTCGGCTGTTTCTTGATTAATTAATGAACGCGTTTTTAATTCCTCTATAACAGCGGATAGCTCAGCAGTTTTCTTTTGCAAACGCCATGTCTTCGACCTTAAAGCGGCTAGTTTTTTTCTTCTATTTTCGCCTACTATCGTTTTCTTTTCCAGTCTTTTTAATAGCCTTATCTTTCGGGGTGTTATATCAACCTTCGAGGCTGACACATTCTCTTGAGCCTGAAACATGTACCAAAGAAATAAAAACAGTGCTCAAAATACACACATGAACAAGTTGATAATGTAGTTTTTCTACTTATCGAAGTGCTTTCAATTTCTATTTCCATAGCAACTTCTAATGGTAAACTTGATGAAAGATCATCCGTCATGAATGAATCGCCAATCTGGAATAAATAAAACACTCATTATAACCAGGCCAAGGGATCAAAAAATCTAAAATTATAATACTCAACCCCGCCAAGATACAAGTCTGCGCGTTCACCACTAAAAAGTCACCAATGGTCGTATATCCTCGTTTCGAGGGCACATCTTTAACCATCTCCCCTAGCATCGAGATACTTGGCGTCAACATATCGAGCGAAGTCCAGTTCCGATATCATCTAGAGGGTAAGGCCAAATTAGCCTCGAAGAAGCTTGATGTTCTTAACAGAGCGAGACAGTACTTCAGTCCGGACCAAAGCCTACAACTCTACAAGGCGCAGGTTCGGCCTCATATGGAATATTGTTCTCATCTCTGGGCAGGGGCGCCTAAATACCAACTGCTCCCTCTGGATTGTATCCAACGAAGGGCCGCTCGAAATGTTGACTGCCATAGTGTTTCAAACAGCTTGGACCCCTTGGAATCACGCCGAGATGTGGCTTCACTCTGCATCCTCCATCGGTTGTATCACGGGGAGTGCTCTGAGGAATTGTTCGGAATCATACCACCTGCAACTTTTCGCCATCGTCCCACGCGAAAAACATACCATCCTCATCACCTTGATGAGTGGCAGTCTTCCACAGTGCGTTTTTCGCGTAACTTTCTGCCGCGCACTGTAAGACTCTGGAACGAACTGTCACCAGCAGTATTTCCGGACCTATACGACCTGCAAACCTTCAAGAAAAGAGCGTATTCCCTCTTAAAAGGCCGGCAACGCACCTGCAGCTCTTCTGATGTTACGAGTGTCCATGGGCGAAGGAAGTTGCTTACCATCAGGTGACCCGTTTGCTCGTTTGCCTCCTTATCTAAAAAAAACATACTGTTTGTAGTTATAAGATATAAATTAATCCTACCGAGAAATCTCTTGTTTCGATATTCATAGCCAAAGTTTCTATAGCTGGTTCATGATGAATCTGAAACAAAAAACACTCATTAAAAACAGGCCAAAGGTCCAAATTGGGCTAATTTTAAAAGTGCCGACGAACGCATATAAACCCATTATTTAAATAGAATATAACCTAAGAAATATTTTTTTTTATTACACCAAAGTTCTAAGTCAAGTCTCCGATTTGTTATTCAAGGACAAACTTTTTTATAACATATGTAATAAAACTTATTTTATTAATTAAAAGTAATAAGTAATCGATCCCAACGTCCCTATCCGAGTCATAGAATAGATTAGAGGCCAAATACCTACAAATGATTTGGAAAAATCGACGGACGGAAGGTAAATAAACCTTCCCCCAAGACGAGCCTGCTATACCCCAAACAGCAGGCGACCGCCGATGGAGTCGCAGATGTAATGTTGTGGCTCCTGTGGCTAAGTCCGTCAATTTTTCCAAATCATTTGTAGGTTTTTGGCCTCTAATCTGTTCTATGACTTGGATAGGGACGTTGGGATGGATTACTTGTTACTTTTAATTAATAAAATAAGTTTTATTACATGTTGTCCCATCATCATGAGGTAGACCGGCTGGTCGTGGAGAGAGTCCCGTGCTTGTTAGATCCGGGATATCCCTCCTTATACGGCTGAAGGCGAACCGCAGGCGGTTTTAGTGAGTAGGAGTCTCACATACCCCCGGGGTACCCAACCCGGGGCACCCATGATGGGTTTCCCCTGCGACATCAAAAAAAATATTTTATTACATGTTATAAAAAAAAGTTTGACCTTGAATAACAACTTGAAGATTGACTTAGAACTTTGGTGTAATAATAAAAATGATTCCTTAGATTATGTTCTATTTAAATAATGGGTTTCTTTGCGTTGGTCGACACTTTTAAAATTAGCCCAAAATTGTATGGACGTTGGATCTTGTCCTTTATAAAACTGTTTGCAGTTATAAAATCCTACCGAGAAATCTCTTGCTTCGATATTCATAGCCAAACTTTCACATTCAGAGGTACTCGGTTGGCTTACAGCTGCTTCATCTTGAATCTAAAATAAAAAATACTCATTAAACCAGGCCAACGGGTCAAAAAATAATAATAGTAAAATGCGAAACTGAAACATATCTTTTATATTATCTTAAAAGCTAAAGTTTCACGTTTAAAAACACTTGGTTGTCACTAAACACACCAATTGCCTAGCCTAAATAACAACAAGCAATTAATTATTAAATGAATTACGCACGGACCCCTAAAGGAGAATGCTGATGCAGCCATACGTGCCCGGTCAACGCCGTCGCCTTCGTGGAAACACATCAGCAGTTTTCGGCATTACCGTGTTTTCATAATTATTAATATTGTAATAAAAATTTTCATTCTCTATTCCGATCTCGCATCGATCGCAGACATTATTGTAAAATAGTTTTAAGTTAGTTAAATAAATTTTAAGACAAATTTTGGGTTTTTTTGGGAGCCCAGGTTGCTAAAAACATAATTAATGTAACTTACTGGGATGAAAAGTGTAGGCACCGAACGTAGCTTTAAGTACATATAGGTACCATTTTTGCTTGGTCGAAAGCAATTTGTTTCAAAATGTCTTGAGCATATCCGAGAGTGCTTAGTCGGTTGCCAGTTAACACGGCCTGTACTCATAATCCACTTAGTTTTATAAACAGGTTCACGTGGAAAGCTAAAAATAAAAAAAAAAGTGTTCTTTCAATAGTTCTCTTAGCAATGCATAGATGGTACTCTTAAACCTATGGCAAACGATTGGTGACTTTTGAGTGAGTTGATCTTGGACTTAGCCTATCAAAGAAAAATCTTCCATACTAAAGATAAATAGTTTGACCCCTTGGCTTTCCCCTTGCCATGTTGTAATAAATAAATATTTTCTTATTATCACATTTGAGGAGTGATTTTTCAAATGGGCTTATTTCCATGTTAAGCAATTTTTTAGAAATCGAGAAAAACCTGCACCTGCTGTGTCATGGAACCTTTAAATATTTTTTTTCTTCTGTGTTATAGAGCCGAATAACAGTATTCTGAAGTAATTGAAATAGTTATTCTTTAATAATTAGATTTAAATTAATTAAAAATAATAGTTTGGAAATATGGCCTTTTGGTTGAAACAACGGGAAATGAGCCCATTTGTAATGAAGGCTTTTGGAAATAAGGCTTTTTGAAGTGAAACAATGTATACCTATAAGAAACTAATTTATTCAAATTACACTTTTATGTCACTAAAATCATATTCAGTGCAATCACATTCATCACAATCATCATTAACTCGCTCTTCATCTCTTCCCTCCGGCACCCGACCATTAATAATCCTGTTATACCACTGTAGATCTTCTGATTCACTCCAATTTTCACCAAACTGTTTTATTAATAAACTTTCTACATCTTTTTTCTTATTTACAGATAGCGGTATAGGTACCAAATCAATATTTGATATCTCTAATGGGATGCGTTTACCCTTTTTCAAAAGGGAAATAGCATCTTCTTTACCCGATTCAAATTTAAAATGTTCAAAAGATTTAACAACACAATTTATAGCATTACGTGTTCCTTGTTTGTATTTTTTTGTAATATGTATCCTTTTCAGTGACTGTATGCCATCTAATTTCTTCAAGTTATCTGTCAAGCTTTTCAAATCTTTAACTAACCAATCTTTTCCTAATTCTCGTAATTCTCCATGCTTTTTGATGTTATTAAAATATTCTTCTCTTGTAGTTATTATTGGAGTTTTTCTCAGGTCCTTTTCTATGCGTCCAAATACCCTGTCTGCAGGCAAAAAGCTATGCCCCCTAACAGGGAATGTAATCTGTATACTTTGTAAAGTTGGTGGTGCTTTGGTATACAGCCATTGCAATAAAGTGTGAATAATGTGATTGTTTTTATTTTGGCCTCCACAGCCATCACAAAACAGTCTCAATATTTTGATATCATTACTTATATTCAAACTGCTCAAGTATGAATATAGGGCCGAACCTATTTCGACTGAACCTCTATTGGCCTGTGTCTCATCCCATACATAAAAGTATGGTTTATTATTGTCTAGGTCTACTATACAAAAGTTGTAAAGGCTTACTTGCCTACAGTAAAAAGAGTCACCAATGGGTGTACGTGGAAGGGGTAGAACCTGCTGTAGATCAAAACATAATGTTATGCTGTTTGGCACTTCTGACTTCATGATATCATAGAATGCATTTGCACGCAACTTATGTATCCTTTTTTGTGTCATAAATTCCACCTTCTTAGCAGGATCTTTCTCAACTTTAATTTTATTAGTTAGTAATGTACATGTGCTACAAACATCAGACGCAGGAGTGGAGAAACCAATATTAAATTCACCATGAAATATTTTATAAAACATTGCAGGTTTCACTTTGTAATCAATAGTGACAGAATCATTATATAACTTTAAAAGTTTTGTAGCATTTAACTGAGAAGATAAGTAAATTCTTTTGGATTTTGTGCGATTATAGTGAGACTCTTTAGCAGGTAAATTATTTAAAAATTCCCTTAACTTATTCTTTTTCTCAACTGTTTTGTGGGAACAATGGTCTCCACCTCGTTTCTCTTATGGAACCCTTCCTTTGAGTATAGTTTTGTTTAAGTTTCTAAGTCTCTTTTCTGATACATTAAAGGTAGCCATAAACAGCCTTTTGCAAATAGAAACAGCCTTTTTTTGTCCTCCAAGCAAATGGTAAGAACAGCTCAATATCCGAGGTTTGGTACCTGTTAATGGAATCTTGTTTCTTCGCTGGGGCTCATAAGGTGATATCAAGCGTGAAAGATACAAATCCTGTTTTACTTTTCCAGTATTCGCGTAAAATTTTTTACGATTTGAAAGTATGATTTTTGTGGCTATCTTCGAACATAGAAATTTTGTATTTTCACTCTTGTGGTGGCAAGGGATAACTAAATTCAACCCCAAAGGATCCTGATCGACGTATCTGAAAATATGAATAGTTCACAATTAGCAAATTATAACTATAATTTATTCATAATACCGAAAAATATCGACGAAAATTATACTTACTGTTTCCTCGGTCTTGCAGGATTGCGAGTTCTGGCTTTTCTCCCTCCGCTGTTAATTTCTCGCACAGTTTTTTCAGCCATTTTTGTATCATTTATTATGAAAAATATTTAACTGTAGTTTTTTCTCACAATACAAATACCTATTATAAATTATTATAATCTCTTGGAATCTATCTCGAAATGACGAATTGTAATATTTTGTAAAGAGCGCGAGCTTTTCTTTGACATTGACACTCAATGACATCCAACCGCCAAAGTGTCAGTTAAAAATAACAAAAAAAAACTGTAGAATAGAATGTTGCCAACAAGGAAAGTGTAAAACATGCAGAGCGTTGCAGAAATAATCAAATTTCAGGGTAGTTAGGTTAGTTAAAAAAGAAGAGGAAATGTGTTCCCTTTGCTTCAAACTAATAAGAGGTTTTTGCAGAGTCCACAGGAAATGCGTCTTTTTGTTTCGAAACTCAAAAGCTTCTAACCATGGCTTAAAATTATACTGGAAATGTGTCCTTCTGTACAAGAATGAGCTTTTTGACTGTCAGTTTTACTAGGGAAATATGTACTTTTTGCATTGGATTTTCAACTGACGGCTAGTTTTCAACATAACAATTACGATGGCATTCATAGTTTTTTTTTTACCAAAAGTGGAAATAAGCCCTTTTGAAAAATCACTCCTCATTTTATCTAATAGGTCATTAAAATACAAAAAAGAAAAACGTGCATAAAACTTTTAAAATTAACGTGGTTAAAAAACGGCAAAAAATCAGGAGCTGGTATCCCTAAGTTCATATAGTCCGACCATTTACACATTGCACGCAGTATGTATGCATAACCATCTGATTAATGTGCATCCCAGTTTGGTAGGATAATAGCAATTATTTAGTTTGATTTTATCATTAATTTTACTTTAAATTTAGTTAAATTCTACATAATAATGATAGAAAATACAAATTAGTTTAATGATCTTTTGATTTACTTACGGTTTTTCATCAAAAATTCAACTTGCCGATGAAAGGTTATGTTTGGCTGATTTCTATCACTACGGCTTTTACAGCCAGTTATACTGCAATTCACCATAACTGCACACTTTTGAATATCGATTAGAGTATGATTAGAACACAAATATTCAAACTGTTATTGGTTTTAAGCATAAATCACTCCGCTTCGAAGAATTTGTCTGCCATCGACGGCACCGATGGCAAACAATAAAACCCTATACGCAGATAGGGACAAAAAACTTACGTCTCATCCTGCTCACACCTACACGATTTGACATTCGCGACATCTCACTCTATAATTATTATTCTTTTAGTAGCAGGTCTATTACTATATACTCTGTCTACGCCTTTGCGTTAGACACATACTGGGCAAGATCTTTGACATCTTTAAGCTTGCCAAATTTGATGGGTAGCTGTCCTGCGTACATTCCTTGTGTTGGAAATGAAATATTCATTGCCTGGTCTTTTATTATACTAAATTTCCAGTTATTCCAGTCATTTAAGGTTTCAAATACATTCAACGGATTGTCTTTTTGGAAAACATACTTTTTATATTTAGTAATGGTATATTTCACTCTACGATCGTTCACTGCTTTTATTTGTTGGGTGGGTGTAAAGTATGGTTCTAGTTGTGTTGTGAAGTATTTTATCATGTCACCTGTAACTTCAACGACTTTGAACATTTCAGAGATCTTGTGTGTCCAATCTTCAAGAGTTTCAACCTTCTCAATCCGTCTTTGCATTTTTTTTCTATCATTGCAAAATGCCGATCACATGGGAGGTGACTGTGGCCTCTTTCTGGCAATGAGTATGTAATCTTTTCAAATTTACCATTTTGAGCTAATGACTGCCAAAATCGTACCATTGTATGGTTAAGATTCTGGCCTCTACAGCAATCAGTATATATCAAAAGATATTTAACACCCCTTTTCAAAAATACTCTGAGGTAACGATCTAGTACAGAAGCCACTTCATTCGCCCCCTTTTTGGCAATATTTTTGGCCAACAATACATTTTGGAGTGATAGGGTAAAAGAAAAATCTACTTTACTTATTCACACCATTAAGTTTATTCAGCGTGTTCGATAATGCATTCCACACAACAGTTATGTACACATCACAAACATAATCCACAAAAGTTATTTATATACTTAGTTGGATCTAGTACAGAAGCCACTTCATTCGCTCCCTTTTGGCAATATTTTCTGGCCAACAATACATTTTGGAGTGATAGGGTAAAAGAAGTCTTCTTTACTTATTCACACCATTAAGTTTATTCAGCGTGTTCGATAATGCACTGCACACAACAGCTGTACACATCACAAACATAATCCACAAAAGTTATTTACATAGTTGTTTCACTTTCAAAATCTGTAACGACTGTGTAACGCCAAGCCAAGACGTGACGCCAAGCGTGTTAGTATTGGCAACAATAATTGCAGATGGCCAACATTAAACAAATTATCTTAGTGTTGCTATCTATAATTAATCTATATATTATAATAATTATACTAAAGTTGTGACAGAGTCGCCACAACATAACACTTCTTCCACTTTTCCCAGAATAGACAGACATGACGTGAAGCCATAACTAGCGGCTATAAAATACTTCCCCGATTGCCATATGAGGACAAGGAATGTTCCTGTTTGTATATGCCCCTCCTTTATCTCTTTTTAATTTTGCTAAATTGTCCTTCCATTGCTCTTCGTCCCTTTTACGTTTTGGAGTGAATTCGGACAATTTCTAGCTCAACAACTCGAAATAAAACGAAAATTAAACCGCCGAACACAAAATAACCACAGACAGAACCACGTTGTTTGACAGTGACATAACCTCTCGTCTTGCCAGTCCGAAGAAAAACGGCCCAATTTTAGGAAATGGGCCTGTCTTCTATTCGCCAAATAATCAAATGTCGTATTTCTCTATGCTAAAGTATAAAATTTGGGCCGTTCTTCATTCGACCACCTAGGAGCCTTACCCAAAGACGTTTTATTAAAAAAAAAAGGCTTTAGTGAAAAATTGTCGAATGGACCCCTCTTCATATGCATTGCTAGCTATTTCCGGAGTCACTTTTTCATTTATATTGTGAAAACCAATTATTTCATCTGTTTTAATATAATAGTGTTCCGCTTCAGTGTCATTTCATCAATACAAATTGTGCAGTATTTGGCTTCATCGGGGAGAG
This sequence comes from Lysandra bellargus, assembly GCA_905333045.1. Lineage (NCBI taxonomy): Eukaryota > Metazoa > Arthropoda > Insecta > Lepidoptera > Lycaenidae > Lysandra > Lysandra bellargus. Next base: position 5,191,150 of record HG995342.1, read on the forward strand.
ATTTTAATTTATGTTCCTTCCAAACTCTGTAGAACTCTATCATCTAATTTCGGAGAAATGCTGAATTTATGCTTATTTAAGGTGATTTTACTTGGTAATTTTAATAGTTTTTAAACAACGGTAAGTTTGTGGACTGAAGTAGTGCAAGTTAAGGGCAAAAAGTATGTATTTTTTAACTTCTTCTACCACTCAATTTCATCAATCTTTTTAAATTAATTTTTTGGATGGTTTCCCATTATTAACATAATTTTTCACTGTTTCTTCACTCATAGGACACTTAATTTCATTCAATTATTGAATGCGCTTAAACGAAAGTTGAATGAAAGATGATGACGAAAATTGAAGACGAAAGCGCATAACGTGGACATAGCTGATTGCATAGGTGTGTGGCCTGTTTCACTAGGCACAGGTGATAGTGGTGCATTAACTGCACCAGTCTCAGTTGTGGCACTATTATGTGCTGGCAGTGCAACATCTTCATGATATGCAGGCGGTTCGGCACTTTCATGTGGGGCAACAGTGTCATCGACAACTTCAACAAGTTTAGTAAAGATTTTTCTTAATAGTTGTGTACCAAATATTACATAATAAATATAATATTATATCTCTTTGTAGGAAGTTTGTAGTTTACAGTATAATCACCATTAGATGCCCTAGCGGACCTGAATACTTAAATGGTAAATATTTATTTGCAAAAATAAATATTTCACATAAATATAACTTCAAATTGTTGTAACATTGGATATTATCCTGCAATAGGTATAATCGCTATGCTTTGTAAGTACTTATTTTTATGATTTAAATAACTGTTTAATATAGGATACTTTAACATGGAAGAATTAGTCTCTGGTGGTAAAAATGTAAGTTGGAAATTAGTTGAATTTGCATGTGAGCTGGACAATTATGAATAAATAAAATGTTCACTTTTTCAATAATCTGCGATGTCGTCCACGCTTTTTTGTTGGCTTCATAATCAACTGGCAAAGGTTTCACATTCTTGAGACATCTTGGGTATTTTGCAATTTTCGTTTTTCGCCTGCCGTACTTAAAGCTACAGGCATAATTATTGTATCTTTTAATTGTTTTCCGCCAGCACACTTTTATCATTTGAATTAATCGTGTTCTATCTGGAGTAAATTAAACAAAAAATGGCGTTCCTATATTTGACTGTCGGTATACCCTTAAGTCTTAAAAATAAGATTTCTTTCTAAAAAGGTAGAAACGTAACGAAGACCGAAATCTGTTGCAGCCCGCTCTTCTGGGACGCCATCTAAATCGTAATTTATAGATGGTGCTGCGCTCGAAGTTCATTAGATGACATGGGCGCCGGCAGGGGGGTGCCAGGGGGTGCACTTGCACCCCTTGCGAAACTCGGGATCGACAGGAATTACTGAAATAAAAAGCATTTTGTAATCCTATTACCATGCCATACAAAGTAGTTCGTAACGTTTCGGCACTATCTGTTGACGTAAATAGACAGTCACTGTTGTTCGTAAAAAGTAAAAAGAAAAGAAAGAAAACTGAAATCTGCACCCCTTGGAAATTATTTCTGCCGGTGCCCATGTTAGATGGTGATACGACGGATGTCTCATCGCTGTACTGATCGCTGTAGCAAAAGCCGCTTGCTATTTGCCGTCCACACAGCAGAATTTTTGACTTAAATATTGTTCGCAAAATCAAGGTCCACCTTTAAGGAGACGAGTCCGCTGACCGAGTCTTTGACCATGGCCTCGCCTTCTTTTAGGGCTTCGTTGAACGTGCCCTTAAAGCTGCGAATCGACTTCGTGCTCCAGGCGCGCGCGCCATGAATGACCGCGCCGAAAGTGCTATCCGTGGAACGCGTTGCAAACATTTGAACTAAGCGCGCCTGGCCCGCGTAGCAATTGTTTCCGTCTATTTTCTGTCCAGTGTTTGACTGTTCATCGTGGAAGCCAGTCGTATACGAGCAGCAGCAGTAATTATTCACAATATTACTTATTGAAATTAATGACAAAATTATTTACATGCGTTATTCTCATTATTCGTATTATTCTCATTGTCTTGCTGCATAGTACTTATTGTAATATTTGGTGCACTTATTTGCATAAAGTTAAAGTCATCAAAATCAAACCATTTTGATACGTAAATACTGTCCCGATTTGTGAACAATCAGCCAATAAAATATTAAAAATGTATGCGAATTCTTATTTATGTCTTTTAACCTTCCTACAAAGTTTAGTTAGTCCTAGTTTAGTTAATTTCTCAGTTAAATTATAATGTAATTACATGTTAATTTTTACATAAAACTGTCTTTTTAAGGGTAATTAACTGGGGTTTTTAAAATATCTGTACTTATAATAATTACCAGAGCCAGTGATTTTAGATATTCTCCATTTTTCTCTTCTGTACGACTTTTCTTTAACTCCGGCTCGGTGACTCCCATTTCACGACTGATTTCATTCCAAGTATCCACTTTAAGCGATTTATTGTGATACGAAGATATTTTAGTATTCCACAGTAGATCTTTTGTACTATACATTGTATTAATTTACACATTTGGTTATCCATATTGGAAGCTGGGAGCGCAATAAACATAAAAAAAAAAAATACAACGTGTCCGTCTCAATTGGCGCGCGCGCCACAACTGATGCGTAGTAAAAAACCGACACCGGACGGAACAAAGTCCGCGTTCGCGCTATTATAGGAAGTCTCCTATAATAGCGCGAACGCTTAGCTAAGTCTAGCGAAAGCCTTTAAAAAAAACTTTTATTGGCTTAAATTAAAATTAAGTACAATTATTAATTACAAAGAAATGGAATAAGGAAATAGAAAGTTGATTAATTAAAATTCGACCGACCGATTCGGAGATTGGAATAGAACTGAGCTGCGTCCGGCGCCCGAGCAGCGTCTCTCCTATTTTATGCTGACTTAGGAAAAAATAAGTGTAAGCACAATTGCATAGATTATAGGGTATAACAGCGCGCTCGCGCTCCAACGAACACATTGGCGCGCGTTCCAAAGTGGTATCAATTTCGCGCGGCTGAAGCGCGCCAATTTTCGATCTCTTGGAGCGCATAATCGATACGCAGCTTTATGCTCGTACTTTTGATTTGGACCATTTATATTAGTTCCAGCCCCTGTTCCTCGCACGTTATTAGCTTGGTTGCTACCAGGTTGTGTAAATTTAGAATGAGCTAGAAGAGGAGCAGTAGTTGGATTTCAATGTTTGAAATGCTAATTGTTGCAGTTTCTGCCAGTTAAATAAATTATCCTTTTTAAGTTTTGTAACAGGCTCAGAAATAGTTTACAATTCAGTCGATAGTAAGAAACTAGACCTAAGAATGATTTTATGTATTTAGGACACTTGGGAATAGAAAAATTAGTTACGGCTTTGACTTTGTCAGGATTTGGTTTTACATCCTTTTCAGTGACGTGTCTTAAGTAACCTATCTCTCGTATTAAGAATTCGCACTTATCTGGTTGGAGTTTAAGGTTAAATTTACGCACTCCTTGAAAAATAGAAGTCAGATTTAGAATTTGAGAGTCAAGATCATAGGAATAGCAAACTATGTCGTCAATAAATACATAACACCGTAATCCGTATACCTTGAAGTCCGGTTCCTCTGGAACGTGGAAAGCAGTTTTTTGTCTATTTGACTCATTTCAAGGAATTTGGTGAAACCCAGAGGCTAGATCTTACGAAAAAAAAATACTGTTACAAAGTCATACCTACTTCATCAACTTTATAACTATTATATTTTTATTGTGTTCTGCTATTTGCGGTTAAGAATAAGGATCTCCTATTCTAACATCATCTAATTTACTGTAGTCCATTACGATTATCCGTTTTTGTCCTCCATTTTTCTCTGCTAGGAGTCAGAGATCCTCATACTCCAACTCCAGGAACTGCTGCTCAACAGCAGCTAAACACGTTCCTCCGTCATGGGGGGACGTCTTCGGCCTTTCTTGGCGGCTCTCTTACGTCGGGTAAACGAACGCAAGGACTTTTCAGACCCGCCGACGTCGGAGTCGGACAAGGATTGCGATAGCCTTCGTTTACTTACTACGCTATTGTCTGCTCTGTCGTGCGATGACGCACGAGAACTGCCGGCCGTTCTCATGGACGGATAATGGATATATTTTGATATTTCACATTAATAGTCCTAGATGATATTGAGTTACAAATGTAGTTCACAATTTCCTCTGATACAACTAATCTAAGTAGTTTTTGTGTGAGAACAGCGAGAAGAACATTGTCATAAGCAGATTGTATTATGTATATCTAGAAGGACACCCACTGTTGACTCATTTTTAGAAAAACCTAAACGAACATCGGTCACAAAAGTATCCAAACAGTCTTCAGTTACTACTTAATTTTTTAGGGAAGACAAACTGATTTATGAGGAAGAATGTTTATGCTCTCTACAAACAATTCCAATCAATTTTTTTATGAATTGTTGTAATATTTTTGAAAGAGTGAGACAAGGCAATGGAACGGTGTGATGATGGGATACCGTCAGGTTTACCAGGTTTTAATATACAATAATAACCTGGGTCTTTCACTCTTATGGAGGAAGACCTGTCTGAAACATCACATTAAGAGCCTAAAGTAGAATTTTTAGCGTTAAAGTAGAATCTTTTGCGATTTTTGAAACGCTTTCCTCTGTAGAGTCACACAATTTGAACCAAGTCAATTATTGTGTCCGACTGTAAAGTTCCCTTGGAGCAATTTTGTTAAACCCCTTTAGAAGTAAATTTAAAATCCCTCTTATTATAAAAATTAGGGAGTTACTGTTTAAATGTTATTGTAGCAGGATACATGTTGTACTTGCTTGGATCCCTGGACATAACGTGATTATAGAAAATGAATGTGTAGACCTATATGCCAAGGAATCTGCAAAGTCTGGTGGTTTAAGCAATTTAAAAAAAAATTGTTAGGATCTTTGAGCTCTGGCCAAGTCACATATGACTTTGGAGTGGAATACTATTTAGACTGAGTCGAGTAGAAGTAAAAGACGTTTTTACGCTGAAATTCAAGGTTCAGTACCTAGTTCATAATATGGCTGCGGTTTCGTAGAGGGGGAATGAGGATACATAAAATTACGAGAAGTAAAAAAAAAGAATCTAGCGCTCTACGCCATCTGTGGACATCGATAGAGAGGATGTTGACGGTAATAACATGCACGAGTTCAATAATAATATTTATTGAACAGCGTCGTTAACGTTTGAAACCATTGTTGGATGGATCTTAGTCATTGAATTAAACATATTTTATTTTATTTATTTTTTATTTTATTGTTGCAGGAAAAACGCGCGCAAGGAGGAGGAGCTGGCGAAGTGCCAGGCGCTCGAGAAGCGGTCGCTGCCGAAGCGCATCCGCGCGGAGCAGAAGGCGCGCGAGATGATGTTCCGCGAGTCGCTGCGGATAGGCGCCACGCCCTCACACGAGGACGAGCGGGAGCGGCTCAAGAAGGTACGTCAAATTACATGTTGGAACCCTAAGGCCATTGACGGACCGCAAGGTGCAGTCGAGACCGACTGCTCTAGAACGGTCGCGTTGAAGACGTACATGACTGCAACACGACCGCATCATGCAGTTGACCATACAATATATCTTTGTTGTTCGACCGCACGGCGAACTCGACCGCAGAGCGACTACACCGACCGCTCAAGAACTGCTCGAGCGGTCCGTGTATTGCGGATATGAATATGAACATTGCAGATCGCCGTGCGGCAATCGCATCTTGCAGTCAGTCTCAACTATCAACTGCAAGATGCGGTCCGCCTGTGGCCGGCCTAAGGCTCTTTGTTTCTAAGTGCTATGTAGGTACAGTTTCGTTGCAAAAAGTCGATTCCACTCCATTCCACGCGGGTATAAATTGAGCCTAACGGCCAATAGGCGCCGATCAAAAGTTGACTGAAAATGTACTGAGTTCGTGTCAAAAAATTAAAGTTTTAAATCTCTGAATACGGCGGTAAAAGTTGTTTCACAATAGTCCGATCCAAACTGAGAGTCACAGATGACGGAATCGGATTTAGTTAAGTAAGCTGTAATAGAAATAAGATTACGTCTGCTACGGATATTTGTATTACAATATTATGTGTTGTGTTTGTAGTTCCAAGAGAACGAGAAGAGGCGGTACCGAGCGGAGCAACAGCGGCTCACCACCAAACATACCAAAGCCAGGGAGGAGCTCAAAGCCGCCGGGGAGGTATGGCCCTATACTCATTATACTTTGTTTTGTTCCGATTATAGACTATAGCACACGCAAATAGTATTTTTTTGAAACATTAAGTTTTCGGAAATAGTTGACTTTTTAGGAAACTTGGCTTTACCGAGAAATTATAACGTTTTACAGAAAAGTATATTCTATTTTACGTGTTCTAGAATGACGTGGAGACAGGCTTGAAATCGAGTCAGTTTTAGTAGTCTGGCCTCAGTTTATTGACTAGAAATATGGGTGTATGTAAATAAAACAAACTATTTAGGCACTGCTGCGTGAGCTGGAACAGTACCAGAACGAGAAGCGCAAGGCGCTGATGAACCACGAGAACAGCAAGATGAAGGCGATCGAGGAGCGATACGCCGCCGAGCTCAAGGAGTGGCGCGCGACCCTCAACGACAGGAAACAGGTACGAACACACAAACGTGCACGCACACGTACCCGTACTCACACGCGCAAAGGACACGCACGCACACTCAGGGTCAGGGTGAAAGCGAAAGAATAATATAAACCAACTAGATGACGCCAACAACTTCGTTGCGCCAAAATTTATTTATCACGCGGAAACCGTACATTTTTTTCGGGTTAAAAAATATCCTATGTACTTTCCCGGGACTCAAAGTATCTCCATACCCAGAAAAATCGGTTCAGCGGTTTCTGCGTGAAGAAGTAACAGACAGACGGATAGGCAGAGTACAGACAGACACACTTTCGCATTTATAATATTAGTATGGATAAACACGAATTGAAACCTAAAATAACTTTGTAATGAAAAAAAAATGTAGCTACGAGTAATGATGGGTACCTATCATTAGGTCCGTCATCGGATTACCGTCATCGGTAATTATAATTACTTAAAACATTTAATCCTTCGATCGTGGATTCTTGGAAATCTATTGTTCCTTATCCTTATGGGGCTTGAAGGGTTAATTGTATGCGTCAACACGTCTTATGCGCAGATTAAAAGTGAGGCAACCAATGATTAACAGTCTGGCGGTTGACGGTGCGAATGACAGTAAGATTGTGTGATCATGATTTTTGTACACTATAGTCAATAGTGTGTTGAGACATTGGGTAGTATAAAATATTGGAAACTATTATACTAACGTAATGGCAGACCCAAAGTTCATAAACAAATGGAAGCCAAACGAATACAGTTTGGAGGGTCGAGTAACTGGCATACACATTACATTACATATGGAGCCGATACCATATAAATATTTTTTGTCTAGGTCACAATTTTCTGATCATACAACATTCACACTTCTGACCAATTCAACCACAAAACTGTTATATATGTACAGTACAGATGTTATGTAAATATTTAATGTTCGATATATACTAAAGCTTTCTCAGAAACCAAATTAATAACTTAAAAACTATTTTAATGATTATTATTTCCACAAGACAGTTGTTTGTTAAAATAGTTTTTATTGCATGGCATGTGGGCATGAAGCATGGTATGGTGCTTTAAATACTAAATTGGTGTTGGGATATTTGATGATTATTTTCAGAAATACCTCAAAAGTAGGTTTTCATTGTAAAAATACATTTTTTTAATGTTTACATATGAGTATTTCTTTGATATCAACAAGAAGCCAAAGCAGATAAACCTCGCTTTCACGCGAGTCGATGGTAGGTAGGTAAGTGTGTGTGACGTCCCAAACATCGCTACACTAATGCGAACGTTTCCAACAGACCCTGCTTAGCACCTTCGAGAAACATTTGGACGATCACGAGCGAAAGTTCGGCCTCGCCATCCCCGACCGGAGCGCGTACCTCGACGCGCCGTGGCCCAAAAACGTCCTCCAGCACGTCCTCTCCAACTACCACCAGAGAAACTCCTTCATCGGATCCCTGTCGAGGTCCAGGACGAGCCTCAACCTGGACATATCCACCGCCAACACCCCCAACCTCGACAGACGGAGGAGCATCAGCCCGAGCAGAGACTTCAGGTTGACGAAGTCGGCCGCCTCCAGCGCCACGAACACGACGAAGCGCGGCAAACTGACCAAAGCCCAGAAGTTCGGCTCCACTTCCAACCTGAAGCTGGTCTCCGAGAAGATATCGGGCTTCTCGGTGTTCAACGGGCCGGAGGCGAGCCGCGCGCCGATCATGGCCTACGACGAGATTCCGGTGGAGCGCACGGTGTCCAAGATAGAGGAGGAACCGAGGAAGCTGACGCGAGCCACGCCGAGCCGGATGCCGATCAAACACGACAAGAAGCTGTACAGGCAGAGCATGAGCGACATCGACAACCACGCCGGCGACCACATGAAGAGGAGCGTCTCCCAGCTCAGCCTGAAGGAGGACATTACCCTAGAGGCCGTGATGATAGACATGCCGTCCATAGACGGTCAGTACGACACGGTCCGGAGCACCGCCAGCGGGAGCTCTCAGGGCACGGACGACGGCCACACCTTCAGCCGCTGGGGACCCGTAAGAGGCTCCAACAGCTACTCCAACGCCCCCGACGTCCCCGTCAGCCAGTTGTCCACCCTGAACCTGAAGACCGTCAAGTCGGAGAAGGCGGGCCCGGATTCCGTCGCTTAGGAGTAAGAGTCGTCTTGTGTAGCGAAGGGGCATATTATGTTGCCGGTTTAAAATAGCGGGATTTTACCAATACGGGGCTTTTAGCGGAGGATTCTTATGGTTGACATACTCCATATTATCTACTAGTGAAGTAATATGGAACATGTCAATTTCATGAGGCAACTAATGGTGGGGCTTAAATAGTTCATAAAGTATAAAATTTTAAATTAGAATAATCTATTTGACGCTTATAAAGCAATATTCCTATAAAATGTTCCAATTAATTATTACGAATTTTGAAATTTGCACTCGGAGTTAAATACCTACATGACTGAAAACTGTATTTTTTCAAAATAAAGCTTATTTTATACTATCATGTTAAGACATTTTTGCAGACCTTAATAATAAGTATTAATACAATGTATGAGCTATGCAATGTTTTGTTCTCGTTTGCCAATATACCCTTACAACTTATTACACAAAGAAAAACATTGTACAGCTTGTGCATTGTATAAAAGTAACAAATCTTAAAATATTCCAAAGTAAAATAAGTTATCTTCCATAAGAAAAGAATAGTTTTTACAATTCTAGTGCTTATTATTGTAAAAAGCTTCCACGACTTTTATGATTTTTATGTTGAAAAATGTCTCAAATTTTAAATGATATCTTAAATAATTAAAAATGTTGCAACACTTGTTATTATTTAGTTGGTAATGTATTTAAGGTAAGTACATTCCAATACATTCCAAGTAGATTTAAAATTATTTATATATTTTGTTAAAATATAGTTAATAAGACTAAATGTGCCTAAAATATATTTTAAAGTCATACCTATTTATGAATATTAGATATAGATGCTAATTTTATAATAATAATCTAATGGTATGGTAAATATTGTAATCATGGACCTAAAACTTCAATTATTACCCCGCAATAATTTGTGTATCTATCATAATATCTTATAAGTTATAACAAATATAGGTCACGCTCAGCATAAAGATCGCTCGGGAAAACTGGAGAGGCATATGTCGTAAGCAATTATAACTACCAATGACATGGCACCTTCTCTGATCTACCAATCACAAAATTGGTAGATCCACAATTATACGGCCCGTTCACTATCCTGCATTGCAGTCCGCCGTGCAGGCCTGCAACACCATTCACTATCCAGCATAAGCCGCCGTGCAGTTCGCCGGCTTATGCAGGATAGTGAATGGGCCCTTTTAGATGTTTGATGCACACCCACCAAAGAGTCCGAAAATCGAACACTGCGCATGTTTTCGTAATCATTTTAAAGTTGTAAGCGGCTAGTATGTGTGGCTTAAAATTTGGGGACCAAACATTAGCCTTTGTTTAAAAAAATATGTCTCAAATACGAGATGATAGTATGGACATATTTATACTATAGCTTTTGCTATATTATCTTTCTTAAATATAATTTATTACTTAGGGCCTGTTTCACTTCAAAGTATGAAGTATCGGTCGAATAAGTTGTGGAATGTGGATAGCCTATCCGGCACTTATCAGGGAGTGATGAAACAGGCTCTCAATGAGATAATTCCCCCCTTTACTAATAATTTTTTATGCAGCGGATAGCTTTATAACGTTTTGCTGACTTTGTTATCATCGTGTGGTTTTTGCAATGTATCAGGCAAAGGCTGCCTTGTAGTTATTCGCTGTGTGAATGATTGTACTAGTAGTGGATTATGTCTTATGATTATTAAGATTGCGGCCAATGGTTATTATTTTGATATTATTAAATTACAATTAGGCATTTAGGGGTTCGTTACACCTTACGACTAGTGGCGAACTTATTTGCCTAGAGCACTATCTTGCTCTACTTGGTATGTAATATATTATTATGTATTTAAACAAGCCCTTAGGCTCAACTCACACTGGCGCATTATCGATGTGTCGACGCGCCCTCACATTTTCGTACCAGAAATTGGTACTTAAATAATAGAACAATAGAGGTGAAAATTCTTTAGTCAAAAACGTGACGCGACGCGACGCTTCGTCTCTGCCACAGTGTGAGTTGAGCCTTAAGCTAAGTTAGATAGATTTTACGATTAACCGTGTAAAATTAATCTAAAGTTTATTCGTCTAAAGTTGCCATAATGTTAATGTTACTAATCGTTATCATTAAATTATATATTCGTTCCATTATTAATTTAAATATTTAATATTTTGTAAGTGAAATAGAAGTTGCCAATATGAAATATCCCAATTTTGGTTGCCATTAGTTTTAATTAAGTTACCAATAAGTCATATTAATTATACATTGATATAAATTAAGCATGGTTTTTGTGTAATTTTTTGTGTAATTTTTTGTGTAATTTAATTGCATGTTTTGTTATCAATTTCTTATGTATTGGCATGTTTATTTTGACTTCTGAAAATGTACAAATTTGTGTCCAAAAACGCGACCCAAAATATTTAATATAATTAAAAGTAAGTGTCTAAACACACTAGGCTGAATTACGCCGACGTAAATTCCGCCGCGTTTACGCCGCGTTTCAAATCCATACAAAATATGGGCGGAACGCGACAGACGACACACTATGCCGAAATTCCGTCGTGAGCCGAATTTCCGTCGAGCCGAGTCGAGCGTAAAGTTCGGCAGCGATTCGGCGGTAATGTTTTGTATAGCAACACGCGACGGAATTATCAAAACCGAACATAGCAAATCCAACCTTATCTCCAAAGCATTAACGCACACATTACATCTGAGAATTTTAAATACTCACTTACGCGCGCGTTCGGCAACGGAAATTACGCCGCGAAATTTCGGCTCTTCACGTAATTTATAGTGTCGCATCAGACGTATTAGCGGCTGAACGTACTTTCGGCCACGTAAATTACGCCGGCGTAATTCAGCCTAGTGTGTTTAGACACTAATAGGAAATATTACGCAGAGGGTACAACTAGCACACACAGTAAATAATCCGACCAAAATCCGACATGTTGCATACGTCATAATATCATAATATTGACAGAAACTTTGCCAAACGTCGAACAAAACTTTTTGTTTACAGCTGTCTGTACTCGTGCTACCTCTACTGTGAAAATATTTCAGTAATATATCCTATTGTTTTGGTTCGCGTTCTAAATTTGCGTTTCACATCACAAGCATATTATTTATAATAATAATAATCTTTAAAGTAAGCTCTTTTATAAAGTGTAGTGTATCTCGTTTCATACTTATTCAAACATATGTTATACATTTATTAAATTTTATTTGACAGCGAAAATTCTATATCTAGACGCTTCCAAGTATAATAACACCAAAATGAAGGCAATAAGTATAATCGCTTGGCTCATAACATTGTATACTCTGTTGTAAATAAAGATGTTATGTTTTCATTTCTTTTGCCTTATTCGGTAATGGTGGTGGGCCCTTTTTTCAGTTATTTAAGAATGTATCATTAAAGAAATTTATTTATAGGCAGATGGAATTATATTCTAGTTAGTCTATTAGCATAGGCAGATGGAAGGCCTTCGTTATATGGTCGGGTTAAGGCGCTATATTGAAAAAACTGTCCTTTTTGACGTAATACTATAGGACCCTCAGAAACGTTACAAATCTGGTAATGAGATATAAGTACATATCTTCATAGCCTTATCTAGGTTTGAGAAGAACTATAAACACGATTAATGTATTTTGCCTCGATACATTTAATTTTCGAAATTACCTCTTAAAAATACTAAATTTGAAGGTTATTTTTAAATGAAAATACGTGTATTGTAGGAAATTAGTCTAATTGATAGACAGCTTTGCAACTCAAAATCGTTTAGAAGCATTTTGCTTAAATGCTCCTAGTTATTTTTTAAATGATTATAATTACGTTTTGTCGCATGTTTTCCGAGCGAGCCGATAGCTTCTGGCCGCAGCGTAAATTACGACTTTATAGTTTTTAAAATTTTAAAATTACTTTCGTCTATTCAATGAATCAAAATAATTTATTCATATAGGTCACACGGTTTAATGTAAGTCGTGAGTCGTGATCTGTCGGCTAGGTTGGACATAACGCTAGCAAATTACATAGGGCCACCATTTGCCTATAAAACAACTTTTCTGATTGTGCATTGAACATTGTACATCACTTATACGCATAACAGTAATTATTGGCTTTACAGTTAAATGCAATGTCGTTGAAAGTCAATGGAATCATACTCTGGTAAACAAGTACCATTTTCGTCAAAACCTGATCTCATGCACCGAAAATTATGATTTTGATCTCATTCGATTCGGAATACCATCTAGAACATTCTATCAAAATTCCAAGACGGGCTGAAAAAAAATAATGCAAAAGTTATAAACAATTAAATAAACATAAAAATAAGGGTTTGGTTTTTTTAATATTTCAAAAACTATTTGAGAAAATCAAAATTTGAAAATAGATCCTTAAAGAGCAGGAAATTTCCTAAAAAAAATCCTAGATCTTGGAACCTTACCAATAATCCTTATAGCGTTAATTGAGCGGCGAAAGTAACGGTAAAACAGCGTGGTTCGGGTTTCGCGTGATTTGCCGCAATCTGCTACGTGAACTAAAAAAATATTTTAAGTGATTAAATATTAATGTTAAGGAATAAAAAAAATTGGGTACTAAGTAGACATATCAATAAACAATAATCCGTTAACAAAAACAAATTATCACAATTTGTTTAATTATTATGCTTTTCTTAATTTGTTAATAGTCACCATTTTAATGTTAACATAAAAACGCTGATTATTTCTAAACAAGAAATCTAGAATTTTTTATTATTCTTTTGAGCTAATCTTAATTATATTATTTAAATATCATTTAAACAAAATTTTTGTTAACGGATTATTGTTTATTGATATGTCTACTTAGTACCCAAATTTTTTTATTTCTTTATATTAATATTTAATCAGTTAAAATATATTTTTTAGTTCGCGTGGCAGATTGCGGCAATTCACGCGAAACCCGAACTACGCGTTTTTACCGTTACTTTCGCCGCTCATTTAAAGCTATAAGGATTATTGGTCTAAGATTTTTTTAGGAAATTTCCTGCTCTTTAAGGATCTATTTTCAAATTTTGATTATCTCAAATACTTTTCGAAATATTAAAAAAATCCAAACCCTTCTTTTTATGTTTACTTAATTGTTTATAACTATTGCATTTTTTTTCAGCCCCTCTTGGAATTTTGATAGAATATTCTAGATGGTATTCCGAATCGAATGAGCCCAAAATCATAATTTTCGGTGCATGAGATCAGGTTTTGACGAAAATGGCACTTGCTAATCAGACTATCATATTATACAATGGTTTCAATTTCCAATTCATATTATTTTGTAACTAGCTGTCCCGGTGAACTTCGTGTAACTTTAAAACCTTCCCTGGACTTCTACGAATATTTTAAGACTAAAATCAGCCCAATCGTTCAGCCGTTTTCGAGTTTTTGCGCGACTAACACATTTGAAAATCCATTTTTATATATAAGATACTAATATTTAAAAATGAATGCTTGTATTAAACAGATGAGTAAGGGAACGATTCTTGACTTGCCATAAGCTTTAGACTATAGATGTAAGTAGCCTTCAGGATATAACGTTTTTAAATACTTTTATTTAATAATAACATCAGCTATCAAAAACAAAACTATTTGCTTACATAATATTTAAAATTGGGAAAAATTATATGAAAGATTTTGAAGAATTTATGTTATTGTATAACTAAAATGACATAACTTCTTATGCAAGGCAAGACAATAAGTATACAAAAATACCTTTCAGCTGTAAATAAAGCATGAGTTTAGCGAGCATGTTGTGAGTAAAGAAGATATCAGAAATGCGAGATTTAATCAGCACATCATTGAAGGCATGTGTGGAAGAAGTGGGTAGCTAACAATTTGATCACTGTAGTTTCTTTGCATAAATGGAGGCTTTAAGACCGAGATAATAATTGGAAATTAAAAATATGTGGATTCTATGTAGGTATAGCTAGATATATCAGCTAGATGATGAAGTAGGTAAGTTGCAAGGTTTGTTCAAATATAAGGGGATAAATGAGTAATTGCTCTTATGTTGTAAAATGTAAGTTACCCACTTCATTCACTCATGTTATCAATAAAGAATATATCAGAAACTTGCTTCTGCTCGTACATAGCATGACTAACGAAGAGCAGGATCTGCGCCGGATCACCAGGGTACGTTGCTTTCAATTACTAATGCATGCTTGTAAATACGCCGCATTAAAAACGAACTGTTCCATATTCAAAATTGACAGTTGGCGCTGTTTTTTTTAGGTTATATTTTTGACATGTACTTTTTATATGGTTTTGATGTAGGCGTTGGAGGACGAGTTCACGACGCAGTTGGAAGAGCAGGAGAGGATGGCGGCGAACGCGCGACTCCCTCCCCCTACCTCCACCATGCCGCAGCACAGCTCCACTCTACACTCGTCCAGAACGAGCCTAGCCTCCAGTCACTACGAATGATTGTATATAGTCGATACTACAAAGTATTTTACTGAAAATTATGCATGAATAAAGTTATGGCCCTTTTAAGTTTTTGGCCACTGATTCTTTCCGAGACTTTTTAAGCGGAAAAAAGTATTGTCTATGGTTAAAAATTTTGCGGTCCTAGCCGGTCGCCATGGAGACTAGATTAAGTAGGAAGCTAAGTTGGCGCCAAAACAAGATGGCGCCGTAGGTACTACAGGCCAGTTAACAAGAGCTGGCACGATCAACACATTTAAACATTGCGATTGTGTAGTGTCTGTGAATAAGCGCGTGGCGTGACGTCGTACTGCATACGCATCATAAAAAGTCTGCCCGTCTCTCTCGCGCGCGGTCTATCTTATGAGCGTGAAGGGGACAGTTATTGTTTTTCTTATGCTACTGTTTATAAATACAAGTCGGTAACGTGTGATCGGCGAACGGCCAGCGTTCAGAACCGTACGATAATTATCGTGCACATACGATAATTTTGTGCGTACGTACGATGTACGATAGCATATTATTATCGTACGCAGATTATACGATAATTTTTATCATGATGCAAAGATATTATATTTTTAAACATACTGTATAGTGAAATTGCATAAGTGACAGCACTGTGAACGTGCCAGCTTTAGTTAACTGAGCTATACTAGAAGACGTATTTTCTCATTCCTAGTCTCCCTGGCTCCGGTAGCACTATATCGAGTGCCAAATTATTATAATACTCCAGTAATATGGCTACTTAATTTGGGGTTTTTATCGCGAATGTTTCATTTATTTTTGCTAATAAGTAATTTTACAATGAGTTTTGATAAACGATTGTATTATTTTTAGTTTTACGCCCATAATGTACAATATTGACTTAGGGACGAGTATGTACCAAATGAGGAGCTCCAAGAATTATATTGAACCACGTTTAATGTCAACTTACAAATTGTTATTTGTTGAACTTGTAAGTACTCTATAATATTTATTTATACTAGATAGTTCCTTCTTATACCTTACCCATAGAGACATATTTTATTAAAGTTACAATAATCGGTTGTAAGTAGTTTTGTCGCTGTAATATTTACAACATTTCCCATCCATTAGAAAAGTTACAACCCAATATAATCTAGTATTAATCGAGTCCTTCCATTTTCGAAAACATATCAGTAATTTTATTTTCGAGAAACGTGGTACAATATAAGCATTATATTATACATATTATATGTGAAACGAATGATACGAAACGATGGAATTGATAGCTAAATCGTGGTGCTTGCGTATGCGCAACGTCGAGACTGCTCGCTTATAAGACACCAATGTGGTATTAAAATGTATGACTCGTGTGCAATATAGTAGATCTACCAAAGATAGACCATAATTAATTACCAAATCAAATAATTATATAATAATATATGGGCGTGAAATAGCGTTGTCGTAAAACCAGCCTTACTTTGTTGTTTGTAGAACTTTATCTGTAATTTTTATAGTTAAAGCGTTTGGTTCGATTCGTGGCCACTGCCGCGCCCAGCGCGTCATTTAAAAAGATTCAGTGAGGCCGATAACGCGCCAGGCACGGCATACAAGGATTGTTAAAAAACACGTTAAAACTAATTTATTATACTATAATTACAATTCCTTAGTCTAAATGTGCATAAAACACAACCAATGGCCATTGCCGCACGTGGGGCGTCATCGTTTAGCAGGGCCGATGACGCTTATGGCGCGTCATCGAACAAACTGCTTGGCCTGTGGTAAGAATTCGTGAAAATGAAGGTGGCAACGAATCGGTTACTTAATAAAGAAAAAAATATGAAATTGAGATTATCGTGCAATAAAGAAATACAATGGCATGATAAGGCCGATGTTATAGCAATTATATTAGAGTGTTGCACTGAACAGAGTGTAGAAAGAAAGGCTAAGAAAATAAATGTAATTATTACCGTCTTTGGTGGATCTATTCTATTGCAGTGATTGTGTCATGGAGGCACCTCACATGGCTATTTGTATTTGCGTATTTGATGTATTCGCCAAACAATCACCATGTGTAGACGGTATGTTTAACAAATATTGGCCTTATTTGCCTATTCGACAAATATGACCAATACCAAACACACGTATTCGTACCTTTGTCGGTTTTTGACGCACATCAAAGGAGTCAAACAGGCAAGTAAACAAAATCAAGTAAAAGTTTGGTATTTGACGTCCATGTGTGGAAGGTCGTATTTGCCTTTATTAGCTTGTTTGTGTATACGTCAATAATTTTGCCAAAAACAACAAATAGCCAAAAGCAAATACAATATAGCCATGTGAAGTGCCTCCATTAGGTGTATAAAATTGGCCTAAATATTGGTAGGATGTCGGAATGGGTGATTTTCGAGCTGTTTTTTTCCATATCGTTAGGTTAGGGTCGCATTAACAAAGACTTTATTTTAGATATCGTGTGCTTACAATGATTAGTCATCGATGTAAATTTTGTATAGTTGCTGACCAGAGCCGGTCCGCTGTGGTGACTGAATGTAGATATAGGCGGAATATTTCCCTGTACAGTATTTCATTATTTAAACTACTTAATGTAAATTAACTGGAACTACGAACCACGAGTCACAAAATTTCATATTATATCGTGTGAAATTCTGTGACCGGCCTCGTGGTCCAGACTACGGCCATTTCTAACAAAGCCAACTATCGACTGAACTTGAAATTGGTCTCGCTAGATGGCGCTGAGCGAAACGATAGAACAGTCTCACGCTCGATATCGACGCTTGCTATCGAGTGTGGAGAATTATTTTGCAATGGATGACACTGACAGCGCCATCTAGCGACAAAAACATGTTGCCAAACATCCTTGATGAACTCTGCAGTCGTCTACTCTGTTGTATAAGAAATAACTTGAAACTACTTAAAACAGAACTGTAGGTTTTAAAAGTAGGTGCAGGTAGATTTTGTCATAACATGGTGAAAAATCTTGAATGTATTTCCGTTTTCTCATCGAATAACGTTTCTATCTTTAATTTGAAACTCCACAGACTAAACCAAAGACGCTTTCTACAATAAACCTAGTCTCCGAAAGCTTCGATACTTAAAACAAGAGATAAACGTACATTGCAAACGGATAAAATGAAAATATAAAAATAACTATAGGCCACGCATAATTCTAAGATCGCTCAGCGAATCTGATAAGAGCAATTGTCGCATATTATGTTCAGTCTGATCGCGATCACTGATCCTTGCTCCAACAAAGAAATTTAATAATCGAATATAGAGATCAACTACGATAACATGGCGAGCCCGTCCAAATAACTGTTTCAATGTGTGTAGTCACATCCTTATGAAAGAGTTTGTATGTAGTAAGTATTCAACCAATCACAGTACACGTTATATTTCAGTTAATGTCACTTATTACCAAGATTTGTTGGTCAACTAATCATAACTAGCCTACCGCGCAAGACAACGCACTTCAAACGTTTTGACAATGCACTTCAAACGTTTTGAATTTTGGAGGGACGCGCCATGTTATCGTAGTTGATCTCTACTTCCTTTCATTTTTGCTCAGCGATCTTAAAATTGTACCCGGCCTATAGTAAATGCATTAAAGAAATTACGTATTGAATGTCAATTCCGCCAGTCGCAATATTTCTAAATACGCTTATACATGTACAAGAGAAGATAGAATTTTATTGAATCTGATGTCCACTGTATGTTAATACTGATCACTATTTTAACCAAAAAAACTTAAAGAATTATTGTCCAGTGCTTAAGTTTTTATTTTGTATCGAATACAGTGCGTTTTTACAAGCTTTGTTTATATCTTGCAGGTCTCGTATTTTAACTGATACGATATCCTACGTGTTCTTATTTATAAATAGAACACGATGTGTTCTTTTGTATAGGACAATAAAAATGTAAAAAAAAAAACTTTTGTTTTTAAATTTTTATCATTAATGCATTTTCAAATAATGAATTTGAGATTACCACAGTATTTGATGTGTAATATGACACGATAGCCATAGCAGATAATGTTAATTTTATTTTTTCATGTAAAGCTTAAAAAATAAATTATTGTTACATTACGAAATATAAAGAACTTAATTTGTATAATGTATTGTTTTATTTCTTTACTTCTGCGAGTATTTGTTACATACATGTTAAAAAAAGCTCCCCTAAAAGTTTTTTTACTATTCTGGAGCCTAATATAGCAATGATCTTATTTTAATAGTCCACAATAGCAAAATCCCATGGTTGTAAAAGATCAAACATTCAAGCATCCAAGATTACATGTTTTGTTTTTGAACCCTTTGGCCATTTCTGGAAGCTAGACACCATTTCTTCTTGAAGAGACTGTTGTGCCCGGGCAAATAGGAATATACTTTGGTAACACATAAACGTTTTTTTTATACGTCCATGTGGTAACAGTAGAAAATTTACCCAATATTTTAAGACTGTCCGTATTATGCTTTTTAAACTTGCTCGGATTAAACGCTGTAAATGAGAAACCACTCGTTTGGTAAGAACTTCTTAAATGTCGGTATTTAGTATTTGAGATACTAGCTTACATCTGTTATATTTTTTTCTCGAATCACTGCTATATTCACTTTCTTCCATTGTAATTTTGCCTTTGAATGGTATTTTTACAAATTTTTATCGACTTTGTTCAGAATTCATTCAATTTTTTATTTTGTCAAATATTTAAGTACATATTTTTTTTTTAATTAGCCACGCCTAAGGCCGCGTTTCCACTGACGCGGAGCGAAGCTTAGCGGTGCCGAATTGACCAATCACCATGCTCGAAATCTTCGCTCCGATTCGCTGTCATTCCGCTGGAATAGCACGATTGGTCAATTCGGGCATCGCTAAGCTCCGCTCCGCTTCAGTAGCGGAGCGAAGCTTAGCGGTGCCGAATTGACCAATCACCATGCTCGAAATCTTCGCTCCGATTCGCTGTCATTCCGCTGGAATAGCACGATTGGTCAATTCGGGCATCGCTAAGCTCCGCTCCGCTTCAGTAGCGGAGCGAAGCTTAGCGGTGCCGGATCGACCAATCACCATGCTCGAAATCTTCGTTCCGCTTCACTGTCATTCCGCTGGAATAACACGATCGGTCAATTCAGGCACCGCTAAGCTCCGCTCCGCGTCAGTAGAAATACCCATATAAGCTAAAAAGAGCATATAGCGACCATAGCAAAAACCAAAGCAGTGTTAAAGTTTTTGAAAAATGGGAGTTGCCATTATCCCATCAAGCCCCTAAGGCCCATGAGGGCCGCGATAACAAAAGATTTCCAGGATTTGGCGATCGACGGATTAAAGGTGTCAATTATTATTATATAAAATTGAAAATAAGACGAGTGTGTGATAAATTGCAAAGTCTTTATTAAAGATCTTATCGGAAAGTATAATTAGGTATATAGACTTAACCTAAGCAGCCACGCCGTCCTGAGCGCCTTCCTCTTCTGAAAAAGAAAATCCTTATTTGAATAACAATAAATAATTAATCGATCATAGAAATTTCAACAGATCATAATATTTCGCGCTATCAAATTATATTTGCGCAATTATAATTTTTATCCCAGAAAACTAATATCCTAAGATCCCACCGTAAAATCCTGCATGAATCGTTTTCTAAGAAAAGAAGCACGCATTGTTACGTGCGATAAATGAGGATATTGCATAGCAGCTGCGACACAGCCTAGTCAACAAATATTTGTGGATGGAAAAGTCCAAAACAGAATTTGACTTAGAATTTGAGAGAAAAGTTCCTTTATACTTCCTTTTTTTGTGTTAAACGAGTATCCATACTATACACTTATACTATAATATTATAAAAGCGAAAGTGTGTCTGACCATCTGTTGCTTCTTCAAGCCCAAACCATTGAACTGATTTTGCTGAATATTGGTATATCTATAGATGCTTTGCGTCCCGGGAAAGGACAAAACATTTTTTATCCCCGAACAATATACCTACGGTTCATTCGCGATAAACGAATTTTGGCGCAACGGAGTTGCGGGTGTCATCTAGTTGTTCAATAAATTATGAATTATTCTTAGCCGTGATAGTTTTCCTTTTACCATATTAGGTATAACTTTTTAAATATTTACAATTTTGACGGCATCAATAATATGCGCATAATACGCCAAACTACGACTTTGAAAACTAAAGATCCTGTAGTCTCTGAGCATAACAGACGGACAGACCGAAGCTATAAATTCCCTGTTGACTACGAAAACCGTACTCGTGTGGCATTGTTTCGTGTAGGATTCAGAGTTAGTTCTTTGTTTTCAATTTATAAGAGATTGTATATTCGTTTAACGGTCACGGCATTTTCAAAATTTTTCAATTTTCGAAAATGCCATTATCAATTTCTATCAGATTTTAAAACATGACACACTGACACCACTTAATAATTATATTATAAATATTTGCATCTCTGTGTTATTGTTTACGTTGTAAGAAGTACAACGTAAACAATAAACAAGTAGGTACACCTAGTCAACGAATATTTGTGGATGGAAAAGTCCCAAGCAGAATTATTTGTTTTACTAGTATATTGTAGTACAAAAAAATTTCATAGGAACAGACGGACGGACGGACAAAAATACAGGCAAAAAATTTCATAGAAATGAGTGGGCGGACGGACTGAACTAAATAACTAAATTTGACTGACATAATATAATAATAATTAGTAATTACACTAAATAATGCCAGAAAATCTGTTGCGCTAAGGCTCCTTTATCACGCAGGAACCATACGTTTTTTCGGGATAAAAAATATCATATGTCCTTTTCCGGGACTCATAGCAGGCCTCTCCCACTCGCGCCTGTAGGCTTCGAACTGTAAGTACCCCCCTAGGGGGGCACTTCAGTAGGGACTCACAGGCGAGCCGTGACGCGCGCGCACGAGTTTTTAGTTAGTTGATCGTTGAATGCCTACGTACTTATTCATTCGCTGTCACAAAATCGATAATCTGATCACAATGGACAATAAAAAAGGGCAAAGAAATATTGCGCAGTGTTTAACTGTCTTAACACGGAATGTGAACCAAATTTAACTTTCTTTAAGCTCCCGAAGGACGATCTCATCGTCAAGAACTTTTTTAATTGTTTTATTATTATTTATTATAGATTTAAATTTTGTACAATTTATTATAGAGTCAAATTACGATTACTTATGATTTAAATAGTTTTAAATACTAGTTGAAGTAGAATATATTAGTTGGGTTACCTTCGTAGACGTATAATTAATAAAGGTGTTTCATTGAAAAAAAAACACATTAATTTATAAGGTTAGGTATTAATTATTACTAATAGTAAGCATCGTAGGTTGGTGTCGCTTCGTGATGCGTACTATTTGAAACCTCATTTGTTTACAAAAATAACTAAGTTATACAAACACTTTGAGTAGGTAATATAAGACCGGTTTAAATAATTAAGATACGGTACCTATCGAATCTAAGTACGCGTAACTAGTTACACGCGAATTTATGATATAATTAAATCTACATAGTACTAAGACATAATATCTTAGATTATTTTGAGTTATATAAAATATAGATTAAATATAAAGATTATAATATTATTTTTAAAAACGAACAACCCTGACTTCTTCAGAAAAGGTACGAGTAATGCGATAGAAAGAGAGCGGAGATGTAGGTAAATATAATTGTAGCCACGTAGCACTGCGCGGTCGGAATTTGAACTTTATAGTATCGTAACATGAGTCGTTAATTCTTTAAACGAGTTTCGCCAGTGGGAATTCTGTTGGTACAACTAATATATATTCTGTGCTCATAGTATCTCCATACGAAATTTCAGCAAAATTGGCTCAGCGGTTTAGGCGTAAACAGGTGACAGACAGATAGACAGACAAGTAGAAAGACAGACAGGCAGACAGACAGTGGTATGGGTATGGTAATAAAAAAAAACTTAATATTGAATATCATTTATTAATCAACGCTCTACGCTACAGGAGGAGATACTTACATATTTTGTTAATACCTTGTATACAGGGTGTACCAAAATTAAGTGATAATACTTTAGAGTGTGTATGGGTCTCATGTATAGAGATCACTGTGAATTTATATGGTAGATATTTTATTTGGTAAATAGATATTTGGAGATTTATCAGGAAGCCCTTAAGTGAAACAGGCCCTAAATCTTTAAAAAATATAATAATATGGCAAAAGGAAAACAATCACGGCTAAAAATCCATACTAATATTATAAATGTGAAAGTGTGTCTGTCTGTCTGTTACCTCTTCACGCCCAAACCGCTGAACCGATTTGGCTGTAATTTGGTATGGATATATTTTGAGGCCCGAGAAAGGACATAGGATACTTTTTATCCCGAAAAAATGTACGGTTCCCGCGCGATAAACGAATTTTGGCGCAAGCGTGTATTGTTCGGGGATAAAAAGTATTTTGTCCTTTCCCGGGACTCAAAACATCTATAGATATACCAATATTCAGCAAAATTTGTTCAATGGTTTGGGCTTGAAGAAGCAACAGATAGTCAGACACACTTTCGCTTTTATAATATTATAGTATAAGTGTATAGTATGGATACTCGTTTAACACAAAAAAAATAGGAAGTATAAAGGAACTTTTCGCTCAAATTCTAAGTCAAATTCTGTTTTGGACTTTTCCATCCACAAATATTTGTTGACTAGGCTCAGTGTCGCAGCTGCTATGCAATATCCTCATTTATCGCACGTAACAATGCGTGCTTCTTTTCTCTTGCGCTTCCTAACCTCACGCGATGTCGTATACAAAAGTGATGGCAACCCCAGTTTGCGGCTATCGTGCAACTGGCAACCATGGATATTTATGTACAAAACGCATAAAACTTTAATTCTGTATTAAAATTATTTAAAAAATCGATGCTTCAATTTTGATGAAGTACTATGTCTGTTTACGGGCTGGCAACCCTAGGTTACGGCCGACTTAGAGCTGGCAACCATTTATACCTTATTTTGTCTCGTCATTTTCTTTCAAATGATGTAAAATTTATTGAAAAAAAGATACATGCAAATTTATGCATTTATCTCATGAACATTGAACTTAATTAGAGGTACTTGCGGCTACTTTTGACAAGGCAACCCAACATTAATCCATTCTATACGTTCTAAAGATTATTTTAAAATATATTTGATCGAAAAAAACGATTCATGCAGGATTTTACGGTGGGATCCAAGAGATTATAAGTAGGAGTAACTGTGTCAAAAATTTTGTCCGCAAATCTACAAAATGTGACCCGAATACATGCATACTTTATGCATGTATTCGGTACACAATATTGTGTTTTTATACAAGTGACAAATATTGCTAACGGCTTTATTTCGTCAATTTGAGCGTTAGTGTTTCGTTGCTATTATCGTATTTTAGTGTGCGAAAAAGAACCAAATTCAAAACGGTCGAAGTAAGGCAGTTACGTTTCCTTAGTGTTTATTATTCGTAGCTCGTACTCATATAAGTAGTAGTGTTAAATGCCCATTAGCAATTATCATACTTGCTAAAAAATAGTCTGCGATTTTCTGCTGTTACGTACCGCGGCGTACTGCTATTGAACTCGCTATTTTTCACTCGATGCGAAATAATACTCGCTGCGAGCGGTGTGATGCGAACCGAGACTTCACGATATTAGCAAATACCAAAGCAATAGCACGTAGCATACTATGAAATTTAAATTAGCATGTCAATGAAATGAATAGGTCTCACCCTTGTCATCGGTGTCCATGGGCTCCGGTGTCTCCTGGTAGGCGGGCGCGAGGGGGGACACCACGACGCCGTCCCACACCGTGATCTCGGTCGAGATGTCCTTGCCGCCCTCAAACGGCTGCAGCCCCAGCACGTAGCGGTGACCGCCGCGGGCGACCACGCGCAGCAGACTGAAAGTTGACAGTATAATAATTACATGTCCATGGACGCTTTCGCCATGTCAGTCTGGCTCTGTGGTTCTTGAAGTATGTGTGATACGAGTACCAGACAACTGAAATACAGGGTGTAACAAAACTAAGAGATATTACTTTGAAGTATGTAGCTCACTATAGAGTATAGAGTTTACTGTCAAAGTAGCAGCGCTGAAAGGGAAAATTTATGACGTTGGGGTGCTTGCCCTTATACGTAGGTTACACGTTCAGTTTCTCATCAATCTGATCCATCAAACTGGTAAAGATTGACGCGAAACTGATTGTCTAACGGCTAACCCATGGATTGATGGACTGATCATTTTTTCAATATGTATGCGTTTGACGACAGATTGATCGTGTAACCTACGTGATACAATTTAACAAAAAAATACTCCTTCAGAGCTGTCCTTTAACAGTATTCTCTATATAATATACACACTCTAAGGGCCTGTTTCACCACTTCCTGATAAGGCTATCCAAGACTTAACTTGAGTATGGAGAATCTGTCAAGTAAGCCTATCGGGCACCTTATCAGGAAGCGGTCCCAATCATATCAGGCCCAAGTATTATGTTTTGCAGCATCCTGTAGATTTAGCCTTAATAATGAAAAAAAAATGCAAATTAACTCACGTCTGCGCGGTGGCGGCGGCGTGATCCTGTGCGGGCAGGTCTAGCGCAGTGTGGGCGCGCGCGTGCGCCGCCTCGCACGGGTCCGGCAGACCCGCGCATCCCGGCAGGAACAGACCACCAGCCAGCAGGGACAGGGCGCGACTGGCGACAGATAATAAAAGATTATAATGAAACATAACCACTAAACCAGCAGTACTCAACTTTTTTTTATACGGGCCACAAACATGTTTTGGTCTTGGTGTCGCGAGCTACTACCAACATTTTAACATCTATACTTATTATAAAACAAAGTCGCTTTGTTTCCCTCATGTCCTTTTGTTCCCTTTAATCTTTAAAACTACGCAACGGATTTTGATGATTCTGTCAGTGTTAGATGGCCCATTTATCGAGGAAAGTTATAGGCTATATTTTATCACGCTAAGACTAATAGGAGCGAAGAAATAGAGGAAAATGGGGAAAAAAACGGGGAAAATTATTTGAAAGGGCTAACTTGAACGCGCTAATCTCAGGAACTACTGGTCCGATTTGAAAAATTATTTCAGTGTTAGATAGCCCATTTATTGAGATATGATTGCCTATAGACTTAGGCAATATTTCATCACGCTAAGACTAATAGGAGAATGTGAAAAAAACGGGTAAAATTATTTGAAAGGGCTAACTACTGGAGCAATTTTTATGCTATTTGGTACAGATAAGAAGTAGACCACGTGAAGGATCATAGGCTATCCATTTTAATCATTTTTTCAGTGGCTCAAATAATGGCTAAAGGAAATATTAGTATTGTATTTAATTTTTAAGTAATCATATTGTTCACTATTAGCTGCAGCGCAAAGCACAATTCCCGGAGGCACGATTCTGGAGTCAGTGAGTTCAGTCTCGCGCAGACCCTTCAATCTCAGCACATTGCAAATGGCAATTGTAGTTAAGTTTATACTATCAATTTTAGAAGTCAGTTAATACGATGCACGTCCGCAAAGAGTTACCGTCGTTTAGATTTAGCAGTATTGTAATTCAGTACTTCCGTAAAACCAATTCAGAGGGCGTTCAAATGATGCTAAATACAATATAACTTGCTGCCGTCTACTATTGATAGTGTTAAGGGCTTTTTATCATGGTCGCATTATTTGTGCGACGACTCACACGAATTCCAACATTTTGGTAGATTTGGTAGTAATCAGTCTTACAAACAATTTTGTTTTAATCGCAAATTAAATTTAATAAAAGATTTTTCAGCTGTATATTTAAATATAAAATACAATTGTTAAACTGTTATATAGTTTTTTTTCTGTTATTATGACAAAATAAAGACGTTTCTTAATACTAATATTTCATTTTGGTTTAAAATTATTTTAGATACCTGGCAGCACCAAACTAACATGGCTGACGGCTGATTGCTGCGGCCATTGCTGTATTTCTGTGTATAGTTGCTCATTACGAGCAGAGATCACAAATTTTTACTGTCGAGTCGAGAGTTTCTCCTCCAAATAGAACGGCTGTGTAGAGTTGTTCTTGTGATAAGTGTGTTGAGAAAGAGACTCGTGGTTTAGTTTAACTTTGGTTTGAGAGTCTCAAATTGAGACAGGACTTCCTCTAGCCATTATGTCGATGTCTAGGAAAAAGTGTTGTGTTCCCGGGTATTCCAATTCAGTAGGTAAGTAAAGTAAAGACCAGACTTATTTGTTTCATAATTTCTCAGTTATTCACTTTATTTCTATTGTTTGAAACTTTTAGCAGGATGTTCAGACCTACTCGTTGTACCTATTACAACATTATACTGTGATACTAAGTTTAAAACGCTTTAAAATGTACATACCTATTTACACACTAAAACTTAAATTTGTCTGGCTTAAAATTGGTAAAGCAAAATATATAATTACTGCTTTGCAATAATGTTCTTTGCGTTTCTTAAGGCCGATTTATAATGCTATGTAATAAAAAATTCAAAAACACACATAAAATGACATTTTATGAAAATTATTCCTAGCTAGATCGATTTATCGCCCCCGAAATCCCCTATATACTAAATTTCATGAAAATCGTTGGAGCCGATTCCGAGATTCCAATTATATATATACAAGAATTGCTCGTTTAAAGATATAAGATGTATGTAAGCTGAACTGTCCCACTATTTATTCACAAAATGTACCTTGCATACATCCGTAATCCATGTACATATATTATTCCTTCGATCGCGGATTCTTGGAAAGAATTCTGGGAGTTTAGGCGATAATATGGTCACTAAACTTGTCCAAAATCTAAAAAGTAGAATGCAATCCTATCTTGTGGCAAGTTGGTACTTATTTATTTAATTTTATTTGATTGTTGGTATACTAACATGGTATTTACTGGCTTAAAAATATTTATTTAAATGATTTTTTAGGATGTACAATTTGTATTATACATAATAATAATGATTTATTTTTAACCGACTTCCAAAAAACGAGGAGGTTATATGTTCGGCTGTGGTTTTTTTTATTTATTTTTTTTTGTATGTTCAACGATTACTCCGCCGTTTGTGAACCGATTTTCGAAATTTTTGTTGTGTTGTATTAGGTTTCACTCCAATTTGGTACCATGTTCACAAAAGTGGTGACCTGATGATGGGATCCATGAGTAATCGAGGGAACTCCTCGAAATTTATATGGAAACATATGGTGATTTTGGTTTTATGAGAAGCATCCTAAGCATATGCTACCAAAACGCATGATTTTGCACCGAGGTATACTATGGTTCCGAAGCTACTAAGAGAACTCCGGATTCCTTATAGATACAAGTTTGGGAGTTTAGGCGCTGTTTTAAGAACTGAAAGCATATGCTACTATGCAAATTACACTCATCATCATCATCATCATTACCACGTCAGGGTCACCAATGTCACCAAATTCAACCTTATCTCCAGAGCATAAGGCACACATTTGACATTACTCCTGAGAAGTTAAAGTTGCTTCGATAATGTAACATTCTGTTCCACTTCGCCGAGATATTCTGGAAAACAACCTAATTTCAACCTTTTGCATTGCGTTTAGCGTTCATAGTATAATAACGCATCGCATCGCATATACATTTATTCCCGAATCCAGCAAAAGATATTGAGCGTTTTAATCAGTGGGTTTTTTCAATTGGTGGTGATATAATTGCCTTAGATAATGAGGACATATATAAACATCGCAGTGTCTGTCACTCACATTTTGAAGAAAAGTTTTGCTGTCGCTACAATCGACTAAGTAACATTGCAGTGCCTACTCTTAATTTGCTGGGTATGTATTCATTTAACTTTTGTTTTTAATTGTAATATCTCAGGGTTAATATATTAAGTTTAGTATCTACTACTAGTAATAGTGACCACAATAGTAAAAGGAGGACTAGGCATTGACACATGTGTAGGCCCAGACTCAGACAGGATCCCTGAAGGCATAACACAGTAATGACATAATGAATGTACTATTCTATCTGTTATGGCCTCTGTAAGGGCCTATTTTTCAATGGCCAAATAAAACTTGTTGGAGTTTAAACTATATGATGACAAAAATATGGACACTTTATTTGTAAAGTGAGTTTCAAATAATTATGTGCTGGCAAGCTATATTAAGCATCAAAATATAAAAACATTTATAATATCCATATATTTCCATTTGTTTTGTTTCAGGACTTTCTTCTATACCACAATTTACATTCGATGAGAGAAGGCCTATGCGACAATTACAAAATCTTCCAACTAATACAACTTCAACCACATCTAAACGTCACCACTGTGTCGAAGTATGGGTGTAGCCTCACCCACACTTCGACATCTTCAGCAAGTATTTGAAAAACACTTTTGTTTTAATTCCACTTACTTACAACCAAATTTGATTTCTAATTTTGTAGTTTTTTGAATATTTTATGCTTAGTTATGAAAGATTTGTCGTTTGAAAACAAATATTTTATGCTTAGTTATGAAAGATTTGAAATGGCATGTAAGCTATGAATAATAAAAGCTAAGGAAGAGTAACTGTGTCAAAAAATTTGTTCCGATTCTACAAAATGCGATCCGAATACATGGCATTCTTTATGCAAAAAGAGACCCAAATACATGCAAGAATTATAAACGGATTGTCAACAGTTTTAATTTGTTACTTTGAATGTAGTGTTTCATAGCGATATTGCCATATTTTAGTGTGCAAAAAGGAACAAAATTTAAAACGATTCAAGAATGGGGGTTACGTTTCTTAGTTTTTATTATTTGTAGAATCTTGCATGCATACTTTTATGATTTAACATTATATTTCTTATTCCATGGAACTAATGCTTATTAGTATAATAACTTTTAGGTCTCCAGATGAATTTACTGGATGAGAATAACTCAACATTTAAAGAAAATATTGGTAAAAATTACATTTTCTACTGTCATTATTAAATTTGATCATAATAATTGTTGATTTATTGATTTCATATTATTCTCGGTTTTGTAGACACTCTACCATGGCCAGCCAGAAAAAATAAGGGTGGTGATGGTGTCATTGTCAAGAAAGGTGGTGTTGGTGTCTGTTAGCGCCATCTATATTTTGCATAATGCATCTTGCTAGTTCAAGGGCAGTCCGTATTGGCGCTATTCTAGTATATTCAAATGGAGCGATATTCCTATTTCCATCTCCCTCGCACTGAAGCCGTATGCACGCTACGGATTGGTCAAGACTGGTGGCCTGATAATCGCGTGACTCAAGCGCAACCAATGGTGCTCCCGGGCCCCGGCAAGAAGGGATGATTTTAAGACATTCAAATTCGGAATCTCGCGACGGCTGGGAGCTTTTTTTAGCGTCCCGCGATTAATTGCTAACAAACTTTAATCCTGTGTATTTGTCGTATGTGAGCGCTCGCAAAAATAACTATTAAACTAAAGGTGACAAAGTGAGTAGTGAAGTGCAGCCAGGAGCCACACCAGAGACACCATAGAAGAGAGGAAGAGGTCCGCGCCACGTGGGTTCCAGCTCTAGTCCAGGTAGCGTGCTTTTCTCCTTTCTCCTATCCAATTACAGTGTCGCTCCATATTTATTACTGGCGAGTACCAGTACCCTTAAGATACAGTCCACAAATAAAAATAATACTTGTAAAAGTAAAGTTATCCGCCAATCGTCAGATACCTCACCCGCACCACATTTTTTGGTCCATTGCGAACCGGATATTTTCAATTCAACACGGAATCATATTCCGTATTCTCATACTACCGCATAATTTTCTCCTAGAATATCTACTTATTTAGTTGTGGTTCAAGACTGCATTCATAACTTACTCACTTATACTTATAACCCGTTACGTGGTTCTCCTTTCCCGCACCGCAGTAGGTAACTGCTACCTACATCTAAAATAATTCAAGCGCCTAAAGTGTTGCCTTTATAATTTAATTATCGCATACCGCATACCGCAAAACTATCGCATTACCGCAATTTATTATAATTATTTCCCCGCATCTACTTTTTTCGCATTACACAGGATTAATTATATATCCCGCACCGCACCGCGTGCCTTACTTTGTTATTTACAAGTAGGTACTTAATAATTTGCCGCCAAATTGCTTGCTGTAATTTGTACGTACTTACAACCGCATAATATTTGCTTATACTTCCGCAATCTCAAGTATTGTATTTGTTCGCATATTTTAATAAATACCTAGGTACTTAAATAATAATACAAAATGTCGAAAGAAGACAAGCAGTCTCTTTTGAGTGACAAAAGGTTAGCGATACTACTAGCAAAACGTAATGTCTTATTTGAACGCGTTCAAAACATTTACGATCGTTCGAAGACCGCTGAGTCATGCGAATCTGATAAGGAATTATTTCTAAGTTCCTGCATGACAGTAGAGGAAATCCGAACTAAATTTCATAAATTGTTAGACGATTATAACGCCGAGTTACTTTCTTTAAATCCTGACTCCCAACTAGACTATCAAGCATACATGTCATTTGAAGAATTGTATTGCGTTATTAAACGCGTACAGTCTCGTTTGGAGTGTAACTTCGCTGAGCCCAGCAGCGCACGACGTACCGATGCGGTGCGTATGCAACCGAAATTGCCTGCCATTGAACTCGTGTCATTCGATGGTGACATACGGAATTGGCCGCTTTTTTATGCAAGTTTTAAATCTACTGTGCACGATAATGGCTCTCTGACCGACGCTGACAGATTGTACTATCTTTTAGGTAAACTGTCGCCGAAGGCGCGGTCCGTGTTCGCAGGAGTTACACCAAACGCGGAGAATTATCAAATAATATTCCAATCGCTTCTTGATAGGTACCAGGATACCCGAGTACTCGCGTCTACGTACTTAGATCAAGTTTTAAATCTTAAATTGTCTGGACCCGCTTCAGTTTTCAATTTCCAATTATTTATGAATAACTTTGTCACGGCCGCAAACTCTTTAAAAAACTTAAAATTGGACGACCTGTCAGATTTTATATTGCTACAACTCGCTTTAAAAAAGTTCGACCGAGACACTATACGAGCGTTTGAACTGACTGAGCGTAATAATAAAATACCTACACTCGACAGTTTTATTTCCTTTATAAGAGACCAGCCTCGAATATTTCTTAATACACAAAATAATATTTCATATAGTAGCGCATCTCATAATATCGCTAAACAGAGTTCGACTAAATTACGTAGTAATTCCGCCCCAAACCCGCAGTCGTACCTAACGTGTTCAAAATCTAATGACAATTTACGTCAGTGCATATGCAAAGGCATCATACACGATCACCTTTTTAAATGTCCCGCTTTTAATAACTTAACGCCAACCGCCCGATTTAAATGTGTAAAGGAAAATGAAGCTTGTGTTAATTGTTTGAGTTTAAAACATAAGATAAGTAATTGTTCAAGTAATTCCCGGTGTCGTACTTGCAATCAGCGTCACCATACATTACTACATTTTAATAAAACTTCGCTGCATAACGTAAATAACAATCCAGTTTCTAGCGATCAAGGTTATCGCGATAACGCAGGCTCTGCGCCCGCGCCAGCTGGTAATAATTCATCGGAAATTTCATTATGTAACACACTCGGTGCACGGCCGGCCCGCTCATACGATAGACAAGTGACCGCGCAGACTACCGAAACCATAACACTTTTACCAACTGCTCAAACTATAGTATACGACTCAAATGGAACACCGATAATGGTCCGCTGCTTATTAGATAGCGCGTCACAAAGTAATTTTATTACTTCCCATTGTCTCCAACGCCTCGGACTATGGAATAAAATGAAAGGTTGTAATTTAATAATTGCAGGAATCGGTGGTTCGGAAAAATCGTGTATGGGTTCCGTAGATATTAAAATTCATTCGCGTTTTAATAATAATATTCATTTTAATGTTTCTTCGCTTGTAGTGGATTGCATTACGAGCGTGATGCCATGCGCTCGTGTGAATGTATCCACACTTAATCATCTCGAGAGATTGCCTCTCGCAGATAAGGATTTTGCGCTCCCGGGTAATATAGACATTTTGATCGGAGCCGAAGTATTTCCGCACTTGCTGCTACCTAATACAGTTCGCAGTGAGAAAAATAATATTCCGCCCGCAATAAATACGATTTTAGGCTATGTAATAATGGGCGTCGCGCCTACGTTACATAGTTCTCGTTATACCGCGTCTTGCTGTTCAGTTCTTCAAGAAAATAATATTAATTCTCTCGTAAGGCGATTTTGGGAGCTTGAAGAGATTTCCGCGCCGCCCTCGATGAGTCACAAGGACCTCGAGTGTGAAGAACATTTCCGCGCTACTACTGTTCGCGATAACAGTGGTAGGTATATAGTCGCGTTATCATTTTGTGGTGACCCTTATTCGCTAGGCGATTCATACTCCGTCGCTCTCAGACGTTTTCATTGTTTAGAACGAAAATTGAATTCGTCTCCTAACTTACGCCGCGCTTATAACGACGTCATTCGTGACTACATCGGTAAAGATTTTTTGAGCCCGGTTTCTATCGATAACGCTAGCCGCGATCTCGCATATTATATTCCGCATCATGGCGTGGTGCGCGAGGATAAGGTTTCCACTAAACTCCGCGTAGTTTTAGACGCTAGCTGTCAGACTACATCGGGCCAGTCTATCAATGATATTTTGCATACTGGACCGAATCTACAGGGTGATTTATTTAACATAATAATAAATTTTCGTCTTTTCAAAATTGCTCTGTCAGCTGATTGTCGACAAATGTTTCTTAATATAGGCGTTCGCGAATCGGATCGTAGATTCCAGCGTATACTTTACCGCTTTAGTAATGATGAACCATTAACGGTTTACCAATTTAACCGCGTTTGTTTCGGACTTAGGTCCAGTCCATATCACGCCTTGCGTGTTGTGCGTCAGCTGATCGCCGATGAAGGCGATAATTTTCCCGCTGCTGCGTCAGCAGCTTCTAATTCTTTATTTATGGACGATATCGTGTGTAGTGTTACAGACACCCCGCGCGCAATTTCGCTTTGTGAAGAGCTTATTCAGCTTTTCAAGCGAGGCCAGTTTGATCTTGTCAAATGGACGAGTAATTCAAAGGAGGTTCTCGCGCACTTATCTGACTCTCATAAGGCTTCACCGGACATTGAGTTCGATAAGTCCATTCCGCATAAGGTCCTTGGCTTGCGCTGGGATAGATCGCAAGATTGTTTTCGATTTGACGTCGTACTGCCTAATGATAATTGTACCAAACGCATAATGCTGTCCACAATAGCTCGACTTTGGGACATAATGGGTTTTGTGGCTCCCACTATTTTGTACGCCAAGCTCTTAATAAAAGAGCTTTGGTTGGCCAAGTGTGAGTGGGATGACGCACCTCCTAAACATATAGTCGCAGCCTGGAAGCAGTTTTGCCGCGAGCTTCCTAAGCTCAATCAAATTATGATACCGCGTCATTTAGGACTAGTCGACGGATGCAGTATTAATTTAATAGGTTTCGCTGACGCTAGCGAAAGCGCTTACGGCGGAGTAGTATATATGCAAGTCCGCAATGGCTGTAACTATTCTGTGCAATTAGTTTGTGCCAAGTCGAAGGTTTCGCCAGTCAAAACCATTTCGGTTGCAAGACTTGAATTGTGTGCGGCCCTTCTGCTGTCACAACTGCTTCGCAAGGTCAAGGACACAGTTTCGTCCCACTACCCTATTAATAATATTTTCGCTTTCACTGATTCCAAGATAGTACTTGCTTGGATTTATTCTTCTCCGCATCGCTGGCAGACTTTTGTCGCCAATCGCATTACCAAACTAATAGAGTTGGTTTCCCCCACTTGTTTTAATCACGTCCCGGGTATTGAAAATCCCGCTGACTGCCTGTCTCGTGGAGTTCCTCCAATAGCCCTTCTGGATCACCCCTTGTGGATTAGTGGTCCACCCTGGATTGGTCATGATCCATCAGAGTGGCCCATTGAGCCATATGGGGAGGATACAGAAGTTGAGGACGTACCCGAGAAAAAATTTGTCTCTCATCCCGTGGTCGTTGATGTTACGCTTTCCCCGTTTTATGCACTCGCACGGCGCATATCATCTTGGTCTAAGTTGTTACGCGTCATTGTTTATGTTTGTAGGTTTCTTAGGAAATTACCTAAAGGAACTTTTGTTTCAATATCCGATCTGGAATACGCAGAACGCAAATTATTATTAGCCGTACAGGCTGTTCATTTCGATAATGATATTCAGAGTTTAAAAAATAATTTACCTGTCTCCCCCGCTCTTCTTAAACTTAAACCGTTTCTCGATGAGAACGGTATACTCCGCGTCGGTGGCCGTTTGTCGAATTCAGACGAGCCTTATAACTACAAACATCCTTGCATTCTCCCGCGTCATGATCATGTAGTCGATCTTATTGTTGAATTTTATCACAAAACGCATCTCCATGCCGGTCCAGAGCTACTTATGTCCTTACTCAGGCAAAGGTACTGGATTTTAGCTGCACGGCGAACCATTCGCCAGAGAATACATAAATGTAACACGTGTTTTAGATTTCGTCCGCGTCCAACTTATCCTCTTATGGCAGATCTTCCTAGCCAACGCGTTAATCAGGTAGATAAAGCGTTTACACATACCGGTTGCGATTACGCTGGACCTCTACAGTACACTCCAGTACGTGGTCGAGGTGTTAAAGGTCGTAAGGCTTGGTTATGCATATTCACATGCTTAACAACGCGCGCTACGCATATTGAGGTCGCGACGGATTTAAGCACGGTGTCTTTTCTAGCCGCACTAAAACGTTTTCTTTCGCGCCGCGGCCCTATACAGTGCTTGTACTCTGATAACGGCACTTGTTTCGTGGGCGCTAATTCGTACTTACGTGATTTATATAAATTTCTAAATGAAGAATACCGCACACGTCTCCAAGACGAACTTTTAATCAATCACATTGATTGGAAATTTATTCCGCCTGCCTCTCCACATTTCGGCGGATGCTGGGAGAGCATGGTTAAAGTAGTAAAAACGCACCTCTTCAAGGTTATAGGCCAACAAATTCTTTCTTACGAGGAACTTTTAACTGTCCTTGCTCAAGTCGAGGCATTAATAAATTCGCGTCCGCTTACTACGTTGAGCAGCGATCCCGCTGAGCCTTCCGCTTTAACTCCCGCGCACTTCCTAAACACGGTACCGTTGTCGTCACTACCCGCTCCAGAAGCAAACTCATCTAACATGCTTCAAAGACATACGCTGCTTGACAAGCTAGTACAGTCATTTTGGCGGCGCTGGCGCTTAGAGTACTTGCATAAGCTGCAGACTAGATGTAAGTGGAATAGTCCCGCTTCGCCTATACGGGAGGGAACGTTAGTTATTATCATTAATGACAATTCACCGCCGCTTTCATGGCCACTAGGAGTCATCGAAAAGTTACATACCGCTAAAGATGGTACAACTCGCGTTGTGACTGTTAAAACCGCGAAGGGAAGCTACGTGCGCCCTGTTGTACGTCTCTGTCCATTACCTACTCAGTGAGATTTAGTTGTAACCTAGATCTCTTTCGTTTAGTTTTTAAGTTAGCTGTAATTGTTCAGTAAATTGACGGTAATGCGATAGTTTACTTACTTAAGAAATATGTTACTATTTTTTCATTCTCTTTAAAGGTAACCCTTTAAGGCCGGGGGAATGTTAGCGCCATCTATATTTTGCATAATGCATCTTGCTAGTTCAAGGGCAGTCCGTATTGGCGCTATTCTAGTATATTCAAATGGAGCGATATTCCTATTTCCATCTCCCTCGCACTGAAGCCGTATGCACGCTACGGATTGGTCAAGACTGGTGGCCTGATAATCGCGTGACTCAAGCGCAACCAATGGTGCTCCCGGGCCCCGGCAAGAAGGGATGATTTTAAGACATTCAAATTCGGAATCTCGCGACGGCTGGGAGCTTTTTTTAGCGTCCCGCGATTAATTGCTAACAAACTTTAATCCTGTGTATTTGTCGTATGTGAGCGCTCGCAAAAATAACTATTAAACTAAAGGTGACAAAGTGAGTAGTGAAGTGCAGCCAGGAGCCACACCAGAGACACCATAGAAGAGAGGAAGAGGTCCGCGCCACGTGGGTTCCAGCTCTAGTCCAGGTAGCGTGCTTTTCTCCTTTCTCCTATCCAATTACAGTGTCGCTCCATATTTATTACTGGCGAGTACCAGTACCCTTAAGATACAGTCCACAAATAAAAATAATACTTGTAAAAGTAAAGTTATCCGCCAATCGTCAGATACCTCACCCGCACCAGTGTCAAAAGGCATACAATAGTAACTCCTGAAGAACAAAAATTGCGCCAGAGGTTGATCAAAATCAGGATAAAGCTGAGCAAATGTCGCAATAAATTAAAGAAGCAAGCTGCCAACCTACAAGCAGCTAAAAAAATCTCATCAAACCCAGCACTTTTGTCTGCAATGGAAAAACTGCCTAGCACAGCAAAGCTCTTAACATTACTTCAATTTAGAGAATGTAAAAAACAAAATAAAGGCCGACGTTTTCAGCTGCAAGAAAAAATATTAGCACTCTCCATATTTAAGTTGTCACCAAAAAGCTTACAGGTTTTTAAGAAGAATTCTTATTTTACCAGCACCACAAACCCTATCCAAATTAATAAGTCAGGCAAATATAGATCCTGGCATTAATAACAAAATATTTTGCCAACTAAAAAGTGCTGCTGACAAAATGAAGCCTGAACAAAAATTGTGCGTTTTATTGTTTGATGAAATGAGTTTAAAGGCAAATTTGTCGTACAATAAAAAAAAAAAAGGATATGGCAGTTGGGTTTGTGACTGATGGTATGACAGTAAAGTCTGAATATGCAGATCATGCCCAGGTAAAAATATTTTACTCACATAATAATATACAAAAACTATCATTATATTAATCAAATTTTATTCAATAATTTTATTACTTTAATAATACTTAATAAAATTGTGTTGGTAAAAAACAACTACTTTGTTTTGTTTCAGGTGTTCATGATACGGGGTTTGATAAAAAATTATAAGCAGCCCGTTTGCTATACTTTTGCTGCAGCAGCCACAAGCGGCCAGCAAATTGCCGTACAACTAAAAGAAATCATTAGCCAACTACAAAAAGCTGGCTTAATCGTCGTAGCGACCGTATGTGACCAAGGTACCAACAACAGGCATGCTATCAAGCTATTGCTACAAGAAACACGTGGCATTCATTTAAAGAAGGGTTGGGAACCAAAAGAAAATATTATTTGTCAATGAGCAAGAGGTTGTACCTCTATATGACCCTCCACATTTATTAAAGTATCTAAGAAATAATTTGCTTACCAAGAATTTGGAATATTATGAAAATAATAGAAAACATATAGCGAAATGGGAGCACCTGCTGTTGCTACATAAAGAAAATCCGGGATATAAGGGTGTAAGGTTAATCCCTAAGCTAACAGAAAACCACGTCGTACCAGAAAAAGTTGCGAAAAATAAAATGAAGGTGAAATTTGCAAGCCAAATTTTTAGCAGAACTGTTGCAACAAACATGGGATACCTTGCAGGTAATAATGTGACACACTTTTATT
This sequence comes from Lysandra bellargus, assembly GCA_905333045.1. NCBI lineage: Eukaryota > Metazoa > Arthropoda > Insecta > Lepidoptera > Lycaenidae > Lysandra > Lysandra bellargus. The sequence continues at coordinate 5,229,868 of HG995342.1, forward strand.
TAGATTACTGTACTAAGTACTTAATATATTATTATTATTATTGTTCCAACATAATATAGTAACAAGATAATAAGATTGTACCTGTCTACATAAGTATAATGTTAACAAGTATTAAAAAAAATTAAAAGTTGTGAATTTTGTTTTTCAGATAAAGGAATTCTGCCTAAGGAGTGCAAAGAAACTGCAGATCTCCTAATCTTTTTTGATAACTTATTCGATTCGCAAAATGGAAGTTTTAATAAAAAAAACTTTGCAAAACCTCTCCTCGGACCTGTTACGCCAAAATCCCAACATCACAAGGAGTGGCAAGAAGCTAAAATAAAATTAAAAAATATGAAATTTGTAAGCATTGTTTCTGGTAAATGTGAAAATGTACCTACATTAATGAACTGGGCATGGACACTGGACGGAATCGAAATTTTATTAAAAAATTTAGAAACCAGACATAAAATAATATCCATCTGGATGAGACATTTGAATCAAGACCCAATCGAAAATTTTTTCGGTGCCATAAGAAGCCATGGGTGCCGAAATACAAATCCGACTCCGCAGCAATTTAGATCCGCTTTTACCACCATGTTAATAAACAATTTATCAAGTGTCCATGCCCCTGTTGGGTCTAATTGTGAAGAAGATTTTGGCAAAAATTTACATGCCCTCGTCGTCACGGATGACTGTAAAGCTTTGACGAACTGCAGTATAGAGTTAATTTCTAATATTGTAATAGACGACATAAAATCAAAAAGTGACCCCCGTATTGTGGGGGCATTACAATATGTTTGTGGCTATTTTATAAGAAAAGTGAAAATAAAAGTTTTTAAAAATTGTACCACATGCAAAAGTAATACAATTTCTTTAGAAGGTGAAGAGTATATTAAATATAGAGAATATGCAGGTCGTCAGTGGCTTTGCAGTCCCAGTAAATCAATTATACATTGTGTGTCGGCAATCCAAGACATATCAAACACAATTATTAAACAGTCTTTCGAAAAAAAAAAAAAACATATAAAAGAATTAATAAAAACTTAAATTTTAATGTTAGTTGATTTCGACTTTTTAGAATGCGATTTGCATAAGGAAAAAATTGTAATTTTTTTAATAAACATTACATCTCGATTTTTCTTATATAATTATTGCAAAGATATAAATAAAATATTAAATGGTAAAATGGACTGTTATGACGACGAGGACAGGCTTCAAAAAGCTAAGAAATATTTTAAAAAATGTTCAAAGAGACCCAGGAAATAAAAAAAAAAAAAAAACTTTCTTATTGTGTGTTTTCATTTTCAAACTAAGAATTATTAATTAGCTATTCTTTTGGCATCATATTTTCCTACAGGACAAAGGAAAAATTGCTATTCATTAATAATTCTTAGTTTTATGCCCCCTTTAATTAAAATGATTAGAAATCTAAACTATTACGTGCATGACCCTAGGTAGGTACGTAGTAGTTGGTAGTAGTACCATAAAACAAATTCAGATGGCGTAACGTCTAGAAATAATTGCCTCTTTTAGGTACCGAAAGAGGTCTCTATTTCCGTATATAAAAAAGTACTCTGTGGTCTCGCGCCACGCGCTCTCGAGGTAGGACCTATGCTCGTTGCGCTCCTGACTACCAAACACCATGGGGAATAAAACACAGTGACAGTGTTTTTTTACTCACCGTCTGGAGTTTAACGTAAGTTTATTTTATATTATCTTCTTATATATAAAATTCTCGTGTCACAATGTTAGTCCACGAACTCCTCCGAAACGGCTTTACTGATTTTTACCAAATTTTATATGCATATTCAGTAGGTCTGAGAATCGGCTACTCGGTACTTTATTTATTGATTAAAGTGCATTTGTTGAATAAATAATAGTAAATTATTACAACCTGAGACTGACGGCGACCATTGTTTGTGCGACGGGATAGCGATGGACGTTGCCATGGTGACTGTATACTTATTTAGTCACTTCAATAAAATAATATGGAAAATATATTATGGCAAAGCAACGTTTGCCGGGACAGCTAGTATATTATATATATTATATAATTTTATAAATGCGAAAGTGTGTCTGTCTGTCTGTTACCTCTTCACGCTCAAACCGCTGAACCGATTTTGCTGAAATTTGGCATGGAGATACTTTGAGTCCCGGGAAAGGACATAGGATAGTTTTTATCCTGGAAAAATGTACGGTTTCCGCGCGGAATTTTGGCGCAACGGAGTTGCGGGCGTCATCTAGTTAGTTTATATTGTTTTTGATTTAGTTTTTGTGTTGAGTTATTTAAATGCAAGTTATACCTACAATTAGCATTTGTTTGAGTAAATATGTTTTTTGTTTATAGTTTACCAATAAGTCAACATTGCTTACAGATTATGGACGCATAATTTGTTATAGTTAGATAATAATCCATACTAATTACTAATACTATAAATCCGAAAGTAACTTTGTCTGTCCGTTACATTTTCACGCCTAAACTACCTACCGAACCAAATTTAATTAAAGAGACAAACTAAAATGTACCTTGGGAAATGACATAAAATTAAAATATAGTTTTTTATCGCAAAAATAGGCCTAAACTTAACTCACGCGCGCGTTTACGCGCGTCGTCGTTTTTATAAAATATTATGATAGGTTTAAGGGGAAGACAGAAGCCAATTCGACATCTTTGTGCAGTTTTCTAGACGTATGTATTTGATTGATTGGCACAAAAAAATATATGTGATTTTTGATTATATTTGGAAAAGCTTGTCTAATTTAAATAATAAAATAATGTACTCCTACTGGATGAAAAAAAATACCAGTCACATCTTTCAGGAACTTTAAACAGTTAATACAATCTATGCTTTAAAAATTTGTTTATTTGATACCTTTTACAAAAATCCAAAGATTGCCGGATTTAATTTTTGGTTCTGACGTCTAGATTTCCCATAATATTTATTTTTTCCTCTTACAAACGAAAAATGTATCCACGCCTAAGAGTGAACACTTCACATCTGTGTCTCTCTGGCATGAAAATCGACACAACAATAATAAAAGACAATAACAAATTTTTATACTACAGTCAAATCAGATATGATTATAGAGTTTGAACGTCTCAAGAAAGGTAAACAGAGATTTTCACTAACATTTGACGAATGGACGTCACAAAAGAATCATCGACACTTAAATATCAACGTTCATCAAAAAGACAATCATTTCAATTTGGGTTTAGTACGAATACATGGATCGGCTACCGTCGAACATTGTATATATTTAGTAAAGGAACGCCTTGCGAGTTTTGGTCTAGACTTAGACACAGATATTATCGCATGTACGACGGATGGCGCTAGTGTAATGATGAAGGTTGGCAGGCTTTTGCATTGTTCCCAGCAGCTTTGCTTTACCCACGGCTTGCAGCTAATGGTAGTGGATACACTTTATAAGAAAAGCTTATCATCGATACTCGTTTATCGTTATTCCGCTTGCAGGGCATTCTGCAAGCGGAATAACGACAGAATCTGATAGTGATAATTATAAATACAAATTTACCATCACCTGAAATATCTTCTTCATATGAGGATCTATTGAAAAAAGTACGAAAAGTGGTCAAAATTTTTAAACGATCACCGACCAAAAATGGCATCTTCTTACAAAAATAAGAACAAGAAGGCCCTAATAAAGAATTAGCATTGATATTAGACTGCCGTACTCGCTGGAATAGCCTTTTAAATATGTTAGAACGATTCTATGACTTGAAAAATTGTATCGATAAAGCATTAATCGATATTGAATCTGGAATTAAATTCAGCGATAATAAATTGCAACAACAAAATACGGTGTTAAGTAACCAGTTAACTCAGATCTACATAAACGTATTCAAGAACGCCGCACTGGGCTGACAGGAGTTTTGGTTTATTTGCAAAATCCGAAAAAGTACGACACTATTTTGCCGCGGCGCCCTATTTTACCTTATATGTAGGTACCTTATATGTAGCTAGGTAGCTATTACAAAAAGATACATAAATAAAAACCTTTAATGATTATCATAGGTAGGTTGAGCAAGTATTATTTAGTAAATGTAGTATAAAAGAATGTAAGTATCCTAAATTAACATTTGCACGTCGAGAAAATTGTCAAAATATGTGAAACATTGTTAGAATACAAACACCTTATTGTACCATATTTATGCAAATAAAGAATATTATTATTATTATTTACAAATGTTTAATCATCTGCCTGCTTTGTATAATTCATATTATAATTTTATTTTATAATATTTGTGGTTATGGTTAGTGATGGAGGATAGACTCACGGCGCCCCTCTCGCCTTTCCGCCCCTAGACTAGACTGTTATAAAATTTCATTGTTATTTTGTTAGAAAAAAGTTTTAATTAAAAAATATGAATATCATGATTCTGTGCCAAGCATTTTAATTTAAGGATCTAACAAGACTAGACTGATTAGACTACAATTTCATTGTTATTTTGTTAGGAAACACATTTTTTATTGAATAATGTGAGACATTTTTAATTACTAATATTATGAATGTCATGATGCTGTGCCAAACATTTTAATTTTAAGATCTAAAAGACTAGACTGATTATATAATTTCATTGTTATTTTGTTTGAAAACAAATATATTTTGTTGGACAATGTCAGATATTTTTAATTAAAAAAAATATGAATCTCGTGGTTCTGTGCCAAGCATTTTAGTTTAAGGATCTAATAAGACAGGAGTGGTCACATAATTTCATTGTTATTTTGTTAAGGAAACAATTATTTTTGTTGCTTATTGTGATACTGTATAATAATTACAAATAATATGAATCTCATGATGCTGTGTGAAACATTTTAATTTTAAGATCTAAATTCTAATAAGAATAGACATTGTTATTTTGTTAGAAAACAAATATTTTGTGGCATATAAACAGACATTTACTATTAATAAAGTTGATTTTTAATAAAACAAACCTGTAGTTTCATTTTATTTAATTTTATAACATAAATTCAAAAACATGCGGGATCCCGCGGGATTGGCCAATCCCGCAAATCAATCCCGCGGGATTGAATAAGGTGCGGGATTGCAATCCCTACACCCCACATCCATCATGTTTTCTATTCTGTTAGGTATGATGAACGTAATATGTGTATTGTAAAACAAAGTATTAAAAAATATTGTTTTGTATTGCGTTTCTTCATTTTATTTTAAGATTCACATAATATAGTTCATGAGCGTGGGGAAAAAATTTCTTTCCTACGTTCAATGAGTCATATTATATGCACATACGAACTATGGACAGCAAATTGATTGATAACAGAGTTTGATTTAGTCTGTCACGATTATTATGATACCTATCATAATATCTAAAAATATTTACATTGTCATTTGAGGAACGTTTGGGAAAACACCGCAATTTTACACAGTATAGGATAGAGTATAGGTCATAGATCTCGTCTATTAATATCAATTACTAAGTCGGAGCATAAGGACTGGCAACTTCGATTTATATAAATATATTTTAGCAAAAATAGAAAATATATTCTTTGTTACCAATCGGCAATCAACGTAATTATTCGCGATGGTTGGTAAAATATCATGATAATTTTTTAAAAGTAGGGATTACACATCCATCTATCGCGAAATCCATGGAGGAAGGACACCTTGGGATCAAACGCACAAACAAATATTTTTTCAGACTACCAATAGATTTGGTCCTTGAGCAAACCATCAATGCTGATGCAGGAAAAAGATTAACCGGTGTCATTCAGTTAACGAATTCTATTTCTGCTCGGCAGCGATGGGCTAGAAGTCACGATATAAAAACAACAATAATTTTATCTTATACAATGGGCGTGACAGGTTTACAAACAGGAAAAAAGATGTATCAGCGGACCTAGAAGAATATGCGATTAAAAGGAATTCTGTACAATTAATACTTTTGATTTTTTTTAAATCCATTTCAATTAAATTTAGACGATAATAATAATTATCTTTATAATGTTGGTAATGGGTACAACTAATATATATTCTGTGGTAATGGTACAGTAGCTTCGAGCGCAGTAGAAGAGTACTTATTAATTATGACATTTTTTTAAAAACTGTGAAAATTTTAAAGAAACTTATATTTCTGAATGCTCAACAAACGGAGGGAAATTTTAAGAAAAAATTTCGCAGCTGAAAATAATGAATTTTGCATCAGAAAAAAAAGAAGATGAAAGTTGGTAATAAAGTTCATGAAATCCGTGTCCAGATTTTTTTGGTCGCCTTCATAAGCGACCAAATAAATCACGATCTATCGATGCAATATAATATCGATATAGAGAAAACTTTATCCCATTACAATCGTTACGATGTCACTTTGGCATGAAGATGGAACTATTCATAAAACTGCGAAGTCAGGCTATGATTAAAGTTTTACAAGCAAATACCCCAGATGACGATAGACCAGAACGGTTCGATGCTGTGATTTTTGATGGCTTTTATTTACTCCATATGATAAAAAACATTCCAAAAACATTTGGTAATATTTCAAAGAAAATAATGTCAATTTTAACAGCAAAACGTGCTCCACGAGTTGATTTAATTTTCGATCAGTACTTCTCGCCGTCTATCAAAGATTATAAACGAACCCACCGTAATAGCCCCGCTACTTTTATATGAAGTTGCAAAAAGCTAGTGATGTACGTGTTAGTTCTGTCAAGAATGTGGATACTATGGATATCGGAAGCAGATATATTTAATTCTTTCTATAATATTATGAAACTAAGTTGGATCTTTGTGTTTGTCTGGGGCAGGAATCGAACCCGTGTTATTGTATGTGTATTTAGGGATATTTTTTTAACGGCCACACTTGTGTGAAAACATTTCATATAAATTATGCATTGTGTTGTTATAGATGGTGCGACATTATGAAAGAAAAAAAGTGAAAGGTTTTCATTACTCAGATTTATTAAAAGCAATGGATGACGTAAAAAACAATTGCATGACTATAACCCAAGCTGCAGAGGTGTATGGAATACCCAGAACTACTATTCAAACTAGAATGAAAAGCTCTCATGATAGAGCTGGCAGACAAACAGTATTTTCAGCGGAATTTGAAGCAGGAATGGCAAATTGTCTTCATATTATGGGAAGAAACGGCTTCCCGTTAAGTAGGAAAGAAGCATCGATCTTAATTTCATAGTATGTGCGCCTAATGGCATTGTAACACCATTAAAAAACGATTTTCCGGGAAAAGACTGGTTTCAATACTTCCAGAAACGGAATAACCTTTCTATCAAGAAACCACGAAATGTTGAAATAGCACGGCGAAAGGCTTGCGATCCGTTTGTGATTTACGGATATTTTGATATGTTAGAAAGGGTGATGGGGGAGTAAGACTTGAATGATAGGCCGAAACAAATATACAATCTCGACGAAACTTCAATATGCGATGATCCTGTCAAAGGAAAAGTAGTGGGGAAAAAAGGCTATCCATCGACGAGAACAACAAGTGGACCTGCCCCACTAGACAAGTAGCAAGCGACTAACGCTACAAAATGTACGGGATTTGACATTAGTATTCGCTAGCGAAGCGATGTCTTATGTCAAATCGCATACATGTAGCGTTAGCGTTAGGGCCCGTTGTTTGATCGCTAGTTAAGGTAACTAATAGTTAAAAATTGTTAGTTAAACTAACTATTGGTTAAAAGTTACAAAATGTTGTTTTTCAATCAATAGTTAAGCTAACTTTAGTATTTTTTTTTTTGACAAATTGTTAAATAAAATGACTACGCTCGGACTGCGTAGTTAACATTGACCATTAGTTTGATTCGTTTGTTGTTGCGGATAATATCTATTCGAGTTGAGATATTTTACTGCCCAAAAAGAGTGCTTTTATATAAAAAAAATGGATTTAAATGTACTTATACATTTCGATGACTCGGAAAGTTCTTCTGATGAAGAAATTATTCTAGAATGCGTTTTAACACGCCGCCCGAAAATATTTCGCTCTAGAACACTGACATAGTATGTACTGTAAAATAATTATTGTGCAGCTGGCTGCAGCTAGCTATTGGGATGAAGTCGAATTTTTCGAGAGGTTTAGAATGTCCAAAGAAAAAGTACTTTGGATAGTTGCTGAAGTGATTAACCCGGCGTCATTGAGGCAGGGTCAATATGACCCTGCACGTTTTATTTCTGCAATATTTTTCGAAATTATTGCCGTGCTTTGCCGTGTGTCTCAGTAGCTGCCATTAAGGATCACCCCCCCTCCGTCGTGCGCGTCTCTTCAGTCGGCCGGCGCCTGCGCAAGGAGCTACACGTGTGTGAAGTCGCGACCGGGTAGTTATGACCCAGCTCAACGGCGACGTTACGTCTTTGTGCCGTAAATTGTTTTCAATTTATTACGTTTTTTCACCTAATTACGCTTTCTTTTTTTAGATAAATATATAAAATGGACTTGGAGGAGAGGGAGCGCCATCGAATCCTATCAATACTTGAAGAATCTTCAGATAGCGATGAAAATGAGCTTAGTGCAACTGATTCTGAAAGCGAAGACCATGTTAGTGTGTGTAGTGAAGGAAGTGATACCGAACAAGAAGCGAGTGATAGCGAAGATGACATTCCATTAGAACGGTTACGCTGCCAATTTAATCCTCCGGATATGATTGAATCGGAAAGTGACATTTCATCAGATGAACAGGTACGAGGTTCTTTTTATTGTGGGAAAGATGGAACAAAATGGTTTAAAACCCCTTTTCGGCAAAATGTTCGCACTCGCCCTGAGAATATTATTACGCAGCAGCCCGGAGTAACACAAGAGGCAAAATCAGCGAAATCAGAATTAGAATGTTGGTACCTTTTCATGACGGATGAAATGCTCAAAATAATACTAAATTATACCAATGACCGCATAAAAGAAAGAATGGCTGCTTGTCCAAATCCATCGAAATATCCATTTATGAAAGAAGTCAACATGAGTGAACTAAAAGCTTTTATAGGTTTACTGTACATAGCTGGATTTCATCGTGCTGGAAGACAAAATTTGAATGATTTGTGGACATCGGATGGCACCGGTGTGGACATTTTTCGTCTTACAATGTCACAACAGCGTTTTCACTTTATAAACAGCTGTATTGCCTTTGATGACAAGTCGACGCGCAATTTTCGAAAAGAGACTGATAATTTGGCTCCTATTCGTCAAATTTTCGAATTATTTACCGAAAATTGTCAAAAAAGCTATGTTATTGGAGAAAATGCAACAATAGACGAGATGCTTGTTGCTTTTCGAGGAAGGGCTAAGTTTAGGTAGTACATTCCATCAAAACCTGCGAAGTACGGAATAAAAATTTTCGCTTTGGTTGATGCTAAGAATTTTTATATTTCTAATCTAGAAATTTATGCAGGAAAGCAGCCTGAAGGTCCATTCGCTGCCAGCAATAAACCCTTTGACGTCGTTAATCGTCTTGTGCAGCCTATTTCGAAAAGCAGTCGAAACATCACATTTGATAACTGGTTTACCAGCTACGAACTCATTGTTCACCTTCTCAAGGAACATAAATTAACCTATACCGGTACTTTGAGAAAAAATAAACGCCAAATACCACCAGAGTTCACAAGAACACGCGCACAGGAGGTTTATTCGAGTAAGTTTGGGTATCAAAATAACATAACACTTGTGTCACATATATCAAAGAAAAATGCATCATGACGGCAACATTGATGAATCTAGTGGAGAGAAAAAAAAAGCCTGAGATCAATACTTTTTATAACATAACCAAAGGCGGAGTGGATGTTGCCGACGAACTGTGTGCAACATATAATGTTTGTCGTAATTCGAAGAAATGGCCGTTAACAATAATTTTTTATGCCATGCTCAATATGGCTGGAGTAAATGATGGTATTATACGAAATACCAACAATGGATCAAATATAAAACGTCGTCGTTTTTTGAAGAATTTGGGCATAGCACTAGTAAATGAGCACATTTCTTGTCGAAAAGATTCATCGAATCTGCTTCGTGAAATGCGGAAAAGAATGAAGGAATTCACTGGAGAAACTTCTGAAGAACCTCCTAGAAAGCTCATCGGTGTTCGAAGAAGATGCCAAGATTGTCCCTACAAAAAGGATAGGAAGACAAGTCACACATGTAACACATGTCTCAAATTTATATGCCCTGAACACTTGATTTCTTATTGCAAAAATTGCAGTGAAACCCTCAACAAAAAAGACTAAAAAAACAAGTTCCTATATTTGTGTGATGTCTAATTCAAAGATCTCTTATTGTAGACTAGATTTAAGTAGATTTTTAATAAAAGAAAGGCTTTATTATGATAAAAAAAGATTTATAAGAGAGTTATGTTTTTTTCACTTAATTAGAAGTGTTTAAGAAGATGTGAAATACACATAGTTTAAGTTGATTTTATTGATTGTTTCTTTGCCAAAGTCTATCTAGTGAAGACATTTTTTAAAATAAATAAAAGAATTTTCAAATAAATATGTGTTTCTTTTTAATACGAGGTAAAATGGTACAGGGTCACAATGCCCCTCCTCAACGTTAGTGTAACATTTTTCCGCCACAATGACGCCGGGTTAAGTCTACATTGTGTACTATTTACTAAATAGGTAAGTAGGTACCAACAATAACAGTGCTATATTACATAAATATTGAAACCTATATTCATAAATAGGTAAGTAGGTACCAACAATAACAGTGCTATATTACATAAATATTGAAACCTATATTCATAATTTTATCAAAAAGCTGCCTACCATAAACAACACAAGAAAAGGGTTTTTTTATGCAAAAAGTTTCAATAAGTCATAAAGTTTCTAATAAATAGAGAAAACACGTGCAAATATTAAAAACAATTGTACTTTTTTACAGAAAGAGCCCCCATAACCCATCTTTATTGATTATTATATCCAAAGAATTTGAGTTAAGTTTTTATTACGTCCGTATGTCAAATATTTTAAGAGCCATTGTTCTTTAAACATTGGTTGTGCGTGAGCGCAAAAGGTTCAGCGGGGCTAAAATGGTCGCTTTGTTGAATCATAATATGATTCATTCTTTAAAATCGCAAAATGCAACACTGCTTGCAATTCATTTCTGTATTTTTGTACTGATTTGACATTTGTCAGTTTGACAGTTTTGACAATTCATTTGCTGAATTGATTGAGAGGAATTGCTAAATGTTACCATTTTAGCCCCGCAGTACAGCCGACGTTTCATAAACAATATTACCAGTAGTAAAAAAATTCTCCCGGCAGAATTTTGGGTTCCCCATGTTCCTTCAAATAGCAACACAATTGACAATTGTTACTTTTAACTATAGTCAAAAATCAGTTGAAACAACGTATTTCTATTTTAACAACTGGTCAAGGCTTAACTACAGTCAACTAACTAATGGTTACGGAGACTATTTGTCATTTTTGACTAGTGATCGAACAACCGGCCCTTAGTCGCTTGCCACTTGTCTAAAGCCCTATTGCCCCTAATTATATTTCAGGGAAAGCATCTTTGGTCGCAGTGGTTTTATCAGAATGAGAACGTGAACACCGCATATGCGGCAAGTGAAAAAGGATGGATAGAAACGAGCATTTCTGAACAGTACATGAGAGAAACATTCGTACCTGCGATAGGCAATGAAAGACCCATTTTGCTTCTTTTTGACGGGCACTCTACACATGTGGATCTTAGTGTGATTGAGTACGCTGCGTCGGAAAAAATAACTGTATTGAAACTTCCACCGCACTCTTCTCATATTCTGCAACCGCTGGATTGCAGTACAATGAAGCCTCTAAAAGACATATGGGAAGAAGAAATTCTAAAATGGCAATAAATCTGTAAAATGTACGGAATGAAATCGGAAAATTTAAATGAAGCAAGGTATGAGTTTCTCGCCACGTATAAAACAAGTGGTACTGATGTATTTATGAAGAAACTAATTAGTTATGACTCCTCAAATTTGCCTCCATGCCAACGGGAACTGCAACAATAATTATTGAGATCTTCATATTATATTACAAATGTTTGGCGAAATAGTCATTTAAAAGTACCAACAGTTCTCAAACCTGAAGATAACGGAACTTCATCGATGGAAGCTATGATAATTATTGGTTTGAGGGGGACACAGTTCATTCTTCTATCTACGAAATATTATTGCAACAGCCTATTGTACTGACACTGCTGATCATTTTCAGCAAGTGAAACTAATGAACACATTAACGGTAATACACTAATGTTTTTAATTCATAATAACACACAAAATTATGTGTAATTAAGCGTAAGATCCGAGATACATATGTATATATCCGGAGATACAAATTTTGTTGCTTTTTAGAAGATGAAATCAGCCATGAAGGATCATTTGATGATGAAGAAAGTGATAGTGACATATCTGATGATGACAAAGATTGATGTATAGTCAATATAGGAAAAGTCAACGCTGAGGAAGTCAGGTTACGGAACCCGAGAGGCCTCGAAAGTGCTAAACCATTCACGAGGCCCAGGGATTGTGCTACAAGAGAGTATACGTCATCAAACACCAAAAGAGGAAGTTACAGCTACATCACAGTTCATCACAGACGACACGGACGACGCGCTGGGCAAACTCATAAAGGGAGTGATGGAAACTCCTGCAAAGGTCATCACTCATCTTGGACCATAACGCCAAGATGGCAATCAAGAACCGGGACCATACCACAATCAAAAATTGGTCTCGGTGAAAGCTCCATGATGGCAAATAAACTGACAAAATACCGGACTGACAACAACCATCAAGAAGACGAAATCAGCCACCAACAGGTGGCCAACGAGTATGCCCTCAATACCATCAGAGGGCAGAGGACACCAGCCACCAACAGGTGGTTAGCACAAAATATTACCGGAAAGACAATGAAGAGGAAGACACCAGCCACCATACAGGTAGCCACACATAAGATTACAAGCCTCACCCAGCGAGCGGGACCGGCATGGACCAACACCCTTTAACATCCCAAAAACTCCACCCAGCTTTGGTGACCCCTCAACACCCGAGCCAACGCCAGAACACCGAAAGGCAAAGGGTGGACGCAAAATCGAGAGGGAAGTGGGAAATGCCGTACCAACCCACTGGGCTCCAACTGAGGTCCAAACATAAACCATCAAGAAGATGACATCACCCCGGAAGATCAAAACTTCGAAGACAGCCCAGTCAAGAAGATGACTTCCGGGGAGACGACAACAGCCATCAACCAGATGGCCAACATTATAAAAAAACCCTCAACAACATCTGAGGGTACGACACTTAGAGCCCCTTCAGGGCAAACTACAGAATGTTTGACGCGTAAAATGTATGTTACTTGAAATTATAATGAAAATAAACTAAACAAAATATTAAATATAACAAAGACACGGGATAACTAGATATTGCACGGCGTGTTACAAAGTGGCTACTGTTTCATAGACGAGAAATCACTTGGAATAACCATGCCTTAGAGTTGCAATATCTTAAATATTTATTTCCAATGGTAAAACTTTGGCAGCTCATATCTTCGAAATGTGACATTTTACGCGGTTTTGTCCAAGATTATATTTTTTTGTTTGTATTATGTTAGCTATCCATTTTTAAAAGAATTATCCGTGAACGCGATTAAAAAAAAATGGCGGACAGTTGGTCGGCCAGGCTTGTTGACAAAAATCTTCATACCCTCTTCAATTCAATAGCGATGAAGAGAAACGCCATCAAACATCGAGAAAACGTGTAGACAAAATTTTCTCGTTGACGTATGCTAGATGGGCAGGATTTTATGTCAATAGCTTCAAGCTTGCACCAATATTTCACTACAAGCTTCAGATAGATAATAATTAGGGCCTACAAAAATTAAAAATTGACACTTTTCTCATTGATAAGCCTTTGCAAATTCCGTAACTATCCTGGCTTAATATATTTTTTTTTATGTGTGGACCGCGAAGGTTTTGCATTTCTCTAATATGGACTCCGAGCGAAACTAATTAGTGACCTTTGAACTAAGCTATACGTACTTATCTATGTCTTGCTTACCTTTAACATTTCTTGAGAAAAGATGACTACACAAAATACATTTACCTAGATGTGTATTGAGTTACAAGTTTACCCGAGCAAAGCCGGATTTTCATCTAGTTTTATACATAATTCAATCGAGTCAAAAAATCGAGAGTCCCTAGATATATTGTGTCTTTCATTCAGTACGAAAATTATTTGAAAATTCCAAATAATTTGGACATACTAAGGCAATTTCGTTCAAAGAAGAGGTAACTTTGGGATTTTTTTCTATCGAGTGAAGTTCAAGATATTGTGTAATGGAATAGGAATTCCCATGTGTTAGATCCTTTAACACATATATTTTTTTCAGAATTTAAATTACTATATTTGTATGTCTCCTTTCACTTTTAAATCTTAAAAATCGCCCGTTTCTCGAACTAGACCACCAGGAAGAAAAAATCGAGCGAGCCACCCGCGCCGTCTAAGAGTTCATTTCAATCAGTGTCCGCGAGTTGCGCTAATATTGATTCGCGTGTGCGTCCTGTGTTGCGTGTACAAATCTGTGGTGAATTCGGTAATTTAATAGTAGACACTGGAGCTAAACATTCCGTAGGAAGTGTTAGTCTAAGAGCCCATCTATTTAAGCATGGTTGTCAGTTCCAAAATGTATTTACTGAATTAAAGTATGCGGACGGTCGGATTTCTGAGCAAAATGTTGAAATAGCGCATGTTAATGTAACGGTGCAAGGCGTAGCGCGAGCGGTGGATTTTACTATGTTGCCGGATGCTAGCGAGAGCCTGTTAGGTATGAATTTTATAGAGGACATTGATATGGTATTAGACTTCGATCGTGGTGTATGGTATGTGAGACACGATAGGTCGCCGAAGTCAATTATTTTCGAAAAAAAAGCCTTTAACGGTCACCTATCTGTTCGTCTGTGGGTCTTCGCGAGGACGAGGGATCCCATCTTTGACTGGACGAAAGGGAACGTCGGTCCGACCTTCTGAATATCCACGAGAATATTTTTACTCCAGGGGGAGGACCAAGCGATTTTGCCGTACATCGCTAGATACGGGAGATGCAGCACGAGTCGCTAATCCGCCGTGTCGTGTTTCTCCCGCTAAAAAAGACATTATTCGTGAAGAATCTATTACTGGATCTTGTAGTATTTGTCCCTTAGTCGTCGATTGGCCTCAATGTAATCCACAAGACATTCGTAAAGCTCAAATTAATGATTCTGAGGTGAGCAAAATTATAGAAGATTTTGAAAATTCGGATGACCCTGCAGCAGCTGTACGCTGGACTGACCGGGGGCTATTATATTGAACGAGGTGTCCTATATCGATGTGATCCGGACGGAGTGTCCGAGGAACCACAGCTTGTGGTCCCAGAATCTTTAAAGGCAGAGCTCATGAAAGAACCCCATGATGCGCCCACTGCTGGACACTTAGGTTTGGAGCGTACGTTGCGCAAAATTAAAGAAAAATATCATTTCAAAAATATGAGGACATAATATGTAGCTCAATACCTTAAATCCCGTGACTTGTGCCAAAAGTACAAAGCGACGAATTAAAAACCTGCTGGACTGCTTCAGACACCCGTGCTCCAGCAGCGATTCGAAGACCTCTTTAGGAATGGGCAGATTATTTCAAACCCATGTTTAAACAAAAATTCCCAATCCCAATACGTTACATCAAAGAGATAAGAGGACACAAAGAAAAACCAAAATTGATTTTCCACAGAGACTCATACAATGGTGCATGGGTATCCAATGTTATCACAAATTAGCAATACAAAGCTCCAATACTACAAGCAAATGAATTCACACATCCTCAACAATTGTATGATTCATTACTTCCAATATCCGCAGCCAAATACAAAGATTGCATGGATTTGGCAAAATTCTGCTCGCAGAGAGCAAAAAAATTTTTTCTTGCACTACCCTATGCTAGTAATATTATTAATGACGAGTAATATAATAGGTATGATTAATTAACTAAGCATACCTAGTGTTTCCATGATGACATTCATCAATTTTTAACTGACATTCATCATTGTTCCCCGGGAATATTATGTAACTTTGTTTTTTTTTAATTAAAAAAAATACATAAGATGCTCTAATAACTTTGACTTTCATTCCATGACAATAAATATAAACCTATGAACATAAATTTTATTTAGTGTGAGGTCAGTGTTAAACATACATAATAAGTCTATGAACTTAATTATCTGATTTTCTCAAATCAAAGTGTAATTGACACCCATCACTTTACCCCTGTACCCTTCAAGTGCTTGCAATGGATCTTTTCGGGCCTCTTCCAGAAACTGAAGGTGGAGAAAAGTGGGTTTTTTCTCATTGAAGATACGGCGAGTCGATGGGTTGTATATAAATAATGTTTGTGTTTTTTCGTCATACCATAAAAATACATATCTTTAGAAACTTTAGATGGATGTGCCCATTTTCTACTTTAGTGGGTTTAAAATGGTTATTTTCGTTAAAGGAATGTGTGGCGTGTTTCTCATTAGGCACGTAGTTGATAAAATTATTGTTTGTTGTTAGCTATCCATTTTTAAAAGAATTATCCGTGAACGCGATTTAAAAGAAAATCAAAATGGCGGACAGTTGGTCGGCCAGGCTTGTTGACAAAAATCTTCATACCCCTTTCAATTCAATAGAGATGAAGAGAAACGCCATCAAACATCGAGAAAACGTGTAGACAAAATTTTCTCGTTGACGTATGCTAGATGGGCAGGATTTTATGTCAATAGCTTCAAACTTGCACCAATATTTCACTCCAAGCTCTGAAGCTTCTTCTTCTTCTGAAGCTAGGATAGATAATAATTAGGGCCTACAAAAATTAAAAATTGACACTTTTCTCATTGATAAGCCTTTGCAAATTCCGTAACTATCCTGGCTTAATATTTTTTTTATGTGTGGACCGCGAAGGTTTTGCATTTCTCTAATATGGACCCCGAGCGAAACTAATTGGTGACCTTTGAACTAAGCTATACGTACTTATCTATGTCTTGCTTACCTTTAACATTTCTTGAGAAAAGATGACTACACAAAATACATTTACCTAGATGTGTATTGAGTTACAAGTTTACCCGAGCAAAGCCGGATTTTTATCTAGTTTTATACATAATTCAATCGAGTCAAAAAATCGAGAGTCCCTAGATATATTCTGTGTCTTTCATTCAGTACGAAAATTATCTGAAAATTCCAAATAATTTGGACATAGTAAGGCAATTTCGTTCAAAGAAGAGGTAACTTTGGGATTTTTTTCTATCGAGTGAAGTTCAAGATATTGTGTAATGGAATAGAAATTCCCATGTGTTAGATCCTTTAACACATATATTTTTTTCAGAATTTAAATTACTATATTTGTATGTCTCCTTTCACTTTTAAATCTTAAAAATCGCCCGTTTCTCGAACTAGACCACCAGGAAGAAAAAATCGAGCGAGCCACCCGCGCCGTCTAAGAGTTCATTTCAACCAGTGTCCGCGAGTTGCGCTAATATTGATTCGCGTGTGCGTCCTGTGTTGCGTGTACAAATCTGTGGTGAATTCGGTAATTTAATAGTAGACACTGAAGCTAAACATTCCGTAGGAAGTGTTAGTCTAAGAGCCCACCTATTTAAGCATGGTTGTCAGTTATAAATGTATTTACTGAATTAAAGTATGCGGACGGTCGGATTTCTGTGCAAAATGTTGAAATAGCGCATATTAACACGTTAGGTGCGAAACAGGGCTTGAAACACCCTGTCCATGTCTCATCGTTATAGCGGTAGGAAAAAACTCAAACTTCTCTATCGTGCGGGAGGCATAAATTCCATCTGGTTCAGTGTAGGAAAGTGATAACTATATATCTGAGATGTGCTATTGATTCCTAGTTCAATGGTATATCGACCTTAATACCGGGTTTCTTAGATCTCGTGCCGCACTGAACAAATAAAAATTCTAACACAGTGCGGAACGAGGTTGCGAACACCTCGTACTCCCGCGCACCTCGTACCGCACCCTAAGCTAGCTTCACGCGGTTAGTGTTGTGCAACGCATTCGAGACTGAGCACGCGACGAAGTACGACTGCTGCCGATTATGTCGAAATGTTGCCGAAAAAAGTTAATCAAGGAGGAAGATGATGAAAAACTGGTAAATCTGAGTCAAAATCAGGATATAGGAAGATATTTCAAAAACAGGTCAGTCACAAATATACTCCGTCTAGGTGAAATAATTATGTCAAGTATGTTATAGTCAACTCTCTGATTGAGTGTTCTAAGTGACTTTTATGACTTTTTGAGTTTAAATATCCGACAAATATAATGAATTATATTTTCACTTTGTTTTTAGCGATCTAGCATAAAGGATTACGGTATTTAACGGATCTGTGAGTACGTACTGTTAAGTTGGAGTGGTGCTTTTAATTTAACTGAGCTATATTTTTTGGCGTTTTTGTGTGAAAAGCTTAAGACGCGAATCATTAACACTATACCTACACAATAACTTATTTGCTATTTTTGTAAAATTAACATTTATGGAATGAACAACAACAAAATATTATAAAAACTAGTATTAATTAAAACAACAATGCTTCATGATTAAGGCTGCCATCAGTCCGGTTTCCCTGAACTTGTCTTAATTTGGAAGGCGTCCCGGCCGGGCGGGAATTACAAAAGGTGTCCGAAAAAAGTTCGATATTTTTTATCCCACGTTGGCAATTTCGATGGCAACCTTATGCATAATAATATGTACCTATGTGAATATGCGCTATAAAATTAACCAGCAATACCCTCCTGCAACTAGCACGCTTGATTCGTTTTTCTTTAAAATTGCAATACTCTTGATCAATAATTATACAATGAGCTCTGAACATAGCATGCTCCAATTGCTCCGTTATAAAAAAACGAAAGCACTTTTTCGGAAGCTTAATAAAAATTGTACCGAACAAAATGATAATTTTCATATTAAAAATTGATATCCATGTTTTGTTTTGAGCATACTGAAATTGAGATTAATTATCGATATTTTCGTACTTTTAAATTTTAAACTGGCTGTAGTGAATAACCTAAAAAAGTTAGTAGTTAAGTATTTTGAATGCCAGGCCGCTTTTTTGAGATTTTTGCCAATTTATTTTAGCTTGGTAAATAAATATATTATCTGTTCATATTTTCTGTAACGAAGGCGCAAGTCATTGAAACCCTGAACATGATTACCTACACTGTTTACGCCACGTTTTGATCGGTACACTTAATAAACAGCCAATCATAGCCGAGCTGCGGCCTTTATGTATAAAATATTATAATATTATTAGGTATCTATTGCTTTTCAGAGGCCACCAAGTAGTAATACCCCGCGAAATATACGTTTTTTCGAAGATTCTAGTGATGAAGAAATTTTTTCAACAAAACGTTTTAAAATTTCCGACACTGACGAAAAAGAAGAAAACTACAATTCAAATGAATATAGAGCACCACAAAACGTAAATATAGAAATTGAACCGACCAACATTCAAGAACAAAAACATATCAAGAATAAAGATGCAAGCTCGATCATTATTACAAGTACAGGAAAACATTATAACAAAGCAAAAACGGGAGTTAAATATCTCAAAAATAACGATGTAAGGAACAGTGTTAAAGCCATAGAACAAAAAGAAACAATTTATTTGAGTCCAAGTACCGGAAAAACCTGTCAAGTATTACAAAATGTTACCTTTCCCTTTTCTAGTGCCCCAACCACCCCAAGGCAAAAGATCCAAAAAAAAAAAAAAAAAAATTCGTCATCTCTATGTTCACCTTCACTAGACTTCCCTCATTTAGTTTCTGAGAGCAGAGCTAGTTCTTTGTCAGAAATTTCACGCTCCAATTTACTAGACTGCGATTTATCTCTTAACGAGGAAAATATAAAGGAACTACTTCAAACACCGGAACAAAAGAGATCAAGTAAAAAATTTATACCCGAATGTGCAGTTTCTGATGACTCTAATGTGTCCAGATGTGAAGAAAAAAGAGAAATAGAGGTTACTGTGGTTGTTGAAAATGTTTTGAAGGATGTTGATCGAAAAAAACAAAACAGGTGTAATAAATTATCAACTGTACTTAAATTGCCAAATTCAATTGACTATAATCGTAAACGTCTAAAAGCGACAACGAGATAATAATTGAAGACAGAACTCGTGATAATTTACAGGATATTCCAAAATCACCTCATGCGAATAATTATGATAATATCGAATGTTTTAGTGACAGCGGGGATGATGATGATTATAGTCCTAATAATGATAATTCAAGCGGTTCGGAAGGATCTGATAATTATTCATTAGAGGGGTGCATAGACACAGAACAGGAATTATTGTCAGAAGATGAAAATGAAGATACAGAAAATGAAACTTTAGACGTAGAAGAGGCATTACCCAGCCGCCAAACTAACAAGAACGATGATGATGAGTGGGAAGACATATCCGAGAGTCCCGTAAATTTTGATGAATTTATTGGGGAAAATACTTACAATATACCGCCGTTTGTAAAATCACCTGAAGATGTATATAAGTTATTTGTAACAGATGAGATGATCAATAAAATGATGCTTGAGACAAACAATTATGCGCGAAACTATTTACGAACAAACCATCAAAATATGAAACATAATTCACGTATGAAAAAGTGGACTAATACTAGTTTTGAAGAAATGAAAACATTTCTGGCAGTTGTGATGGCAATGGGGTTATGTAAAGTGCCTCATATAAATTTGTATTGGAGCAAGAACAAATTATACAGAAACGAATTTATACGTTCAGCAATGACAAGAGACAGATTTTTACTCTAATTAAAATGCTGGCATGTCAGTGATGTCTCAAATGATAATAAAACTGACAAAGTATATAAAATCAGAGATATGCTTTCGATGATCACTGACAATTTTCAGAATGTATTAAAGCCCGGAAAATATATAGTAATTGATGAGACAATAATACCCTGGAGAGGACGATTAGGTTTCCGACAGTATATAAAAAACAAATCTCACCGATATGGCGTTAAGCTTTACAAACTTTGCACCCCCGAAGGTTATACCTACCAAATAGAAATTTATACAGGTAAAAAAGATCAGAAGAGAGAAGTCGATCACAGTCAAAAAGTTGTATTAAGGTTGGTGAACAATTTGACAGAAGAGGGAAGAATCGTAATAGTTGACAATTTCTACACTTCGTTGAGTTTGGCAGAAGAACTCCTATCACAAAAAAACATTTCTATGTGGAACTTTAAACTTAAGAAGAAAATATTTGCCAAAGAAAGTTGTTAATGCGAAAATAAAAAAGGACCAGATAATTGGAAAAATGAACAAAAAGGGTGTGAAAGTATTGAAATGGGTAGATAAAAGAAATATTTTAATATTGACTACGTGCAAAGATCATGACGATAAACTAATAGATACTGGGAAAAAGAAGAGAGGAACTAACGAAAACATTAAAAAGCCCGGAAGTGTTCTAATGTACAATGAAACAAAAAAAGGAATTGACTACAGTGACCAAATGTCTTCGTATTATACAACATTAAAGAAAGGAATTAAGTGGTGGAGGAAAGTAATAATGGAGCTAATATTTGGTACAGCCCGTATTAACGCCTGGATTGTGTATAATTCAATTAATGGTGATAGAAATAAAATGCCAAAGAGACTATTTGTGGAACAACTTATTGAAGCTTTTACAAAGAAGGACTTGGATGTGGATACAGGTAATTTTCTAACATCCTAACTACTCGTTATAATAAATATCGTTAATAGAAACGTGAATGTGACATGTTGAGTAACTTTCTTCAAATAGGTTGATAATCATGATACTATTAGTGTGTTTGTTCATTGAATCAACTAGCGGCAAATCCAAAACACCCGGCAATCGGTGTATGGCTCATCAAAATTTAACTCTTGCCCAAGTCAACCCCACTCTTCCCTACTCTAACCAACTTAACACAACTCTTCTCTACTCTAGCCAACTTAACACAACTCTTCTCTACTCTAACCAACTTTACCCAACTCTACCCGAGTCTATCTAACTCTTACCCTAATTTACTCAGCTCGACCTTACTTTTCAGAACCCATTACAAACAAGGCACATCATCTCGAAAAGGGATCAAAGAAGAGGAGATATGTAGGATGTTACGAAAAACTCCGCACCTTCTTAACAAGTCGTGAGGCCGACAAAAAAGTAAAGAAAATTCTCACAGAATGCACTGGTTGCAAAAAATATTATTGTTTGGCCTGTTTTAATGAAAAACATCCATAAGTTTGATAAATAAATACAATTAAATAAAATCGATATTTCTTTTCCCATCACTAAATTATATGAAAAACTGCTATTGTTCAGTGCGGTATGGGGTACATCAGACCCCACATTTTATTTTACCCATAGAATCTAAACTAACTAATCTAACGACGGGCGGCGGTAGATTTAGGTTAATGAACTCATTGTTAATAATAATCACGACAAAAGCCGCACACTTTGTCTTATTTGGCGCCAAAAAAAGGATTTTGGTCTCCTACAGGCGGTGGGGTTTAATATGCCTCGTGCCGCCACAATCTCTGGTATAGGACAAGGTTTATTTAGAGAAAGGAAAGGGGAGGGAAGGGAAGGTTTATCTAGAGAAGGTTTATTATAGGTATCGACCCGTAACACAGTAATGGAAAGTACAGATATATCTGTGCCGCTGGGAACGTGTTAAGGAACATCTTGACATTAAACATATATGTAAATTCTCTTTTGTACTTTACACTTAACATACATCTCAATGGTCATACATATTCTAGTGTTTGTAAAATTTGTATCCCTATATGCCGACATTAAAAATTAGTTTTTATTTGGAAAATAATGGTCCGTCCAACGCACCTACAAATGGAGATGTTGTTGAGATTCCTGGAAGAAAATCCAGTAATCGCAAAAGGGTACATGCGGGTGAGCCAAGCTAAGCACGATACCAAACTTAAATGGGACCGTATAACTATAGAGCTACGACATTTGCAGACGAGCCATATGTTAAAATAATAATGAATTAATAATTATTATCAACAAAAAACGAAACGACACCACACCAATCGATACCCTAGTGACCCTAAAAAACGTTTACAATACCTAACTCGGCAACTATCGATCTCAATCGACCTCTGTTGCTACCGTGAAATTTGACGTTTGTAAACGTAAGTCGATTCTCAGACAATTTTGTTTGTCGCGAGCACCTAAGATTTCGATTTGGCGAATGTTTCGATGCTGATTAGTTCCAAATTGAGCCACAGCTCGATCGTGCGCTAGCATACCTGTCAGGAATAGCAAAATACATTGCGGTTGAATTAGTTTCAAACCGATGCACGACAGTGCGCTATTTTAGATGTCTAAAGTGTCAAAAGCCGTTGAAATCGAAAATCGAAATCGATATCAGTTTCGAGAGTAAGGCCCCAGGTACGACCAGAACATAGCCAGTGGTCGACTGTACCACCGATGGTTCGATTTGCTTCGCGTGCCTATAACCAAGGAACGGGTCAGACTGCTGCGTACCTTACCTTTGCTCG
Source organism: Lysandra bellargus (assembly GCA_905333045.1). Taxonomy (NCBI): domain Eukaryota; kingdom Metazoa; phylum Arthropoda; class Insecta; order Lepidoptera; family Lycaenidae; genus Lysandra; species Lysandra bellargus. Next base: position 5,253,378 of record HG995342.1, read on the forward strand.
GGAGATGCGCTCACCTATAACCGTACACACTGACCTTCGAGCTATTGTGCCCCAACAAAATTTCGTTCCCCAGATTACGCCTTACCTGAAGGAGTTTGCGCGGATTTTGCTTGATGTTGAGCACCGGGTTGAAGAGCAACAAGATCTTCGAAAGGCCAGTGGTGATAGTAAGCGACTAGACAGTCCTTCGTTTGCAGAAGTGAACCTGGTCCTCGTGGATGCCCTGATGATCTGATGAGCGATGCAGCCAAGGGTTTTACCAGTAAATTTGCCCCAAAACGGGATGTCCCTATCGTGTCTCTCATGTTATCGTGAGTCCCACGTCACTTATTGTCGAGGATGCGAACAGAGCTGTTCGAGGCAAGTACCATGCCAGCGCCCGTATGTTGGTTCATCAACCCGTATGTCGTTGTACATCAGCGCCGCCGTGGTCGTCCAGCCAAGTCACAGACGGGTCGTGCTTGTGACTTGGAGGGGGAGGCTATAGCACGAGACAAGCGCCCCCCGCCGCGTCTCGCACCCCCTCACCTACACCGATCGCTCCGCTCCGACGATCGAGCCGAAAGGTCAAGGGCGACTTAAAACCAAACGGTTAAACATGTTTAAAACTTTATTTAAGCATAAAATTCTGTTAACCTACACAAGTTGTCTTGCACCACAAGTTAAACATGATTATCGATCTGTCAGATTTAAACAGCCAAAAATTGCTGTTTAAGCTGCAAAACGTATTTAGCAGCAGTTGAATTTGAGGAGGCCGCCGCGGCGTTCTTACGACTAACCTGCGCGCGCAAATCTAATAGTACGCACTGCGCATCGAATGCCGCGTCGGTATGCAACCAGTTCGCGCCGCGCCGGTCCGTGATACGTACAACACACGTACAATTCAATAAAACCTAATCCATGTAAAGGAAAGAAGTGTGGAAATATATCCGAGGAAAGACGTCAAAGTTTGTTCTCATATTTTTGGAACCTTAAAAGTCACCAAAGAAGGAAAGACTGGATAGCTCAGTGTGCTGTGAAAAATACTGTAAAGAGGCCAAGCAAAGATAATAGTATAAGGAGTTGCACTTACAACTACTTTATTAATGAAAGCGAAGGAAGAAGAAAGGTTATTACTACGTCGGATATAATTCAAAGGTTCATTCTCTACACATTAGAAACTTATATGGTCGATGGTTATGCGAAAACTGATGAGCGTGGAATAAGTGGTGGCCATAAGAAAACTAAGGAGCTAATCATAGAACATGCAAGAAATTTTATAGAATCTTTGCCAATTATTCCATCACATTATTGCCGGAAAGACTTGAATAAATTATATTATGCGCGCGCTTATTTACAGACACTACACAAGCGCAATGTTTAAATGTCAACATCGTGCCAGCTCTTATTAACTGACCTGTACACGCTACAATTAATAATAATAATAATGTCTAAAGTAAAAAAAATCTACAATATGGGCGCCGTCGCAATGGCTAACTATAATGGAAGTCGCACATCAAGATCCAGAGCCATATAAAGTTGAAGTAATTAAGGGTACAGATTTTATTGGTTTTGATAATGTGGTAAACAGCACATTTAAAAAAAATGCAATTAAAAAATTGAACAACGCGACTTTTAAAAAAGAAGAACCAAATGTTACATACATTAAAAATTCAATGAGACCTGACGCTGAGACTACAAAAATTCCTCTGCTTCCGGTCAATAATATGGTTGACATACTTATAGAAAAAATTATATTCCACACAGTTAGGCATTTCGGTCAAAAAACACAAAGATTTAAAAAATCTTGTTGATAAAATATTATTTCGTCAAGATTTGCTGCAGAGTTTAAGAAGCTTGAAGAATTCTGCAAAAAGGTCCATAAACGGCAGAGTAATGTTCAAATATATTCGTGTCGATGTAAAATACTACAAGAAGTACTTTTTATATCATCATAATGTCATGATTCATGGTGAGGATGGTAGTGATGATGATGATTACTTTAATTAGTAATTGACATGTCATTATTGAGTATATGCCACATATACTTGCAGTTCTTAAAACAACGCCGAAATCCCAAACATGTATCTATAATGAGTCAGGAGTTCTGTACTGTACTTTTGGATCCAGGGTATACTTTGTAGCAAAGTCTTACTTTTTGGTAGCATATGCTTAGACTACTTCAGAAAAAGTCAAAATCACTATATTATGTGTCCATATTAATTTCGAGGAGTTTCTTCGATTCTTCATAGATCCCATGATCTGGTCACCACTTTTTTGAAAACGGGACCAACTTGGGATTGTACCCTTTACATTTTTTTAATCGGTTCACGGACGGCGGAATTATCGTTGAACACACAAAAAAAATAAAAAATATATGTATATTATAATTTATACAGCCAAATATATAACCGCCTTATTTTTTTAAAGTTGTTTAAAAATTCAAATTAGTTAATTTACGTAAATGCCAAATTTTATCTAGTCTACTAGTAGTCTAGTCATAAGTCTAGTGTTTAGTAAATTTAATTAAGTTTATTAATTGCCTGATAGACGTACGAACTTAAAGTACGCGGGTTTTAAGTTCACGAACTTACTCGGCTCGCGTCGGTGACACACGAGAATCGCTCACACTAGATTACCATGCCCCCAGGCTCGCGGCTCTTTGCTGACACACAGGCTGATCGTCGAGCCATAAGTCCGCGTACTTACTCGTACGTCTGTTACCCCCTTTAGTACTACTAATAGTTGTTTACGTAAATTCCTCGCTAAACAGATAATGAGTGTAAAAAAACTGAGCAAAATAATTTTTGAGCTAGCTATTTAATTCACACGAGTATAATAAACTTTTACTTATTTAGAAAAGCATATGTGGTGTTTGTTACCCTCCCTACCCAACACAAAAATAAAAGTGACAACTCTATGCTTTCTATGTTCGTAATTCTTGACACCGACCGCGTGGTTGACGAGTGTCGCTTGCGGGTAGCGGGGTGTGTAGGCAGGGCTAGCGTGCTTTGATATTTCTGACAGCCCGCTCTTAACGCGGGCTACTGACAGAATCCCGGCGAGCCGCAGGTTGAGTATAGCTGCATTAAACTATAAAATTATGAGTACATTCACACTGGCAGCATGCAGGCGGAGCGGTTGCGCGGCGCCCATATAACTTTACTGCGATCAAATCGTTTATCTCTGCGTTATGCGTGACAGAGCGACACGCTGTTGAGCTAATATAGTCACTGTTCATTCCAATTTTGTCTGTCGCTACTACCTGCAAACCTTCAAGAAGAGAGTGTATTCCCTCTTAAGAGCCCGGGTTACCCTCGAAATTCTCTTACATACGTAATACCAAAATCATTTTGTCATATGAAAGTATTTAACATGTTTGAGTTATTTTTCAGCTTAAAATAGTAATTACCTAGGTTCCTGAACAAAAATTAACTTCAAAATATTTTAACACTAAAAAAATTTTTTTTGTGTATAATTTTTTTTACTAAATTTACTACTAAATATTTAAACACTAAAAAATAGAGTAAAACACTAAAAAATATATAAATAAATAGTAAATTTACTACAAAATATTTAAATACTAAAAAATATTTTTAGAGTTGAAATATTTTGTAGTAAATTTAATATTTATGTATATATTTTTTAGTGTTTTACTCTATTTTTTAGTGTTTAAATATTTAGTAGTAAATTAAGTAAAAAAAAATTATACACAAAAAAAATTTTTTTAGTGTTTAAATATTTTTAAATTAATTTTTGTACAAGAACCTAGGTAATTACTATTTTAAGCTGAAAAATAACTCAAACATGTTAAATATTTTCGTATGAGAAAATGATTTTGGTATTATGTATGTATGAGAATTTCGAGGGTAACTCGGACTCTTAAAAGGCCGGTAACGCAGCTGTAGCTTCTAATGTTGCGAGTGTCCATGGGCACAAAAGTTGCTTTCCATCAGGTGACCCGTTTGCCCCCTTATTTATAAAAAAAAAGCTGGAAAACCTATGTAACATTCTTCAGATTTTGCCAACGAAACCAGCAACAGCTTACCGGAACGCAACATTGATGGGCAGCGCCTGTCGGGCGGGGTTGTTCATGATGCAGTGGTGAGCGAGCAGGTCGATCATCCACGGCGTTAGCGGCTCCAGACCCGCGTGACGCGCGCACATGTCGCGCAGGAGACGAATCAGCACCTGCACATTATATGAGGTTATACTTTTGCAATAAAAGATATATCAGAGAAATTGTATCATAGACCGATCTGCCTGGACATAGTCCCACTAAGTAACATAGGTCTGCAATCTGCCTAGTAGAGATTAACTACGATAACATGGCGCGCCCCTCCAAAATTCAAAACGTTTGAAGTGCGTTGTCTTGCGCGGTAGGCTAATTATGATCACATAAAATAAATACTAACAAATCTTGGTAATAACTAATAAGTGACATTAAGTGAAATATTACGAGTACTTTAATTGTGTTTTAGCGCCCCCAATGTTTGAATTTAAAATGCATCTAGATAAGATAAATCACCCCCAAGCCTCTACACTATGGCCCAATATTTTTTCTGGGTCGAACACGCTCCCAATTAAACCCTTAGTGCTCATAAGTTGGCGTTATCACCCACTTTGGGAAAGGCTGCTTTAGATAATATTGTCTTTTATCTAATTATGTTTCTTAAGACACTACATTTTCAACTAAAAAGTTATTAATATGTAATATTATGAAGGGCAAAGGAAAAGAAACCCTGCTGAAGATTGTTTTCAACATTTTATGTGAATCTGTCATCTAAGTAGGATTCAAATTCTTTACTGGTACAAGCAAGTCACTTACCTTGATGGAAGAATGATGAGCATTCTCCTCAAACCAGCGGCTGTGTCTGATAGCAGCCAGGTGGCTGTTTATTACTTTATAGTCCAGATGGACCTGAAATTTAATATACGAAGTCGTTAATACATGACTCAATACTTTTGTATGTCTTGAGTTTTAGAGCCGCGCCGCTGCCATTTCGGTGTGGCGCGGTCCTTAATGTTTTCCACTATTAAAAGTTGGCATTATGAGCCATTTTTAATAATTTAGATAAGATAAGACATACTATACATTTATAATATTATTATTTAGAATTCATACTTGATACTAAGTCACTTACATCCTGCTCCAATTTACGCAGATTCTGGTGCAGAGTGGTCACCAAAACTCTGACGGCAGCAGTACTAGCGCTGACGGTGAAGCCGCGCTCGTGACATGCACTGGTCACGTTGCCCAGTCCTTCTGCACGCATCAGCTTGTTCAGTTCCTCATTCACCTGTCAATTGTATACACAAATGAGGTTATACACATTCTTCTGCAGAATAATGAGTTATAAATCAGTACACAATCTGAAGAAATTTAATAATAAACTGATATGGCCTTTTTTAATAGTATTTTTTAGAAATGAATAACGAGTGTATGAAATGCAACATTGTGATATGGTCATATCAGCTAAATGCTGCTAGATCAGGGGTCACCAATTAGTTTCGCTCGGGATCCGTTTTAAGAAATAAAATGACCTTCGCGGTCCACACATTTAAAAAAAAATATTATATTAAACAAATGTAATTACGGAAATTACAAAGCTACTTGTTTATATCAATGAGAAAAGTGACAATTTTTATTGCTATAGTCAGGACAATTATTTAAAGTGGCACCAGCGGTTTGGCCATTGGCCTTTCTAGTCTAGGAGCTATATGAAAAATACTCGGACTGCATTCTGCTAACTTAAGAATAAAAATGAATTCTTGTAAAGAAACAGACTATTATATTTTCATCAGAAAACGTCTTGGTTAGCTCTTCGTATGATAATCTCTATTTATCAGTTTCAAGTGATATAATTCATACTGTGTTCACATCATGCAAAATACAATATCACCCTTAGGGTTGGACCTCATATGGCAGCACGGAATCGCATTTTCCGTCGCCCTCTCTTTCTGTCGCTTACAACTGCCATTTGCTAGACTGAGACAGAAAGCATAATGCGATAGCACGCGGCGGAATCCTCGAGGCTCGAGGAAAGAGAAAGGGCGACGGAAAAATACGATTCCGTGCTGCCAGATGAGGTCCAACCCTTAGATTAGACTAGAAACATCTGTCACTTCATTGTCAATCACAGTTTGTATAGAAAATGACAAGTTTTTTGACAGGGAGTCAATGACCGCTACAGACAGAATTCCGCGATTTGAGAATGTTCATTTTCATCAGTATGTCGAGACCGAAATTAATTTTTAACGAAGTTCATCTTCGAACATGCTTGGTCTGCATACAATGGGTCGGCGGTCCGGATGCGGACCGCGGTCCGCCATTTGGTGACCCCTGTGCTAGATCATTAACAATAAATCAATTTTACAAATACAACTGATTGCAGATTTACTTTATTACGTTACGATAGCTAACATAGTCTCTTGAAATAGGCCTCTTGGTCCCTAAAATCTGACAGTAACTTTATTGTATTGCATTTCTTCTGTGAAGATAGAACTTACCTTATTGGAAAGACCTTCAACAGCCTCTTTGGTGGGCAAAGTCTTCATGATAACAACAATGTCCGCCACATTCTTGCCCGCCATCATTGTCCCCTTCTTGTATGAACCAACTTGACGAACTTCCTCTAATTGCTGAAATAAGAAAAGGGATATAGAAAGGGAAGTAAACATAAGTCTATTTAACCCATCAAGCCCCGTAAGGCCCATATGGGCCGCGATAACAAAAGATTTCCAGGAATTGGCGATCGACAGATTAAGTAGATTACATATTATTATTGTAGTATATATTCAAATTGTTTTTTTTTTAGTGAATTCTTCAAATATGGATTTAAGTATCCTTTTTAAAATGTTTCCATTATTTAATTATTAAATATAACACTTACACATGCTGCAAAATCTCCAGGAGCCACCACAAGATTATCCAGCACAGTCTGCAACTTTGTGACCAGAGACAACACCGCTGACTGTTCTGCTGGGGTGGGACATAACTCAGCATGCCGTTTTAGTAAAGCCTGAAATATAACATAAGTTTTTTTAACACCTCCATTGTGGGTATTACAGACACAATAGATTTTCAATTGTTATGCGATAGCCGGCTGTTGCTTGGGGATTGATAGATTAATTAAGGAAAATTGAAAGAATAAAATAACCTATTGGTAAAAGGCAGGTAGACTTTTATATACAATAGAGCAAGCAATACTTTACATAATTGATTACATTTCGATTAATCAAACAATAGTAATAATGCTATAACTCACACAGGATAAAACATACATTGTGGCATGCAACACGATTAAAGGGAAGTATTAGGTATTTACCTGGGTCAATGCTGAATCGTCTGGAGCCGGTTTGCACCTGGGGAAAGCTGGTTCAGCGAGAATCAAGTCGAAAGGTGGCCTAAGCATTAACACTCGGGGTCTGTTGAATGGTGGCCGCCCCATACCGCCTCTTCCTGGTAGTCCTCTGCCTCTGCCGGCACCGCGAACCATTTCAAAACTAGTTTTATCGGATGAAAAGCTTGGGGATGCTTTTTAACTTATCAGGACAAAACAAAACAATAAATAGGAAACAAATAACACTAGAAAATAAGTCGAAATTTAGCAAATTCTTTAGAAATCACAAATTATTGATCATCAAATTACCCCCAAATTACAAGGGACGCGATTTCTGACAAGTGTGAAGTGACAGTACAATTTTTTTACTTTTTAGTTTTTAGGTTAGACCATAAACAATAGAGTAATGACTGTAGAGTATAGAGTTTTCTTATTGCGGCTCCCCACCAGCAGGGCTTCATAACGTTATCGAATAACAGAAAAAATATCGTTACGTACCGTTATTTTCATAATGGTAGCCAGATAACGTTATTTTTTTAACGATATTTAGTAAAATAACGTTATATTTACCGTTATTATTATAACGATATTTTTTCGATAAGTATAAACGAAAAAATATCGTTATGATAATAACGGTAAATATAACGTTATTTTCTGGTATCAGGTATGCGATCGTGCACGGTACACTAAATCTCACTCGCAGCCCACTTTTTTTGCGAGATTTGTGTGAAAATACAAAGAAAAAATACACCTTATAAGCGTGATTACGTTTAGAAAATTTTCCCGCTTGTCATGACTTTCTTGACGGACTATAACGTTATCAAAGAACATATATATCGAAAATCAGAGAGGGCGTTACAAAAATAATAATAATAATAAATTCACTTATTATGAGAACTGAATGTTTAACTTAATCGAAGCTATTGATTTCTCACTAAAAGCAATGAATTTCATTTATTAATAACAAAACAATTCCAAATAATTAAAAATATTAAAATTTAAAAGAGCAAAAGAAACTAAAACTTAAAATCAAAAAGAAAAAGTAATAAAATTATTTTCATTTATTCAAACTGACATAAATTGTACTTACAATGTTTATTCACCGCAAATTCACAGTAGAATGAGCTCCACGCTCAGAACACGTCTTTTTATAAACATCATCCCTACTTGTTTTCCCTACCACAAGTAATAATTACGTCACTCTTGAAAATCATGTTAACAAAACATTAAACAATTGTAAAATTATTAAATAACGTTAAAATTAATTAGTTTATTTATTTTGTGATTTACTAAATTCACATTGAATTAATACGAAGTAAGTAAAACCGGAAGTAATTAATTCACAACAAAATACGTCGCAATTTTAGTGAGAATGTTTAAATAAATTATTTAAAAGTTTGATTAACATGGAAAAACTAGTTTTAATTACATTAGAATAATTCTATACTGGCAAGTATGAAATCATCATTAAATAATTTTAATAAATACCCCGGAAGTTAAAATATCTTCCGGGCTTACAATAAATCATAAAACGCATATTAATCATTCTAAATAACAACGTATTACACATTTTAACAATAATTCATAATTATAATCACATTATAATAATTTTTCTAATCATAAAATAAAGAGTCCCAATCAGACAGAACATATATTTACCGTTATAAATCCTATATAACGTTATAACATTAACCGCTATTAATATCAATTTTTAACGTTATTTTTAATATCGGTTAAATTTTCATAACGTTATCTATGCCCTTGAAGCAGTAACATTATGAAAAAATAACGTTATTTGAAGCCCCGCCGCGTAGGCGAGTTTGACAGCTGTCAAACTCGTATGCAGCTACTTCACTTCGTGTGAATTTGACAGTTTTGACGGTTCGCAGCAAACCGTCAAATTTGACACGTGGGCTTAGTGCTGCCAATTTAACAAATATCTGCCATTTTGCCTTATAAATTATAATATAAGGAAAAATATTTATTGTATTAAATTTAACGCAAAACTTAACTCTTACGGCTCCAGTCTTT